>CM040428.1:87263711-87492720 GCA_022702705.1 Papilionanthe hookeriana x Papilionanthe teres | reverse complement strand
CATGTAGGTAACTCATATGGATGGGCCTAAGCCCATAAGCCCCTGGCTAAGAAGGTTAGGAACAACATATTGAGTGCCTAAGATGAGTCCTCTCATGGCTCTTATGAGCTTAACATGGCTTCTTGGGTCAACCTAAATGGTTTCATTTTACTCACATTTAATCAATCTTCATTTTTCCCAAATTTCAAATTTTGACCCCCGGGACCCTGAACCCACCAAACCTATCAATACCCTTGAAATTACCCAAAATCACCAAAATTGCCTAAAATTAGCAAATATTTCTAAAAATCAATCCTAAACATTCCCCACCACTCAAATTGATCATTCATGACCAAATATACCAAAATTTCCAAAAATAGCCCCCAATACCCTTCATGTACTCTCTTTGTACCCTAAATAGCCTAAAATTCAAAAAATTCTCAAAAAATCCCAAAAATTCCAAAATATTATTCACATCATTTTCTTCAACTGCCCTATACCCCAATTTTGTCAATTTAACCCAATTTTGTCAATTTAACCCAATTTTATCAAAAAAATGCCAAATGGGCCCTTAAGGTCCAAAGTGACCAATTAACCCAATCCATCCCAAATTGAATCAAAATGTCACCCAATTTTCCACAAATTTGTTTTGAAACCTTCCTAACATCCCCACAAGCAAAACTCTTACTTAATTTACCCAATATTTGGACCCAAATTCCACTCAAACCTAACTCAAACCAAAATTCCCCAAATTCACCTAAACCAATCATGAACCCGAACAAGCCCAAATCCCAAAATCAAGACTCAACCAAAATTGAAAACTCTTTTTCACACCTTCACAAAAACTTTGCAACATTAATTTTACATCAAAACCAACATTAGCTCAACTTTAGCCCAAGTTAGCCCAATTTGACCCACTTTGACCCTATCATTAAAAGACCCAAATTAAACCCAATTCAACTCCAAATGCAAAAGTTTATTTTAAAACCCAAAATCCCATCGTATTAAAAAATTTTTAAAGCCTATCTTCACCAAATTTAAAAAGCCCAAATTTTCAATCCAAGGCCCATATGACATTCCTCTTCATAATGCATTCAATTAAAAATCTTCCCTAAGTTTCAAAGTCATCATCAAACCATTCCAAATCAAGCTTCACCCAAATTTTCATCAAGATATCAAAAAAAATCCCAAAATCCTTTCTCATGCAAATGGGCCAACTTTTTCCAAGCCAAAGGTGAGCCAAGGAGCAATGCACAAGCCACATGATAGCCATGGGAGATCTTTCCACCTCACCATACCCAAAGTGGCAAAAGGAGGGAGCCCTTTAATGATTCCCTTAAGGATTATTAAGCCTTTTCATGACTCTCCTAAACATTGCTTAAGCCTAATTGTACTTGGATTGTGACTTGAACCCACTAATCAAGCTGACCCAATTGGTTTCCCTCAGCCCAAAATTAGGCCTTGGGGAGGTGCACCAAGCCTAATCCATGACTTAGGCCATTTTTGACCCAAAATTAACCCTTCCCCCATGCCATTTAAATCAACTTCTTTACACATGTTCAAAGCCAATTGAACTCACCAAACCCCAGCCCTGACCTCACTTGTCAAGATGGTGACCCATGCCTGCCGGCCAGCCACCTGGGTCGCCCGAAAACACCACACCCGAGAGCTCCATGTGAGCCAAAAAATTCAAAACTCCCTTGTTGAGTTGTCCCATGGCCAATGGTCACTGGAGCTCTTCTTCTCCTCCCCTAGGCAGCTGATCCCAGCCTTCAATTGATCCTGGGAAGCTCTCTAGCCATGGCTATTTAAACTCCTCACCTCCACGACCAAAAGGTTGGATGCACTAGACCTTAGTAAAACCCTGTCAAATTGATTCCAAACTCCTCTCCTAACCTAGAGCAGTTGATCCCCACTGAAATCCAGCCCTAAAATCCTCTCTGTGAGCTCAATTTTAAGCCAAAAAACAGGACACTTCACCATAGTGAACCAATCTTCAAATTGATCAACCCTACACCATCACCAGACCAAGAGAAGAAGTTCCCCAGTGAAAGCCACCTCACCAAGCCAGCCATTCCTCTTATCGGCCAAGCTTTGAAATTGGGATTGGTGGAAATCATACTTAGGCAATTTACCAGGACCAGAGGCTCAATCCATAGACTCCTTGGACTCGAGCAAACGTGCCAAGCACATCCAATCGAGGCTTCACCTCTTGGACCAAGGTATGAAGACTTCTCCTTTGCCCGAGTTTCCAGCGAGTCCATATTTTGCTTTACTCAATTTCAAGGCCTATTAGCCGTATGGATTTATAGATCTCGCTTAGACGAACTCATAGGATCAAATTTCGTGTAATTTGGTTTAGAAATGAGTGAGATCTTAGGGTTAGAAGGTGGACGGCTCTCGGGACGCACCAGTCGTAGACGATAATCAGGGACCGTCGAATGGCTTGTGTATCGGGTGAATGGCCAGGATCGCGCTGGACGAAACAACGGAACATGAATCACGGGCCGAGTGGCTGCCGAGTCAGATGGCGGTGCCGAACCAGGAAGTGACGCATGTTGCTTCGACCCGTCGTAGGTTGAGGTGGCGCCGACATGGTTAAGTAGGAAATGACGGTATTTTTTATTTATTTAAATAGCCAAAACTTCAAATATTCATATCTTTGCATAGGAAAATCATAAAAATAAAATAAAAATACCCTCTTGCTCAGTGAACAGAGGAGAATAATGTGGAAAAAGAATTAAGTTAATTTGTTGAGTCTATAATTTTTAATGATTTAAATACTCTTTGTGATGTTTTAATTCTCCATTTGCATACATAATTCACCATGGCATGAGACCATAGGGCTTTTGTAGCCTCTGACCTTGGGAACATTCCCTAAATTTTTTCAAGACCAAAGGCTATGTCTATGTGAAGTTATCTATTTTCTATGTTCACAAACATGTTTTTGAGAATTAATTGTGAAAATTAGCATGTTGATTATAAAAATCTAGAAAAATTAAGGGAGGTATCTTATGATCAGAGGACCCTAGAAAAATTATGGTTTGATTTAACTCCTTAAAAATAACCCTAATTAGCCCAAACACTTAAAACTGAACTTTAATTAATTAGGAGTAACCACACATCAAAAACACATGAAATTAATTCTCCACTGTCACTAAGGATACATAGAACCTCACATAAAAAATTTCAAGTCAATTGGAATTAATTTAACCCACTAAATAAATTATTCAAGTTACATGACCATTTTTGAATTAAAAAATTTATTAAATCTAAAATACACCTAAAAAATCCACCAAATCAATTTTGAGGCCTCTCCGGTATCAGAAAAGTCTAAGAAAATTAAAATTGGAATTTTTCAAAATATTTCATTTTTAACTCATTTTTAACTCATTTTTGAATATTTTAATAATTAAAAAATTATAAAAATCACAAAAATATTAAAAATCATAAAAATGTCATATTTGGTCTCCTAATTATTTAAGAACCATTCCCCTAATTTTCCTAAGTCTCTAAGTTAAGATATTAATTTTTAAAGGCTTAGGATAATTTTTAATATTTAAAAAATGGATTTTCTTAACTTTTCACTAAAATAATACCAATAAATCAACCAAAAATCAGAAAACTATAAAATTTGCTTCTCTGGGTTCCCTGACCTTAGAGAGATTTTTCAAAAATATAAAACTTGATTTTCAACTTTAATTTTATTTTATAATTAATTAATACTTCAAAGCTTAAAATAATTATAATAAATTAAATTTAATTCAAAAAATACCAAAATTGGTCCAAGTGGTCCTCTGGTCAGTAGGAACATCCCATAATTTTCCTAAGGACAGAAACCTTACCTTGGTCATGTTGTTGAATTTTCATTGAAAACTCTTATTTTTCATTAAGATAATTATATAAATTAAATTAAAAAAAATCAATTTCTCTCCTCTAATGTCTTAATTGACATGTGAGTAAGATGACAAAAAAATTTCAAGTTCATTTGAGCTCAATTTAGTGAGTTATGAAGTGAATGTGCTTAAAATGGCATAAAGGTAATTAAGGATTTTAACCCTAATTAATATTTTAGGCCTAATCAAAGGAAGGGTAAAATATTTTATCTTAATTTTCTCTTGGATGAGTAAAATTTAGGGAATAAAGGGGTAAAACCCATTAATCACATTGAAAATATCAAAATGAAACTTTAATTAATTAAACATTTAAATTTTGGAAGAATAATTAAAATTTTGGACTATGAATATTAGGGATATGACCTAAGAAAATATCAATTCTTTAATTTAAAGTCCCTAATTGAATTAATTCAGTGGTATTCAATCCTTAATTAATTCAAATGATGATGATTGAAATTAATAATTAAAAAGGAAATAATCTCTAATTAAATTAAATCTTAAAACATTAAATGATTTAATAATCAAATTAAAATAAATTTAAAACATTTAAAACTAATTTGAAAACACTTAAGAACATACTTAAAACAAATTTGAAAAATTAAATAATCTTGAAACAATTCATAATTAAAAAATGTGAAAATTAAACTAATTAAAGCCAACCTAAAGTATTATAATTAATTCAAATCAAATTATCATAATTTAATGAAATTAAATGATTTAAACACTTCTTTCAACCTAAATGATTTTAAAACATTTAAGAATCATTCTGAAACCTTACTATCAAATCAGATTGTTTTAAAATCATCAACCCAACTTTAATGGTTAAATTCTTCAATAAACTAATTTGCCCCTGAAGGCTCCCACATTTATAACTCTTAAAAAAAGTATCAAGTGAAATGTCACTTTACTCATTGGATAATCAAATGTCCGAGTTCACTGAGCAAGAAACAAATTTAATTAAATTCTTGGATGATTAACTCACATGTACAATAAAACTCATTTGGACTCGAAATAATCCCAGAAGCATTGAAAAGATGTTTAGGACTCATTCTAAGCACTTTCTCAATATGATGAGATGTTTTAGAAGAATAATTGAACTTAATTGTTCTTTGGTGAAGAAAAATCATCCATAAAACACAAAAACCTAGACGTCATAGGAATTGACTAGCAATAGGATTAGGATTTTGGTAAACAACCAGAACCTTCTCTTAGTTTTACCTAGGTATTTCTTGCAAATATTCGAATGCCCCGACGTGTGTTTTAAGTGCGACTGGAATGAAGAGAAGACCCGCCAAGTACGCTTTTATTTTATTGCAATTTATTTACCTGCGTCGTACTTTCTTTCTTGTAAAATTTGCATGTTAAACAAGAATGTCACCCTACATGAAAACTGAAACCTTTAGGATAGCCACAAAACTGAAACCCAAAACTAAATTAAAAATCAATACAAGATAAAATTCACCGCCACAATATTCAAAATATAAAACAACTCAAAAATTTAATCACAAACAGAACAGTAAAATTACAACTACAATTAAATTAAAACGTCTCATTGGATGATCGGGAATCCCTCGGATGATGTAACCCATGTTTTGCTAACGAGATTTCCCACGGTCTTTGGAACTCATTCAGTTAAGTTTAGCAAATTCATTTGGACTAAGTGAATCCGATGAAAATAGCGGTGCCGGGATTACAGAACCGTGGGATCTTAATCGGTCCTGCTTAATCAACTTTAAGATTTGTTTTAATTAAAACATTAAGACATTTGAACCTTAAGAATCTTCTAAACCAAAAAACTTCTCTCATCTCTTGATTACCATTTTCTAAAACTAAACATCTGCAACAACAAGGAGCTTGGAGCACAGTGGGCAGCACGGCCATCTTCGTCAGCAAAACTTGTATCTACTTTAGCTAAACCATTCTTTAGTCTAAATAACCAAGCCATAGGATTTCGAGGTAGTTTGCCTAGTGCAACATAAATCCTCAACTTTTTGTTAGGCATTTGCATAATCATGTTATGCAAATTAAGCCCTAACCGGTCTTAGGACTACGATGTAGTCGTTTGGTAAGACATAAACCCTCACATCTTCGAGGCTATTTGTATGATCATATCATACAAGTATAAGTCTTAATTAACTAAAATTGGCAGGATTAGAACATTAAATAATTCTCTCTAAATTTATGTCAAATCATAGGATAGTTGGGAAGCCAACAAAGTTCACTTCGGGTCTGTAACATCCCCTACTTCTCTTCCTTTGGACTCTTAAGAATAAACTATTCCAAATTTGAGTTATTCCCTATTGAAATCTCCAAAGTCTGATTGTTTGAAAACCTTAAACTTTGAAATTCTTGAGAGCAAAACCACTGATCATTATCGAGAGTTTTCTTAAATGATTCCCGCCATTTAAGATGTAATTAACTATAGGGGCTTGCCTTTATAAGGAACTTTAAGAACCCAGGTAATAAAAACCATGCTTAATTCCTTCATATTAAGTAGGGGAACTTGTCGACTTATAAAATTGGTTCGCAGACCAAATGGATGTCACAAATCTTCTAGTTTATTTAATTGAGCCTCATCATCAAGCAGTTTGTCTATTCTTCGGGATAGATACACGGTTTGCGGTGAGGTATTCGTTTATATAAATTATTCAGGATGTGAGATCGGTTTGATTTCATATCTTAAAATTTTTAAACTTAAAATTATTTTCGAAAATCAAATGTTACTTTCTAAGTTATATATATATATTTAAATTAAATTTAAAATTTAAAATTCGCCGACAATTTCTGTAGGCGACCCTCTTTTCAAAACACTTAACCTAAAAATATGCCGACAAACCTCAATATTTTAATTAGCCCATTAATAGGGCAACTCAGCTATGTTTAAGAGTTATATAAGCGAGTACCCTTAGGGCTAAGCTTAGTCATTAAGAAATCTTATGCTCGTCAGTAATTTGATTTGAGCTTGTAGTATTTCAAAGATATTTATAATTGATTTATTTCTTTTGTAAACCTCATTAAATGATTTTAGATCAAACCTAGTTCACTACCAAGCCCTTAGATATCATAAGAGTAGATTTGTAATTTTGGAAAATTAAAGTAGAGTGTGTTTAATTATTATCTTAAATTATCTTTCTACCATTAGCTTGGGGCTTCTAATTAGTTAATTATTGTTTTCCTAGCTCAAGCTCCTTACATTAAGATATTCTATACTTAGGGTATGTTTGGAGTAGCTACAACTTATCTAGCTTATGTTGATAAACAACTTATCCTGACAAGCTGCGCATCTGCAACTAATCCTGATAAGTTGGCGGCTGTTTGATTTGTGTTTTTGGAAAATAACAGATTCTGCATAACTGATTATTCTGACCATATTTCTGAGTCAGGTAAATGCATTAATGATTAACCAAATATCCTAACTTTAACCAGTAAACACCTCACCTCTATGATCATTTTTTTTAATCATCTAAGCAGTCATTGCCCATCAACCCAACCCTAGAGTAACTATAGAGCCATTTTTACAAGAATTATTTTTAATAAAAGCAATTTAACAAATTTCAGGACAATGAACGAGAACAAGTCTCTATCTTGATTCAAGTTATTTTATAAGCATTCAAACAGTCAAAGGGGTTGTTTGGTAGGAGGATTTGGGCATAATTTAACATAAATCCTGTCAAAGAGCAAAAATAACTATCAATCCTACAGAATATGCATTCCCAGATTGAAAATCCAATCGTAATATGGATGCCTTTAATACCCATGATCCCTCTCCTTCGGCAGAACCCTCCCCGCTCTGTGCTCTAGCCTTTGCGAAACAGCCCGCCGCTCTATGGCACCCTACTTCTCACCTGTCGTCGCCTCGCCGACGCTCCTCACGGGTGAACACCCTTGATGCAAATGTCCTCCCCTCTCCTCGAGCTCCTACCCGATGGCTTTTCACACAGGAACTGAGCTCCTTCCCCAACGCTTGAAGTTTCTTCACGGGCACGAAGCTCGCCGTCATCGGAGGTAGCTGGAGCACACGAAGGGCTGGTTTCGGTAGCTACTTTCTCACTCTTATCCTAAGCGAAGGAGAGGCGGAGAATAGAGGGCACAGAAGGAAATTTCTCCCGAACGACAAATGAAGTCGCGGGACGCGCGGTCGATCTCGTGTCCCCGTATATTAAAGATCCAATAATGTTGTTCTGGGAAAAGTTATTCAAACGCAAAAATCAAATAGTGCAGCGGCATTTTCAAAATGCTGCCCGCACAAATAAGTTGCCCTAAACATACCCTTAATTAACTTCCAAACTACAATATCTGGAAAATTATAATTTTACCCTTTTGTAGAGAATGACATCAATTGGTTTCTACCATTTAACTCTTTGTGTTTCAATCATCTTAGAGAGTTGCTCATGATCAATATTACCCATTTAACCCTTTGACTTAAATCTTAATTCAATTTAAAATTCAGTAATTACCTTTTTACTCCTAAGGTTCTTTACTTCATAATTCCTTTAATTAAATTTCCAAGACCTTGAAACCTTGTCATTACTCTACTCATATGTCAATTAAAATATTGGAGGAGAATTTATACCTTTCAAATTTTTATTTAATTTTTTACCAATATTTTTGTTAAAAAAATAGGAATTTTCAATGATAATTAACTTAACAAACTAAGATATACTTATGTCCTTAAAAAAATTATTAGAGGTTCACCAAAATCTGATGATCACTTGGAATGTTTTATGTGAATTTTTTAATTATAATTTAATTTTTATAATTTTTAATTTATTTTAATGAATAAATAAATAGAAAATATATTTTACTTCAAAAAATCATATTTATATTTTTCATGAATCACTCTAACTTCAGAGAACTCAAAGAAATTTACTTTATATTTTTTTAATTTTTCTTTGATTTTTTGTAATTATTTATATCCAAAAGTATGGAAAATGCATTTAAATACTTAAAAATTCTTTTTTATGATTTAAAATTTTAAATGCTTTTTAATGGTTCATATAATTAGGATGAAGTTTGTGACATTGGAGTGTTTTTTTTTTTTTTGTATTATTTTTGATATTTTTAATCATTTTAAATTAGAATAATGCCAAAAAATGAACTTTTATTTTAACTTTAATTTTATTTTTCCTAGGTTTCTCTGGAAGAACACTTCAAACTAATTTTCATAATTTTTTTTTATTTTCTTTTATTTTTTATAATTATTTGAAGCCAAAATTCCTATTTACTTTTAAAATACATTTTTTATATTTAAAATAAATTTTCTGACTTCTAAATTTTTAAAAGGACCTTATAATACAATTTTCTTTATTTTGAGGAAATTTGTTGATTTTTTGAATTATTTTGTATTTTTCTATTTTTTGGTATTTTTATTAAATTTTAAATAAGAAAATGCATTCTTAAATTTTCTAAATTTTATTTTTATTTTTTTCTGTTTAGGGGTGTAAACGAACCGAACACGAATGAACAGAGCTAGTATTTGTGTTTGAAATATTCGAACACGTCACTATTTGTGTTTGGTTAGTTTAACAAACCTAACCAAAAAAAAATTTCATATTCTTCTCGTTTGCTTATCGAACGAATCAAAACGAACTTCCTGGCGAACCGAACACGAAATCTTCGCAAACAACGAGCTTTTTTGACAGCCCTAGTTTTGATAGCATACTTCCTCAAAATGAAGCAAATTGATCATATATTCCGTACACATCAGGTAATCCATACTTCCTAAAAATTAAGCAAACTGAATAAGGCGTTTAGGGTTTTGTTTAAGGTTTTATTTTAATCTATAGTATGGTATATTAATTATAATATTATAATATTTATAGTAATAAAATTAATACTATAATATTATTATTGTTATCAATAATTTATCATATATTATAATTTATAGAATTTTAATTATTTAAAATATGATAAATTTTTATAATATATAATTATTTTTAAAATATCATAAATTTTTTATATATAATTATTTTAAATTATTTTATATTTCGAACAATACCGAACCGAACACGAATGAACACATTACTGTTTATGTTTGGTTTGTTTAACAAATCAAATGAAAAAAATCGTCTCTGTTCGTCTCGTTTGCTTATTGAACGTCTCGTTTGCTGATCATTATCGAGAGTTTTCTTATATCCAAAAGTACTTTTCTGACTTATATTTTATTTTTTTATAATTTTCTTAATTAAAATAATACTAATAATCCTGAAATTAGGGCTTTTGATCATAGAGGTATCCCTTGACTCTAGAAAAATCAGAGAAGGTTTCCCATAAGATTAGGAACAATTGTTCAAATTTCATTTAAGTTAGATCATTATTTAATTAATTATGATTTAATTAGTCTCTGGAGTATTTAATTAATTAAAAATAAAACATCTAATAAATATTCAAAAATTTCCTATTTTTCTACTTATCCCAGTCATCCTCGGCGTCTCCAAAAGGCCACACAACGTGTTTCGATTCACCACCGCCATCCACGTAGCCGCTGACTCAGCCCTGCTTTCATGCTCCATCGCTTCGTCTGCCGCATCTGAGCTGTCCGTCCAATACTCGTGCGAAATGAACAGCATCAGTTCATCGTCCCCAATCTCATTGATCAACGCTCCTACGTAATTCATTGATCAAAATTAGTGCATTCTTCAAGGACTGTGAAAAGAGACTCTGCATGTTGATTCATTGACAAATCTTGATGAGGGTATTCCTTTATTATTATGCAAGCTCGAGCGATCTTTCCTCTTATTTTTGTTGACTCTATGGAAATCTACCCGCATATCTATGCTATGGGACTATTCTTGGGGAACCAATGCAGTGCATATGGATGTATCCCTTTGAGAAGTATGTCTTCTCAATGTATCAATATGTCTTGCATTTTATTTTAGACTAATTAATTATCATATAAATTAAAAAATTTCTCCATGTTGTAGATTTTTAAATAAAATATTTTAAAAAAAACTATTAAAAATAAAGTACTTCTAGAGTGGGGCTCAATATGTGAGGCATACATGCTATAAGAGACAATTACTTCTGCTCCTACTAACTTGAGCAGTGACAGGAAATACATCAAACTAGTGGAGACATGTCTTCAAATTATCTGTATTTCAAATATAAGGATAACGAGCATGGAACATGTCATCTCAATGATAAAGAGCTTCGAACATCGAGTGTTATATTTCTAAACTATTATGAAGTCTGACCATTTATACTGTAATATTTATAGTAAATCAAAATTCTTTCAGTTATCATTCAGAGTGTTATATTAATTAACTTTAACATATTAGTATCAATAACGTGGCCAAGTAATTTATTATCGTTTATACATGGAGGATGACTTTGTCATGAGCAAGAAGATTGAAAAAGATATTCTGACGTGGTTTAAATTATACATTTGTTGAAGTAAATCAAGTATGTAATATAATTTTTACAATTAAAATTAAACTAATTATACTTTAAAAGTTCTTAGAGGTTCATAATCAAAGCAACAAAGGTACAAATGAGGACTTATTAGATCTTACTTGAGTGCCTAATAGCAGCATCACTACGTGGCAATATTTGCTGTTTAAAATTCTTTTCTTGTTTGAATTTCATTGCTTAGTACTGATTTTATTAATGTCTTTTTTTTTCCTGTTACAGATGGCTTTAAATGGTACTAGAGGTCGGCCACATCAATAGTCTCTTCCTTGAGGCATTATAGGGAGTACTTACAGAAGGGATCGCTCTGACACACATAGCGCTAGTGTTGTGTTGATTAGCAGTAGCACTCCCACTAGAGCTCCTCATGCACGTTCTGTTGCCACTCTAATCAGTTCATTTATTCCTTTCCAACCACCAGCTCCTCTCACTGTAGCACCCGCCATACCAGCTCTCACTCAACCACCACCTCTCACTCATCCACCACCTCTTACTCAACCACGAACTCCCTCCTCTGATGACTTGTGGGACCCTCTACTCTGACCCTTCTGAGAGAGGACACCTCCGACCGTGTATATGTTATGTTGAAGGGAGACTCGTAAGTTACCTTTAACATTATAATAAGTTCGATGTTCATTTAGGTATTTTGTGTAATTAACAATTCTATTCATGTTCTTTTCACCCAGGCCACCAATGACACGCATCACGAAGATCATCAGGAATAGATACGATACTCTACATCTCTTCTAGAAGCAGATCCCGATTGCGACTCGGGACATGTGATTTAGGCAATTTGAGGTAAGATCATTTCATTTGAATTAAAATTGTAATTTCAAGTTATTTTATTATACTAATAAAAATTGCATAAATTTTAATTTGCGAGGTCCTTCTACTAGTTTTCTGATCAACATCTAATATGTCATATTTTTTAGATTCATGGCAAACATCGGCTGGGAGATATGTTTCACACTGCCTGTAGAAAAGGGGGGCAACCCATTTGGGTTGGGGAGGAGGTTTGCGTTCAGTTGACCAGACCCTAAGCATCTTCTGAATATTGGAAGAAGAGGTAAACTAACCAGCATTATAGGAGGATTGAGGGGGCAAGGGCACCACACTCCACATTAGAGGTTAGGTCACCCACACTGAGCACTACTGGAGGCTTGTAATAATTGATAAATATTTGACAATTCAATGATGCAATTTTTTATATTATTTTTCATGTCCACATGCTCAGCTTGGCTGATTGCCCACCACTGTAAAGTAACATGTCTGGATGCAATTGCATCTTATGACACAATAGTGAGTCTCCGACCTTTCCAAATGGGTCACTAAGTAAGAAAATTGATTTTCTAAGTTTTTTACATTATTAATGTAAAATGATAATTAATCATTGGCTTTAGTTATATAGGAGTAAGAGCAGATCTGAGATAGGTAGAGGGAGAAAGAGTCATATCCTGACAAGTGCCAATAATAGTGCTAGCCAGTCTACCACCATGCAGTCTAATTTTGAGATTTGGAGGCAAGCAGCGTGGAAGAAAAAAGGAGAGGGTGTACGGCCTAATCATCAAGGCAATTGCAGTTGAGGCCTAGCACTCTTATGCTAGTCAGGGTAGTTCGAGGTCGCTATTATCATAGCATGAGAAACTTTTCATGCGAGCGCTACTATGAATGAATAGATCTGACAGATGCATGAGATCCAATAGAGAGTGGCTGATACTTTAACACGATTAACAGAGAGTATTACAGATTGTCGTGACAAGCAACCTACGGTATCTCTGAATAAAGTGGAGGATGACGAACAAGAAGGTGAGGATGATTATAAGATGATGATCCCCCGTCATTGAGGTTTGTGCTTTTTTTTTCCTTTTGGGTATGTGACATGTATTTTGTGTTTACATGTAAACTTTCACGCATTTAAATTAATATTGATTAAATTACATTTATTTTCATTATTGGTACTTATTTGTGAAATAGATTTTACGTTGTGATGGTGAATAAGTAAATAATTATGATATTCTTATTTCTTGTGTGCAGGTTATAAAAATATTATATTTAAAGTGTGGATGGCTAATAAGTTATGTTCAATATTTTGGGTGGTTAGTAAGTAAAGGCCCCCAAAAAATATGGTAAAAACATACGATCAACAACCTAGAATTCACAGAGGAATTAAAGTTAAGGATGCACAGCCATCAATTCTATATTCATTATTGATAAGTACTACATGAATGTCAACTCCATTTTCTCACTTCAATCACCAAAATACAAACTAACTTTATAAAGAAAATGGAAATTTAATAAAGGATAAAATTACAAAACCTAAAATACTCCCAAATTTCACAAACAAAAAAACACATCTTCAATTATAAGTTCGATGCATAAAAAGCAATGTAAATGTCAATGTAACAAGCTCAAGCTTTATTCAACATGTTACAAGTGAACACACCATCAATCAGCTCCAATTTCTCAGCCTTGTTTACACAGTGAAGTGGGAGAGGGATAAAACTACGAGATGGGCCATAGAAATGTGGGAAGACATTCATTTTAACAGCTTCATAAGCTAGCCCCTCACTAATCTGCCACAGGAATAGTTTTAAGTTGCTCAGAAATCCAAAAGAAAAGCTTCAATAAGCAATATAAACTTAGATCTAAATTTCAGCTAAATAAATATGTGACCCTTGCAGATTAATCACTCTGGTATTTTCTGAAGTGCACTGTATAAAAAATGATCAGAAATGATGAAAGTGAACATTAAATACTACAGAAAATTAAGTGTCAGAAGAGATCTTATCATTGAATAAATACAACCACTTCATTTCTAATAATATTGTAGAGAGAATAATGGAATGAAAGTGAGCGCTGATCTCTTCTATGTCAACTTTTGTTGTGCTAGGGAAATTTAAATATGCAGCACACAATTCTTATGTATTTACATATCTCACCCCTAAACTTTTCATGTTTACATACATAGCACTTTTGTGCTTTAAAACCATACATGGAATATGTATTTGTTAAAAAGTGGTAATAGTGTAATTGTTATGTGATATTAAAGATTTGAGTGCTACCTGTGTAAATATGAAAGTTTAGGTGTGAGATATATAAATACATAAGATGCAAACGCCCCATTCATTTTGATTCATGCATGCATTCCAAGTTGTCTTTGAAGACCAACCTTCAAGTGTTTACAATCCCCTTATAAAATAGTACAAGTGGTTACTTAAGTAGATTTGCCGGTTGGGTGAGAGGGTTGAATTTCTGATCAATTGTATAACAAAATAATAATAATCATGATGATGACATGATGATTTTAAGAAAAAACAAGTTTAGCGCAGATAATATCCGTTGATTTTTTATCTAGATACTTGTCAACAACTGTGTTTAGATGAAACTAGTTGATAGATTTCAAGCTATCAACAAGAGAAGGCCGATCCAACAATTCAGTCACTTCGATAAAATGCTTTCACCATGCTAAGGGCATCACTGCAGTTATCAGAGACAAACTAAACCTCGTTGACACCGCCAGAGTCCTTTAATGAAGACGAAAGGAAATAAGGTCTGCCGACATGTCATTGACATGCAGAACTTGATAAGAACTTTAATAATGAGTTGAACAAAGCACACAAAATCAAAATCCCCTCTGAATTTAGAAGGAGAAAAATAGGTAAATGTAACTAATGCAACAAATGTTAGCACACGTTGCTTAATGTAATAAATGCTTGCTAAATAATCACAAAAATGCAACAATTGATAATTCAACTTTTGACTTAGAAAGAATGTCATTCAATATGGAAATAAATTCTCCAAAGTAAATAACAAGAAATAAATTCATATAAACCACTACAACCAATCTTACAATGCAAACTATCATTCCTACAGTACATGAATAATGTGATGGGAAAACTTCTTATTATTTAATTGAAAGAATATGATACATATTTATATACACTCATATCTCTATATAAAGAATATTGCTGATATAGAAAATATCCTGTAATGAGATCTTCTCTAGGTTACATAATATCAATTTTCCTAATATATATGCTTTCTATTATACATCCCTTAGATTTAATACTTTTCATAACACTTCCCCTCAAGTTGGAGCATAGATATTTATCATGCCCAACTTGTTACAAATATAAGTGATTCTAGCTCCAAGAAATCCCCTAGTTATTCCCCAATTTTTACATGAGATGTAGAAATCAAGTTTTGTTTAATCTTTTCACAAACAAATTGATAAATTATCTAAATGTGCATAGTTCATTCATGGAAGACAGGGTTTGAGATAATATGAATTGCAGCTTGATTATCACACCACAGTTTTAGTAGAACTGTCATCTCAAAACCCAAATGTGCATAGTTCATTCATGGAAGACATGGTTTGAGATAATATGAATTGCAGCTTGATTATCACACCACAGTTTTAGTAGAACTGTCATCTAAAAACCCATTTCGAACAAGAATTGCAAGACACATCAATTCGCTCGAAGCTTGTGTCATTGCTCGATACTCAAGTTCTGCACTAGATCGTGACACTACATTTTTGTTTCTTACACTTCCATGAAACCAAATTACGACCAATAAAAACACAATATCCAGTAATGGATCTTCGATCTATCTTGGAACTTTCAGAATCTGCATCAGAAAAACATTCAATATTTTATGCTCATGATTCTGATATTGAATCTCTTTTCCAGGAGCTCCTTTGAGATAACATTGTATCTGTTCCAAACCTGACCAATGATGGACTGCAAAGGAAGACATGAAAACTAAATACGCAACGTCACGGTGAGTCACTGTGAGGTAGTTTAATTTTTTCACTAACTTTCTATATCGATTAGGATCATTAAAAGGATCTCCATCCATGATAAGTTGTTGATTGGGAATCATTCACGGTTTGACTCCTAATTTTCTCGTTTCTGCTAACAAATCCAACACAAACTTCCATTGAGACAGAAAGAATATCTTCTTGCTCATTGATATTTCAATCCCCAAGTACTTTAAGGCACCCAGATTTTTAGCGTTGAACTGTTTTTTGAGAGATGATTTCAATGATAAGATCCTTGCAAATCGTTTCTATTACTAATAATGTCATCACAGAATGATCCCAGAAGCAAATTGTTTGTAGAATATAGTATGATCACTTTTATTTTTCTACATCTCAAAAGCTTTTATTGCATGATTAAATCTTCCAAACCATACTCGAAAGCTTTGCTTTAATCCATATAGTGACTTTCGAAGATAACATACTTTCCCAGAATCCAAAATAAAAATAATAATAATAGTAAAATAAAATGGACCTTATCCTTTTTATCTTTTTTTTAACCTATTTTGGATGATTTTTCTCGTGACTTGGCTTTACATTATGAAATCTCGTTCAAAGTTACTATCACATTTTTAATTCTTTTGTGCTGAAATTAAAAGTCGATCTAATGTTTATGTTAAGATTCTAAGAAGTAATAATACCAAAGAATATTTCTCTGCACATTTTTAGACATACATGACATAAAACAAGATGCTTCACCAGCTATCTTGTGTCAATAATTTATCCCAAAATAGAGTAGCTGAAAAGAAAAATACACATTTGATTGAGACAACTAGGGCTCTTTTGCTTTAAACTAATATAAGTAGTGGGTTGATGTAGTTTCTACTGCATGATTTTTGATCGATTGGATGCCCTCTACTATTTGACAGAACTAGATACCCTACCAAGTTCTATTTTCAACCATCTCTTTCCCATTAATTCACATATATTTGGGTGTACTTGTTTTGTTTCGGACATTCAATCATAGGTTATAAACTAAGCTCTAGGTCATTAAGGTATGTCTTTCTAGAATACTCTCGTTTATAAAAAGGGTATTCATATTTTTCCCTCTCAAAAAGGTAAATAGTCTCCATTGATTTAAACTTTCATGAGCAAACTCCATTCTTTGGTGACTCATCACTGCCTAAATTCTCACAGGATTTTGATGAGTTAATGTATTCCATCATCAATTCAAATCCACTTCCACCACTAGTGCCTTAACCTAGACTACCTAGCACCAATGTATACTTGAGAAGATCTCGTCCTGCTGCTCCTAGTCTGATACCAGTGTCTTCTTCTTAATGAATCCATCTTCTAGTGACCTTAGAGTTACTTATTGCTCTTGTAAGAGGTACATCAATGCACCTATCTCATTTCCTCTTGTATTAGCAATGATCAGTAATAATCTACTTCTTACTCATTTATTGCTTCCCATGACTCTTTTGAGGTCCCGAGAATTGTTCAACAATCCTTATTCCATTTTAGGTGGTGGGCAGCAATGCTTGAAGAAATAAATGTCTTAACTGAAAATGAAATTTGTAAATTAGTTGAATTACCCTTTTTGACAAGAAGGCTATTGGCTGTAAATAGGTCTTTATAGTTAAGTTTCATTTGATGGACCTGTAGCTCAACTAAAAGCCCAGTTGGTTGCTAAGGGCTGTGCTCAAATTTATGAGAATGACTACTTGGATACGTTCTCACCGGTTGCTAAGTTGACTTCGGTTCGACTCTTCCTGTCCTTGGCTGCAATAAATAATTTGCCCCTATAGCTACCTGATGAGATGCTTTCTTTCATGGTGATCTTTTAGAAGAGGTATATATAGAGCAATTTCTTGGGTTTGTTGCTTTGTTTTGGGGGGGGGCAAAATATCAAAACTCATTAGATAAAACAGGACAAGTTCCTCATAATTAGAATGAACTTAATGCTATGACCAACTCTTTTATCAATTCTGGGAACAGACAACAACTGATAACAAATTGAAAAACTTACAATCTAAATATGATAATTTCTAAAACATCAGGTATAACTTTTCATTATTAGTAATAGAAAACAACTGATACTTGTCCTTTACTAATAATCTCTTTCATCATTAGATCCTGAAAAAAAAATAATTGTTAAATAAAATTTAGGTGAAAAAAATAAATATTAAAATTAAATTTTTTTTAGGTGGGAGAAAAGGTGGTAAAATATTAAAACTTATTGGATAAAATAGGACAAGATCCTCATACAAAAGAATGAACTTAAAACTATGACCAACTCTTTCATCAATTCTGAGAACAGAAAACAACTGATAGTATTTAGCAAATTGAAAAAACTCATAATCTAAAGATGATAATTCATGAAACATCAGGTATAACTTTGTATTATTAATAATAGAAAACAATTGATTCTTATCCTTTACTAATAATCTCCATCATTAAATCCTTAGAAAGATAATGGTCAGAGAAGAATAAGATACAGTAAATAAGAGCACGTGTAATCTTACTAACAGAGAAAAGATTAAAAGAAAATTGAGATAAACTAAGGATAGACGTTAAAGGTAATGTACATGTAACATTAATAGCGCAAGAACCCAGAACAATAGAGACAAATCCAGCGGCTAAGGTGACGGAAAAATGATGTTTATGAAAGATGGAAAAGAGCTTCATGTGACCTGTGACACCAGAGTGAATGACCATAAGTGTAGCAGAGGAAAGAAAACAAGTATCATTATTACCTAACTTGGAAAGGGCAGTGAGAGGGATATTTATCGGATGCTCCTTTAAATTGGATAAAATTAGCATATTTATCTGTATAAATCAAGAGTCCAACTTTGAGAGGCCTCATTAATAGTGAACATGTGAGCTGATTGTAATCTAGAACCCTTATTTTTCTTGAGCAACTTATGACATGTTTTCTTCTTTTGACCAGATTCATGGTAGTATTAGCAAACTATCCTCGAACCTTAATTCCAAATTTTAAAATTCCACGTTCATATTTGCTCTGAAACTGAGGTTTACTGACGTTTATATTTTTCTAGCTAGCAAGAGCATTAGGTTGTTGCACAGATAAAGCTTGAGAGCTTGGAATAGTACGCAGTACTCTAGTATAAGCTTTCCTCAGAGTAATAAATTCAAAGTCAGATAGGATCTGTGATTTGACATCTTCATATTGAGAGTTGAGGCAAGCTAGAAAACTCATAATAACCATTTATTCTCTTTGATTTTGTTGAATTCGAACAACATTACTGAAGGGAAATAGTAAATTCAACTCTTCATAAACACGTTTAAAGTGTATATGATATGTGTCCATGATTGATCTTGTTATTTAGCATGATAAAACTTCTTACATGCATAAGAAGTTTGAGAATTACTCTCCCGGAAAATACTAATATCAATTCCACCATCGCATCTTTAACATGGTCACACTGATTAATATGAACCAATTGATCGGGTTCAATAGAATTCCGTATTTGTATCAATAATATTTGAGCATCAACTCTCATCCACTCAGAATAATTCAAATCAGCCTCAGCTAGGAGCTTGTCAGTGAGGTGACTCGCCCAGAAAATACTTCTTAAGTAGAGTCTCACAGTTTTATTATTGACAGCATTTAACTTTTCATTAATAATTTTAGCCAAAGAAGAGACCAAGCTTGTCATAACATGTTTCTATTCACTAGCCTTGATTATCATCAAATATTCAAAGACATTGAATCCACTAATCCTGACATCTATCAACAAGTCGAACTGCTTCAGCAATGAACAATATCGAGTCAAATGGTACAATAATCATCGGCAATCTTGAAGGAGGCCGCTTCATAGAGGACCTTCGGGCAGTAGAAGGGACCAAGTCTCGGAACCCCTAACTCAACAACAAAGGTGATAAAGAGAACAATACTAATTGCAAAGAGGAAGACAACGCCCAATAAGAATGATGCCACAGAGAAAAATCCTGTTGTCGATGCCAGAGAGGAACGATGCCTCAAGATACAAAAGATTTGCTATATATGATCGCATTCGGTTGTTGGATGATGCCAAGATGACGAAAGAACCACATCCCGTTCAAATAGTTATTTTGCACGTTGACAAAGAACAATTTGATGAGCTCAGACAAGCGATCCAGATGTGTGATTCAGACCACGCACATGTTGAGGAACAATTCCAACCACAAAGATGTCATTGTGATACCCTGTGACGGAAATACTTATTATTCAATTGAAAATATGATACATATTTATATACACGCATATCTCTATATATTAAGAATATTTCTAATATAGGAAAAATCTTGTCATTAGATCTCCTCAAATTAAGTTAACATAATATCAATTTTCTTAATATACACGTTTTCTAAAATACACAAATTAGATTTAATACTTTCATAACAAATAATAAAATTATATAGAATTATTGCCAGCTTTAAATTTAATCAAACACTTTGTAAAAGATCATAGTTCTTTATACATCTGAATTTGCTATAATAAATGTACCAATATGTTAAGACTTTCTTTCCAAAATTTTAGAAGTTTGTAAATATCACAGAATGCCAAGAAAAATAACTGACATGTGACATTTTAGTTCTTTACCTAGTTAGATCTTTACATTTTACAAATTATTTTCACTTAGTTTTGAGAAACTTACTGCACTACATCAAATATTTGTTGAACAATGAAAACGCTCGTTTTTGTGGATTTTATATATTTAGCAAAAGGAAAAAGCAAGTTCAAAGCTATATGAGCAATATATAACACATATGGAGCAACACTCAAGCTCACAAGCACACAAGCTAAGTACCCAAACTTGACAAAACCAGGTAGGAGATTTCAACATGATTATTGGATTAGAACTGCACATGATGAGGTTGACTCTTCAATGTAATGATCTTTAATCTAAATTTGACTCAATTAGATTTGTAAAAATGATTTCCCATTGAACAAGTTCTTATTATTCGAGTCAAGTGAAAGAAGCACCACAAATCAAAAAAGCTCGTGTGTTTATGAATTACCAAATGCAGCACAAAAACCACTGTGGGAAGGTTACAACTGTCATTCTAAGTTATTTATAATCCTGAGAATGTTGAAAATTAAAATAGAGTTTAATATGTCTGGAGGGTGTTTCAATCAATTTGCATGATTATTGAAAAAACAATTCTAAGAAAAATTTAGTTCCAGAAGACTTGTAAAAAACGAAAAAGTTGATCTCCAAATTAGGCTTGAAATAAGCAAAGATTGATTGTTGTGCAAACGAATACATGTTATTTTATAAGTCTAATGCAAAAGAGACTCGGTGCAGATTTTATCATTCTCCTAACATCAAAATAAAAAAAAGAGAAAAAAATTTAGAAAAGTGTCTTTTTTATTTACCACTTATTCCACAACTTCAGAGATTATTTATTTCGATGTCTATTGCTCCACATATTATTTGACATCATAGTGGATCAGGGAAAATCAATTTAATCGGTCATCCTGTAGAAGGAGAAGCATGAAAATATTTTGATCACACATATCCTGAATTTGCTGTTAAGGCATGTAATATTAGGCGTGGGTTATGCTCTAATGGTTTTACACCGTACAGTTAGACCGTCTCGCTCTACTCATGTTGGCTAGTGATCGTTACGCCATATAATTTTCCACCTGATATGTGTATGAAAACGTCATTTATCTTTCAAAAATTGATTATACTATGTCCCAATAGCATTAAAAAAAGTATTGATATTTATTTACAATCGTTGATAGATGAGCTACAAATTCTTTGGAAAACATGTCATTGTATATGAGATTTCCATAAATCAAAAGTTTTTAATGAAAGCAATGTTAATGTGGACAATCAGTGATTTTCCTATGGAACGTTATTTGGATGAAACACTGCGTGGAAGTTAGCGTGTCTATATTACATAAATTCATCTAAGACATTTACACTTTAACATGGCAGAAAATTCATTGATTGATAGTCACCGCATATTTTTAAATGTTGAACAACCTTTCAAGTAAAACAAAAACAAATTCAAACGAAACAAATTTTAGAAATTAGTGCGACCTTCAAAAGTAGTTGGAGATGATTTATGCCAGAGTGTTTAGTGGCATTCCAAAGATTACTGATTGTCTTGAATTTTCTTCACACCAGCCATCAAGCTTTGGCGTCAGTCATAATTGTACTAAAATGTCCATTTTTTGGGATCTATTGCACTAGAAGAGTAATATAATTAGACACAATGTTAATATCATGCACATAAAAAAAATTAATAATATCTTTAACATTGTGATAGATGTTAAGAGTTAAGGATAATATGAATGTTAGATAAGATTTGAAGAAGATTTGAAAAAAAATGGGAGTTAGAAATCCAAGAATTTGTCGTTGATAAACTTATAAAGCTTCAAGAGAAATATTACCTTACTTTAGCTCAACCAAAAATAGTTTGTGAGTGACACGAATCATTAAAATTTTCTAGAATATATGCTTCAAATTTAAGTAATTATATTGATTTGTGAGTAGGAAAGATGTTTGGAATGAAAAGCTATAAATTTTATATTTTCCTGCAAATTTTGATGCTAATTGTATTTACCCGTTTGACGAGTAAAATTTTTAATCCATTAATTGAAATCAATATTTTTTCAGAAAATTACGTGCAGCTCATTTAAAATTTAATGTCGTATGATAGTTAGAAGAAAACATTAAAATAACACTGTGCAAGCTTAAAAGAATATTTACACCTAAATTTTTCGACTCCATGGAGCACCTGCCGGTACATCTATCGTACGAGACAATAATTGACAATCTAGTATAATATCGTTGGATCACTATATGTATCCATTTCAGAAGTTAACAACTATTGTATAAGTAGTTGTTTAATAAATTTATTTAATTGTGCTAAATAATATTTATTTATAATTTTTTGAATAAAATAAGGGGTAAGTGTGAAGAATAAAGCTAGACCAGAATGTTTGATATGTGAGACAATTATTATACAAGACCGGCTTTCCACTCCTATTATTTTGGGTAAGAACTCACCAAAGAGTCGATGTGGAGCTTCCATCAACAATTTCTATTTTGCAGCAGTTAGGAGAAGCATTAAAGAGGCGTACATCACGTTATCCTAGTGATGAGGAACACTGAGTAGCGACTATTTATGTTATTCTCAATAGCAAAAAAGTTCAATCCTATATTGAGTAGGACATTTTTATTAATTCATCATTTATTAGTCAAATATAGTTGTCACTTTATTGATAGACTTTTGTGAACACCTTATTTATAAATTCATTAAATTCACATGAAAAAGATATCACAAGTCATTAAATATAGAATAATATTTCCCGATGGTTCACAACACACTTAAGTCATACTCATCTCAAACATTTATTTTTAAGATATTTTGAATGAAACAATAAAAGAATGATTTTTTAATTCATAGATTCATAATAAAAAAATAGATTAACGGATCAGGTCTTAATAAATCTTGCTTAGGTACTCATACATATTATGAAAATTTAATAAATTTATGATGTGAATGACTGCATATTTCATATAAAATCTTGGTCAGCAAGAAAAAAGACTTGTTATTATGGTGTTTGTGTTAAAACAAACAATACATCATATGATAAAATAAATTATTATGGGATTCTCAAAAAAAATATTCGATTAGAATGTCCCGACTCCATTGAAAGAAGAGTAGTCATGTTCAACTATGATTGATATGATTATGTTTCTAATCGTGAAATGAGGGAAAGCCAACAATATAATATCGTAGAAGTTAAAATAAATTGAAGATGTGATAAATTCGATCCTTTCATTCTAGTAAGACAAGCAGGTTAGGTATATTATCTCTGATAGTCTGATAGAGCAAGAGATAAAGTTGACTAGGCAGTCGCTATAACGAGTAAACCTAGAGCGACTATTGATATTTAGAATATTAATAAGCTCGCTTGTCACAAAACAGAAATGATAAGTTAATGTATTTCACTCGATATTACTTATGAAGAGCTAAATTTAGAAGTTAGTGGTGAACACAAAAAAAAATTACTCTTAATGAATATGATTAACAATTCTATTAATGGAGAAATTTTAAGTATATTCCCTAGTCACTCATTAGATGAGTCTAACTAAGATTTATAAGTTACACTAAATATTTTGATCTATTTTTTTTCTCTCAACTGTAATCATAATTTACTTATCTTCAAGTTACGAAAACCCAAAATTTTGACAGATTTGATTTTAGAATCACTTGATTTGAATCAGCTTAATTTTGCAAGCTTAGTTTCGCCTTCTATTTACCGTGTAGATTTCTGTTTTCAATTTCAGTAATTTTTACATTTTTTTTTCTTCTTTTCATCTGATGTTTTTTACTTGTATTTTCTGTTATGGTAGTTTATAGTTTATATTTTACAGTTTTGACTTCTGTTTATAGTGTAGATTTTTGTTTCAGTTCTAGTTTATAAATTTGCAATTAATATTATGATAGTAATTTTGTTTAAAGTTATGTGCACTAATTAATTTTCTTTTCTTGTTGCAGATGATTTCTAAAGACAGATGTGATCTCTCTCCATGCGGGGACTATAGTCGGGCCAGTACAGTAGGAAGGTCCTCGTCAAACGATGAGGCAACACTACTGTGCAGACCAGCAATTCCCTGCTGCTCTCCACCACAATAAGTGTTGTGGTCGAGTTGTCCCCACAGGATCTACCTCGACGTCGTCAGTTGCACAGCACATCCTGGGGTAAACCCTCTCCTCCTACCATACCAACATCATCACCAACTATAACTGCAGCTCAATCTACTTTGATGAAGGGTCATGCTGCTACTGTCGATCGAGAGGCGTGGGATAACACCAACTCCACTTATCAACTCAAGTCTGTGGGATAGACTTAAGCTTCATTAAATAGTGGAACTAGTGCTTTATTTTTTTTTTTAATTAAATACAAAACTAATTATATCTTATTTTTCAAATTTTATACCTCTACATAGGCTATTCATGCAATCAAGGATATTATTCAAAGCAAGCATAATGTTCCGTACCTATTCTGGAAAGAGATCCCAATAACAATTTGGGATATGTGGTTTAAAGAGTCTGAGGTATATGTCGAACACAATAAACTTAAAGTTAAATATATATATATATATATATATCTCAATCTAACATTTTTTATTTCATTTAGTAGAAACGGTTCCACTAGTATCACGAGCATGACGTTCACATTCAGAGGAAATTTGAGCACATATGAAGCGATGTCTTCCAGACATGTTCGTCTAAATATGGAAGATGTGTCACGCTTTTTGTGGCTCGTGGAGGATGTGTTCGATGCACTGCTCAAGGCCTGGGATCCTCCAAATTACCGAAATAAGAGTTAGCAAGCTAAGGAAAATCGAGACTCTGACTGTGGAGGCATGGGGGCCTCCAACCATACTAGTGGTGATTCCCCATACTGAGTACAAAAAGAGATAGATACAATAATTAATTTTTGCATTAAATCTTATTGCAAATTAAATGTATACTAACTATTTCTTTAGTTTGACAGACTTTAGAGTTGGGATGAAAGACCACCCCTGCCGAGTTACACGCGTGTACCCATAAGCAGCAGTCAGACCAAACTTGGGTAGACAACAAATCCCAAGCAAACCATGTAAATTAAAAGAGAATTGTAAAATAATTATTGAAATTCATTTTGCCTCTACTTTCTTTTATCATTTTTTGTAGGAGACCTTACAAAAATTGAAGGAGAGCCGAACCGAACCGAGCACACAGAACTTACGGTTCCAAGTCGTGATTCGTCTTACCATGAACTGTGGAGGGAGGGGAGGTTGCCAAAGGCAAGAATAAGGAAATGGTCTATGGATTAGGTTCTCATGAAATGGCCTACAGTGCTCATCCCTCCTCTAACATACAGAGCACCACTTATACTGCAAAGGATAATGGTAGATAGCTTGTCGCATTCACTACAAATGTTGAGAGCCGATTCGTTGCCCAGCTCGCGCAGATGAGGCCAGAAAGAAAAGCCAAATTTAATCAAAATCATGTGTTCCGAAGTCCGACTGCAAAGCAGCAGAAGGAGAAGGATATTGAGGGAGAGGATGATGAGGAATCCGAAGAAGATCAAGACACATTTTATGTTTTTTTTATTTTTTATTTTTTATTTTTTTTTTAGACATTAAAATGAACATGTTATTTTTCTGTATAAATATTTTAATTGTTGCTTAATTAATGGTCATAGGACGAGCTATCGATAAACTGATGGGCCCATTCTGTCGGTTAATCAAGCTACGAACTAACCTGAGAGTTCTACAATTTTTCAATCGTAAGGGACTATTGGTGTGTTATTGATGGATAACCAAAGGTTATATTTCTTTATGAGATTTCGATGACTTAGGACCGTCGTTTATATTACCGACAGTAAACAGTTTATCCATGATTTTGCTTTTAGTATAAACCGACGGGTATGACCCGTCGAAAATTCGTTGGTAATTAAAGATCGATAGAATGTCTATGGGTACCGACAAGCATAATAGCTACCCCCCATAAACTGTTGAAAAACCTTAAGAATTTAATTAACCAAAGGTTTTATAAGATTTCCTGACGGCATATGACCGTCAAAAATAGGCTAATATCCTTTAGTGAGACAAAGCTGAAGAGGATGATGCGGTTGGGACGCTCAATCGGGCTCATTTGGCATTCAAAGTAGAAAATGGAGAAGCGGATGCTACGCTCGGGACGACGCTCCCAAACAAAAAATGAACCCTAGTTGTCTTTTGATGCCTATTTGAAAGATAAATTAAAAATTAAGAAGTAACACAAATGCCTCGAGACAAAAGGCCGTTACACATATGCCTAGTCTAATATAGGCATAAGCCTCACCCGAATGATTGAGGCTTAAGCCTCAAAAGTTAGAATCGAGGCGGACGCCTTGACCAATTTTTTTAACAATGTTTGAAATGCAAGCCCTAACTTGATCATAACAAAAAAATAGTCACATGTCATTGGAACCTTTGATCAAACGTATCTAAAGTTAAGACTCGCAAATATTTAGGCACACTCTTACAAACAGAAAAATTATTAAAATGCTACAAAAAGAAAGTTCTTTCAATAAGGGATAAATTATTCATAGTCTCAAAACTTAATCACTTATCTAATTCTCTTTCTTACTTTAAACATGATTCAATCTAAATATAGGAATAATACAAAAAATCCTTGATATATAGATTATGTCCTGTAGGGTACGAAATAATTCGCTTCTTTTTAAAATATAGAAATAAGCAATATATTTATTTTTTCTAAAATTTACTCAACATAAGAAAATAGTATTTTTATAAATTTGTATCAAAATTATTTTGAAGTTGAAGATTATCAATCAAAATAATTTATGATAATCATATTTTTAAGAATATCAACTAATATTTTTTTTATGAAAACCCTCAAAATACTCACCAATAATAATTTTTTGATAAAAGAAGTAATACATTAAAATGGCATATCATAAGTAATAAAATTCAAAATCATGCTGCATAATTTACATTAAAATAAGGTAAAATAAAAAAGAAAATAATATTTTGTCATAGAAGAAATTCACAAACAAAAACTGGATTATGAACTCTTATTTTTTTCCAAAACTATGGAGAATTTTTTCAAAATTTTCCCAAACTTCCTTTCTCCATCACTTACAAAATATTTCTTAAATGAGGTCATGTTTCCTCGTAGATTTATAGGTGAAGGTGAGTTCATGCATGAATAACATTTGTTTTGGAAAATTTAGAAGCGGCAACAAAGATGAATACATCAACAACAACAACAACAGAGCCTTAATCCCACTAAGTGGGGTCGGCTACATGAATCTTTTTTCTCAATTGCGTCCTAATTAGTGTCAAATTTTCATTTAATTCTAATAAATTAAGATCATTTTTTATGCAATAAGCCCAAGTTTTTCTAGGTCTACCTTTGTCTTTCTTAACATAAGTTGAATCTAAAACATCTACTCTCCTAATCGGATAATCAAGTGGTCGACGTTTAATGTGACCAAACCATCTAAGGCGACTCTCTAATTTTGACTGTCACTGGTGCAACACCAACCCTATTACGAATATATACATTTCGCATTTTGTCTCTAAGTGTAAAGCCACTCATCCACCTAATCATTCTCATCTCGGCAACACTTAACTTAGCATTATGCTTCTCTTTTAAAGGCCAACATTCAGCACCATAGAGCATTACAAGTCTCACCACCATCTTATAAAATTTTCCTTTCAGTCTAAGCGGTACTTTCCGATCACACAATAGACCAGAAGCATTCCTCCACTTCAACCAACCTGAATTTTACTATTAACATCCCCATCTAGATCACCATCGCTTTGAACAATAGACCCGAGATATCTAAATCGTTCACGCATTTTAATAATTTGATCACCCAAAGTTGCACTTCTATCACTGGAGCTACTATTACTAAAATTACATTTCATGTATTCAGTCTTAGTTCTACTCAAACGAAGACCTTTAGACTCCAATGTAGACCTCCATAATTCAAGTTTATCTTGGGCTTTTTCTCTTGTCTTATCCACGAGGAGGATATCTTTAGCAAAAAGCATACACCGAGATACATCCTCTTGTAAATGTCCAGTAAGACAATCCAAAATTTTGAATAAGTAAATAAATTTTGCATGTTTAAATTCTTAGAAATTTTGAAAATATTTGCATGCATTATACATTTAAGGGCTAACTTGAAGACTTATATTTATGGAGGCATTGCAGAAGGTATCAATATCATATACTTACACTTTTCTTTCCATAACAACTTGTATAAAATTACGAGAAAAATAATCACAAAAATCACAATTTTAAAAGAAATTTATATAGCATATACATGTAATACTAATTTCAGGGAAACTACTTTGTAGGGATGTTTGGTTGGCCAAAAAAGTAATGCCCTAAAAAATAAATGCAATGTAGAAGTAATGGATTATATTTGAAATACTTTTAAATTGTGTGATTCATTGTAAAATAAACAGGCGATTTCATTATTTATTTATTTATTTTGTTTTGAAGTAAAATGAAAAAAATGTATTTAAATGCAAAAATTAATACATTGGCGGCGGCCTACGAATGCGAGGGCGGAGGCAGCGACAGTGGCAAAGACCTTCGATGATGGGAGCAGTGGCTAAGGGAACACTTTACATTGAGATATGAAATTGTAAATCGGACCAATTTCAAATACATATATTTGCACTTAAAACACCTTGGTATCACAAATATATGCATGAAAGATCTACATCACTTTTAAGAAGACAATGATGGTGGTATTTTTGATATTATAATAAATATTTGATTGGTATGCATGTTATGAGCTGCAGGAAATTGAGCCTTATGAAATTAACTATGAAATGAAAATGTTAAATTGCCTTCGTTGTAAATGAAATCAACTTTCACAATTCTACTTTTTCTGTATAACTATTTATATGGTAGATTGATCATTGAATGTACAATAGAAAAATCTTTCCACACATTTAAAACCTTTCACATGATGGAGTGTATTATATTTTTTTCTAATATGGTTTTCGCATACATCTACAAAAAATAAAAATATTTTTTTCTGTAAACTCAATTGATAAGAGAATAACTACCTTGTATGCTTTTCATTTACATATTCCAACTCGTATGAATTGACCATGAATGGACTTATCAAATTACAAAGTGTGATATTTACATTTACAACATGTTGGTATCATAAATATATGCATAAAAGGTGTACATCACTTTTAAGAAGAAAATGATGAGAGTATTTTGATATGATAATAAAGATTTGATTGGTATGCATTTTATGTGTTGTAGGAAATTGAGCCTTATAAAATTTAGCTCTGAATGAAAGAGTTAATTTCCTCAATTGGAAATGAAACTAACTTTCATAGTTATATTTTTTATGTATAACTATTTATATGGTAGATTGATCACTAAATGTACAATAGAAAAATCTTGTCACATATTTAAAACCTTTTCACATGATGAGATGTAATATTTTGTTTTTGGAGTGTTGTTCTTTTGGTGAGTTTTGAATCTGTGAAGGGTGGTATGGTGAGGTTTGCATGTGTGGTGGGGAGGATTTAAGGGAAGTGTGGTGGTCTGTGTGGTGGTGTTGTATGTAGATGTACTATTGCGATCTGTGTGATGGTGTGTGTTGTGGTGTGATGTGTGCATGTGCATACTTTATTGCAATTTTTATTTATGTAACTTTGTATTTTTTAACATAGTTATACAATGGTTAAGACCAAAGAGATCGATACACCCGCAATGCGGGACAAAGAAACAAATAATATTTTGTGAAATTTATCTCAAAGAGATCGATCTGGAAAATTCAAGGGAAGTACAGTCAGAGAGTATGATAGGATGCAATTAAAGAACAAATAAGATCAGCTCAAGAAGTATTGAAAAATTTGGAAGAAATTGAAACGAGAATCGACAGGCCTGGGGTGGGATCCAGTGAAGTTAACCATTGATACTCCCGAAAAGAGGTGGGCAGAAAGACTTGTGATAAGCATTTTTGATATGTCTCCTAATTTGATCATTTTCATTTTATTTTTAAATTGAAGTAAATGTTATGAATTTGTAGGTATTGTTCGTTGCAAATAAATTTACAAGTAGTCAGCTTGATCCTGAGTTGGGGGAAAAATTAAATCGAATGTTTAGGGGTGTCATTGCTACGGGCAACAATTCATCTGCCCCAGTGAGACGGGGCTTGGTGGCACCCCGAAGAACTTGAAAACCGACCAATCAGGTGATTCAACCGAAGTCCCCAGCCCAGACCTCCAAGAACTTGAGTCCATTGTTGTTCAAAGCGTCCTCGAGTTGAGAATAAAAAGAAAGTGGGATTTGTTTTTCTTACATATCAAATATCACAGCTGGTGGCTTCATGCAGCGCTGAATCCCGCATATCTCAAGTACCTTCTGTCGAACAGGTTTTGCAAATTCTGAATGCAACTCGGAAAACTTCTGAGGAGTTACCACTGTGCTTTTTTGCGATAAAATTGCTTGAAGATCCGCGCCTAGAGATGTTTTCGTCAAGATGCCTGAAGACCTTAAGAATATTTGAAGACTTTTTTATGTACAATCACTTGGGACATTTATGTTTTGAATTATTGTTCATTTTGCTTTGGATAGTTTAACCGCTTGGGACATAGCTTATTCAGTGATGCTTATATGTTTAAGCTTATATGATTATTGTGTTGTTCATAACCTAATATAATTGTAGCTAATCTTACTGCTTCTGTGTTAGCGAGTACGATATTGATATACATTGATGCAACTAGAGAAAGGCGCATAAGGAGAGTTGCAGTTGTCGTATGTTTGATGTTGGAATATTATAGCTCGTACATAGATCTTTCCCCTTGCATGGCATCCTTATATGTTAGGGACAAATGGGTTGAGGAGCTACTTGCGGGCCACACAACAAAAATTAATAATATGTTCCGCATGAAACAGACAGTATTCAACGATCTGTGGAGGAACTGCACAAAAATCATAAACTTCATAGCATCTTTAGAATAATTTCATGAGAGGAGTTGACGATAACTCTCTACATATTATCACAGAATGAGTCAATGCAATGAGAAATAAAGTGATTTCAACACTCTTCCAAAATAATTTGCAGATACTTCTCAGTGAGGTTGAGACACTTTATGAGTTTTCTTCACGAGTCATAAAAACAACAGATTCAACGTTCGAATTGACTTGAATATATAAAAGAATATCAAATTGAGCAAGTGAATTCAACCAATGTCAATAACATTGATGCATTTTGTCTAGAAGAAGTAAAATATTATTATTTAATAAAAGTATGAGCATTCAGCTTATACAGTTGACTTGAAACCCAATCTTTTATTCCAACATCATCTCCATTAGTTTGATACCTATAGAAAAATATTCATAATAATTAATTTTATATTTACTAGGTCTTTTATGCTTATATTAATGTTTAATTCTTTAATTTAATATATATTAATCAATACATAAATATCATCATCTCCAATTATTATTTATTTGTCATTGCATATTCCAAATTTTGTTTCTTAGTATTTCTAGAATTATTTTTATATATTAGTTTAGATGAAACTTAAAGTTAAACCTATAATTTCTAACAAAAATTATTTAATAAGTCATATCACTTCTTAAAAATTCATTTCACTAAACTATCCTAATGCCATTAATTTCAATTTTTTTCAAATAAATAAATTTTCATAACTAACCCAAATTATTTCAAATCTTACTTTAACATTATACTTCTCTCCTCAATCCACAAATATTAAATTAGCATTAGTAATCATTGATTTCATATAAAAGCCCTAATAAAATATGTTATAAGTATAAACCTAAAATTTAGGATTTATATATGAAATGCATAAATAAAAATATCTCAATTCAATCGGCTCACCCCAAACCCAACCTTTCTCACATGAGTTTAACACGCACACTCTTGGAGTCGTTGTTCACTTCCTACTCGGGAGTTCGCCGTTCTCCTTCTGGCGAGCCTTGCTCAAACCACAAATTGCAAGCACGAGCTACTTGTCAATGTCTTCTCCTTTAACTTCCTTGAATTTCACACACCATAGTTGTCTTCCGCTCACTCATCTGTCTTGCTTGAGCACTGCCTTGCTCGAGATCACGGCTCAAGCAGCGAATAGGCTTGATATCTCACACTCAGCTTCCCTCTATGCCAATTGACCTCCTAAACTCTCTTCCTCTCTGTTTTGAGCATAAGAGACATGTATCCTTCTCAATCTCTCTATCTCGCTCTATGCCTGTATCATCTCCATCTTTCACCCTTTTGTCTCTATTTAATTTATGTGTCTCGACCACTTCGCTTCACCTCCTGCATATTAAATTCTAGTGTTACTGGCAGATATAAAACCAAGCATTACAGCCTCACCCATTCTGGCATATTCAAATCCTGAATGAAAACCTTAAGGATATTTGTTTGGCCTTCTCTTTCCTCAGTCAATCACTAAGAGAACTCAACTAAAAATCATAAAAGCTATTTAATTTCATTTTTGATACAACGAGGTATCATTCCACCCCTAACACGATATGCATGCCTCGCTGAGTCTAAGGGCACCACCAATGACAAGCTTCTTCTCAAAATAAGCAGTGTTCATTCAATGAGTTCTAAACTTTACACTAGAAAATAATTGGTTTGGTCAATTTGCAAATCAAACCATCCAGACTACCCAAATGTCCCACTAATCGCAGCAAGATCCTCATTCCATATGCACATAAATTTCTAGGATTATATCATGCCTCCTGCAGAAGAATGACTGGAAAAGTCGAGCATTAGGCACTTCTTCAAGTTTTGATTTCGATAACATGCTGCTAATTAGAATTCTAATTGTTAGATGTGAAGCATTTGTCGCAAATTAGAATATTTACAAAAGAGTTTGATTGGGGTAATAATTATTGTTCTTTAAAGAAGAGTTTAACATAACAAACTGTATTGAATTCTAGAGTGTCATCTGTCATGAAATACGTGATTACAAATCCTACAAAAATTAGATAATAGATTTGAGTTAAAATCTAACACAACGAACTTTGCAAATCAAAAGTATATTCTACAAGAAAATGAACCAGGACTAAAGCAAAATGAAAGTGTGGACCATTCCTTTGTTCCTTATAAATCATTCTAATAAAAACATACTGCATGTGTTCACAATATACATTTCATGACAAGAAAAGAAAAGATCTTGAATAACATTCCAGAATGTTTCAATCAGCAAGTTCTTTATTTTGTGCCACAAAAAAGATTTCATGGCATATAATTTACATCATTCAATCACTAACAAAAATAAAAAAAATAAGTCTCTTATTTTTCAATTTGTTACCTTGGCAGTGTCAACTTGAAGCAAGAACAAGTCATCCCTTCCCTGGAAATAGTTTTTCAAAACCATTTTAACCTGCATTTACAAACCTTGTCAGCAATGATTCATCAAAAAAACTTGTTGGAGAAAAAATACCAAATAAAATCACAAATTCCTTGTCATTCTATCATAGGAAAATCTCAGTTTTACTCGAGTTTCCCGTATCTTATTTTTCAAAACCCTCGCCCCAAACGGAACTAGTTGAAACATCGGATCACACACCCTAAATCAACTTTGATAAAATTCCACAGATCCAGAACAACTAATTATCAAAGTCCCATAAAATTTCAGCTTTTGAATTCATTTCATTATTCCCTTCTTTTTTTCATCATCTCTTTCAAGCATCCATCGTATATTCCTAGACAGCGAGCAAGATAAAAAAAGATCATCCATCCGAAGCTTAAAGAGGTCCAATTCAGATGTTCATTGACTCATGAAAACGAGTTCTAGTTAAAAGTAACCTAAGGCGTATTTCCGCTCATTGCTAGGGTTTTGAAAGGGAGGGCTTGCCTGGTGAAGGCTGCTAAGATGTATGCAACCTGTCCTGCGATCTAGATCCCCACCAAAAGTTTCACCCGTTCTCTGTAACTCATCCCACTCCCTAGCGGTGGACACTCTGTAAATGAACCGTTCCGGCGGGGCTTCTCCCTCCTCTCCGAACATATCCGGAAGCTCAAGCAGTCTCTGTTATTACTTCGGCGCCGTTTGATTCAATTAGTACTTCCTTTAAATATTTATTATTAGAAGTTTCGAAGATCACACAGCCAACCGGTAAAGAAGAGGATAAAAGCTTAAAGATTGAATTAGGGCCCGTTTGGTTCGATTTTTTCGCGTGCGGCACGGCCGTTTGCCGTGAATTTTCCGCCGCAGCATCGTTTGGGAGACGGCTTCGCGGTAACGTGCCGCGAAGTTTGGCTGAAAGCCGGCCGCGGGGCCAGCTTCGTGAAGCGGCTTTTACCTCTTCGCCCCGCGCTTCGCTCGCCGCTCGAAGCTCTTCCTTCTCGTCGCCCCGCGCTTCGCTCGCCGGCTCTCCTTCCTTCTGCGACCAATCGGCGGCCTTTTCTCACAGAGACGCTCGACTCGAAGCCCTCGCCTCCCCCATTCGACCAATCTACTACGGGTATTGTGTGGCCCTTCGTTCTCGTTTTATCCCCTCCTTCCATCCTAATTCTTACCAGCTGAGCTCCTCGCTGATCTGTGGAATGCGTTAGTCTTTGTACCCTCGCTAAGGGCGATGCAAGCGTGCGGTATGAGTGCAGTGTATCGTCGTACGCTTGGAAGGCTCCGAGGGTTCTAACCGGCTCGCTTGCTAGCACACCCTGGCCGCAAGGTTTTGCAGGTAATTGGGGGTGGCGATTCCGGAGTAATCGGCTTGAGGGCTTGAATTCTGTGAGTAATTATTGTTTTTACTAGTTTAGCTTATCTTTTTTTATACGGGTGGATTGCGTCTTGTGGGGATTGCGAGTTGATGTTTTAGTTTTATGGAAGGAATGGTAGAAGGTCTGTGGGTGAAACGTTAGATGGGCATGTGGTATCCACGTGCTAGTTTGGATGGAGGTTTTTTTTTCGAGTTATGAGCTCCTATATGAATCATCAGCATAAAGTTATACATTTCTGCATTAAACCTTGAACAAATTATTGATTTCTTTCTCTGTGATGAAAATTTCTAAGAAAGTTCTGCAAGATGGGCACGTTATAATTAGTAGGCAGAACAAAGTCTGGGGAAATTGGCAAAAGTTTGAAAGCTTTGTAGTTGATTAACTTGAGGTTTAGAATTCCATTGCATTTGCTATCCTTTTTATAGTGGGAGTAACTGACGATGATGTTTGCTCCAGTCCTTTTGTCATGCGCCATAAGATAGAACCTGTGAATATCTATTTTTGATGCACTACCTATATTGCTACATGCTTCCTAAGTGCTCATGTATGTATTGATTGATGTTGAAAAATGCATCCATCTTGAGATATAGTTTGAATATTGCAGTTAATATTTTATTGATTTGGAGGGAAATATTACTTTAGATCTTTGGCAAAATTTACTTTTTTTTTTACATTAGTTTTGCAATTTAACTTTTCCACAGATGAACAAACTACCAGTTTTGATATATTGTTTATGGTCTCCTATAGGCTACTTGGGGATGTGAAGATAATAATGACAGAAAACTGAGCCACAAACAAAATTTTGATTTTATGACATTTAAAAAATGCCTCAAATCATTCGACATTCCTATTTTTAGCACAACTTGGAAGATTCTTTGTTCATATTCGAGTCTTCACATGAGATTTCACCAGAATCTCTATGGGAGGTAATATCATTTCTGTTTATGTTGTCCTTTTGATTGGAATATATCTAGCTAGTCTTCTATGTTAAAGTAAAGTAGAGTTTTCAATAGCTTAAATGGCCAAATTGTGCTCAATTATGAAAATTTGACAATGTTTTCGTACACATGATGCTCTGTTCCTACTTTCTATGCTATAATTTTTAAGTTACACACGTCTATTATGGGATCAGAGTGGCTATATGGTCGCATTTGCAATAAGATGTTAAATTGGCACTTCTCTAAGGTTATGTCAATCATATCCATTTTTACTAATTATTCCTAGATAGGCTTGCTTAAGCGGCATGAGATTTACTCACGATCTTCAATATTGATGATTAGTAAGAGCCAATTTATTTTACTGTGAGAATTCAAAAGTGTCTGGATCTCACTTCAAATAGTTTGTGGGCTTGAACTTGAGATTGTTTGCCTCCGTTGTGATCTGAAGCTCATGATTTTGGATCATGAAATGGCATCTTTTCTAGGCATGGGTAGGAGCTTATATTGCTACTCCCTAGACCTCATATTGGCGGGAGCTTAATGCATTATATATGCTCTTAAATATTTTATGATCAATTATTTGACCTAAAATAGTTTGGATGAAGCTAACAATGATAATGATGACCTAGCCATGATCAATGCGATCATATTCACCAGAGTTACGAGTTAGGAAATGCTTTGGAAAATAACAACTTTCCAAATCTTAGAGGAAAATATTTACGCACTTGAATGTGTTAATCGTTAGGTTGAGATAAATGACAAATGAATGACATGAAATAACTTTATAAAATATATAGATATGAAATAACTTTATATGTCTATATGAAAATATATATTTTTAAACACAATCGTTAATAGCTTTAATATATTAATAGCTTTAAATATATGATAGTGTTAAAAATATAAACAATCAAAATTTTGGCGTTAGACTTTTAAAAATAAAATTTATATTTATTATTTTTAATATTTAAAACATAAAATTTAAAAAAAATTGTATTTCAAATGAGTTTTAATAAACGAAGTGATCGATCATTTTTACGAGAAAAACTGCTACATGATTGTTTTCATATTCATAATCGAAACAGATACAATGAGTTTCATGAATTACTTGCAGAAGCAATATAATTTCTAGTTGTAAAAGTTGAAATGCTATCGAACCAAACAGACCCTTAGTGTTGCGTCACGTGTTTAATCGGATAAAATAATAAATTATAAATTTATTTAAAAATAATATAAAGTATGCTATAATAATATAATTCATTTTTTAAGAAATTTTTTATAAGGAATAATATAAGATAGTCTACACGTCTCAAATAAAATAACATGTGACATGATGATAATAATAATAGTAATAATAGTAATTTATTTATGAAATTATTAATCACAAAAAATAGTAATATTAATATTCATAATCTTTTTTTATTTAAGAAATTTTAGTTTTTATTTTTAGATAAAAATATTTTTTTACTAAAAAGATTATATTACTAAGAATGTTTCAAAAAAAAATTTTGTATTAATTATATTAATCAAAAAATAGATTTTTTATTTTATATATTAAATTGATTAATTATAGTAATCTTTTTTATTAAATTATTTATTTCATTATGTTTAATAATTTGTAAGTTTCATGTGTATATTTGTAGTTCTAACTAAATATATTTTTTTCTCTTACTTTCATTAAGCATTACTTTTAGTTTCATATCTCTTTTAGAAGAGATGGGTTGAAAGTATCAACAAAGTGAAATAATTCCATAAAGTTTGACTTGGTAGGTGGGCACATAACATTACATAAGATTTTTATTTTATTGTTATATTGGTCTTTAGTCCTTGCATAGCGCCAAAAAATTGATTTAGACCCCACACAAAATACTAAACCCAACACGCGCTTGTAGCATTTATGATTTAGTCCCACATCTTTAAATATTAGTTATAACTTCCATTTATATTGAAAGGCATGAGTTTATGAAATAATAGCATATGGTCTTTCACTTTAAGTTAAATCGCAAAAAAATTGCATAAAAAAGTATGAGGGGGTGGGTAGTTCATTGCAACTTTGACCGAGTAATCAATCTTAAGGTTGGACTCTATCTAATGCAGAGGTAGTTTTTAGCCTACACAGAATTGGACCACTGATTGAACCAGCCCGCTTGGTAAAATTTTTTAAGCCATTAAATTGGATGGTTAAATCCTGAAAATTATATGAAATGTTAATAAATAAAACTTTATAAATCCGAAAAAAAAATGTTTGGTAACTTTAGTAGAAAGTAGAACTTATCTTTCTAAAGTTTTAGATATTCTAAATCCCAGAAATCTTTCTTCTAGGGGTGGTTTTTAGCCTACACATAATTGGACCACTGGCTGGTTCACAGTCGCACTAATTGAACCGGCCGGCTTGGTAAAATTTTTTAAGCCATTAAATTGGATCAATGTAATCTTGAAATGGTTAAATCCTGGAAATTATATGAAATGTTAATAAATAAAACTTTATAAATCCGAAAAAAAAATGTTTGATAACTTTAGTAGAATGTAGAACTTATCTCTCTGAAGTTTTAGATTTTCTAAATCCCGAAAATCCCTCTTCCAATGGATAGATATTTACATACGGAGTAAGCATGCAGTCCTATGTGTGTATTCTCTCGAATAACCTCCCTAGTTATTAGGGGGTTATTGAGAGGTTATTGGGGTATTAACTCCAATAACCTCATAATAACCTACTAATACCTTTTGCAGTTCCGCACTCATATTTTTGGTGTTATTCGGAGTTATTGAGAGATTATTGAGGGTATAATAACACAGACATAACCCCCAATACCCACAGAATAATCTTCTTACGCACGCAGAATTACGTGCGTACTCTGTATGTAAATATTTCTCCTCCAATGAGGTTTACTAAACCCAAAATTAAGGGAAAAAAGAGGAAAAATGAGATTTAAGAATTGTAGGATTTGTCGATGCCCTTTTAACTGTTTTGACATAAATACTGCTTAAACAGGCTACCAAACTGCCCCTTAGCCTGTATTGTAATTTGTAATCGGTTAGATTTTAGTTTAGTAGGATTTAATAAATACTATAAATTCAGATTTAGAAAATACTAAAAGCTTAAATTTGAATATTTATTTAAGAACGGATTTAGTAAATCTAGTTAAATTTTCAAATTACTTAATAAATTTTTCAAGGATTTAAAAAATTATCTTATTTATTAGAAAGAATATGATAATTAAATTTTGATTATTTTATTATTAAGATAAAATTTGGAATATTTATAGACATAGCAAATAACATTTTAGTAGTTACATATTCAACACCACAAAAATTTTCATTTTTCATTTACCTGTGTCGTACTCCATCGCCCTTAGCAAAATGTCACTGAATCTGAATGCGTGTGAAAAGTGTCAGCGCACTCTATGTTCCGCGGTTCTGCTCCATTCACAAGAAGTCAAAGGCCAGCAGGAAATTATGGGTCTGTTTGGGACGAGTTGCGAACTATTCAGTATTATTCGGATAAAGCATCTTATTCGAGAATGTTGCTTGATTAATGTTTATCACGATAAGTTCGGTTGTTTGTTTGGTTTGTGAGTTTGAAAAACAGCTGATTTGCAGTTGTATCTAGATAAATGACCCTTCTGCCCCTGAATTAAAGTTTTTTAGTTGTTTGATTTGTGTGAACACACAACACTTAAAAAAATACAACCACATAACCCAAAATTAATATAAAATGATAAAATACTCTTATGGAAAAACTGAAGTATCGCAAATACATGCTAATAATGTGATGATAACCATCCCACTCAATTGAAAAATATTACGTCTGAACCACCAGATGTTCGAACGACGGCGTGATGTGTCGCACTACACTACTTCCACAATGACATTGTGTGATTCATACTGTAATCCAGATGACACATAATATTTTTTCCACTCAAGTCCATTGTTTACTGATTGAACATTATTCTAAAAACTTTAATAAGTGAAAAAATATAATTCCAACAATGAATTTTACAATACAACAGAAATAAATGACTGTACATATTAATTAACCACATAAGAAAGCAAACTTCTTCAATCGCACTCATATCTGCATGGAGGATTTCAATATCCTAAACCCAAACCTCTTCTTCTCTCCCAAATCATATCTCCAACTGCCAGCAATAACTTCACTGATCCTCTTGTAGCAATCAATTTTTTTTTAATAATCGCCGCACACTTCTCTTCCTCCTATTTCTTCCACCGCTCCTCGCCGCCTCCTGCAGCGGCAAAAGCTGAGCTGGGATAGAGTCGTCGGTGTCGATCGCTTTGGCAGTCAATGGGCGGATGTTGGGGGAGGTGGTGGAGGAGGAGGAGGAGGAGGAGAAGCAGGGAAGCAGTTCGCGTGCTAAGGAAGCAATGTCGAAGAAACACGCCTTACCTGGAAGAGGAGTGCCGAAGAAGCAGGGTGGCTCTGCGATCTCGATCGCGACCGAAGGAAAAGAAATGCCAAATCCGGGAGGGCTAGGGCAGAGAGTTCGTTCGGGATTGCAGGGGGGTAGTGGAGTAATTTGAGACAAAAACGCACGAAGGAAACGCCGAACGCGGGGATCATCCTCCGGGCGAGTAACAGGCGACGTTATTCGTAAAATAGGAACTGCGGTTTTCAAAACGCCCTTTAAATTTGTAAAAGAGTAAGGCGACGTTTTAAAAACGCTGCCGTTAGTTCGAGCCGCCCCAAACGAGCCCTATAGAGTACGTTTGGGGCAGACTGCAATTATCCAGACTTATCCGGATAAGTTCATGTATCTGGATAAGTCTCGATGCAGCAGTGGTCCGTATAATCATCGATCTGTTTGGTTTGTACTTATGAAAAACATTCGATTCTGGAAAATTGACCACTCTACCCTCGTTCGAATAAGTTCGTTTAATTGTTTAGTTATTGCGTTTTAGTAAACGAACTATTTGTAAATTTTCTAATGAATTAATAAATATTCTAATGAATTAACAGATGTGACACCTAAAACTTTTATATTTTTCCACATAGCACTCAACCCATTAATATCACTTTTATTTTTATATTTTTTGCCAATAGCATTGAAAAATAGGTGGACCAAATCAACTATAAAATTTACAAGATTTTATAACCAAATGATATAAGCTCAAAATATAATACTTAAATTTCACAAAAAAGGAAAGAAGAGTATGCATTTCTTAGACAAAACAATACCAAAAACATAGAGACATTGCCTACTTGTGAGTATCTCAAAACTTAACTAAAAATAAAAAATAAAATACTAAAATTACAAGGAAAAATATGACAATATTCATTTTATAATGCAAGAGCATGTCACGCTGATTGTTGCCCGGTTCTGACACTTTAGAACCCTGTGTGAAGTTCTCCGATTGGGAAGCGCTCGAACTACAAGATAATGTGGGACCACGTGTAATGTTTTCGACTGGGATAAAGGAGAATCTGTCGGCTATTCGCCCACCCGAAAAACTTACTGAGCTCTCTATTCCGTGTTTCCACCTCGGACAACCAAAGAATCGTCGTTCGTAGGCTACGACGCTGGCGTGACGTAAGTAGTAGGCGCCGGCATCCACGACGGCAGAACACTTGCCCGGACTTCCCTGAATGTCTGGAAGTCATCGCCCTACAATTATGCAACACCAAAATATCAAGGCACAAAACTAACATTATATGCCAAAACTATGTTAAGAATATATCGTTAGACGACAATATGAATCCCAAGATCTTGGACTTCAGCCTCACAATTCTTATGTATTGACATATCTCACACCTAAACTTTAATATCTTCAAAAATATCTTCAAAAATGGTTCAAGTCATAAAAAAATATCCAAATAAATGACATTCCATAAAAACATACAAGAATAAAGCCCGAGAAGGGAAGAGAATATAGGCAAAAAACATAAAGGATGAGCGCTCAAAGCAGAGTTGTTCCTTCCGTTTGTCAATTGGGACCCAAAATCGTTATACCTCGTTTGATAGTTTAGTGGCATTTATGTACTTGCCACCCAATTCTCATGCATTTACAGCTAAATTTTTTGTATCATGTAAGAAAATACCTTCTTTTTAATTTTTTAAGAAGTAAAATGCATTTCTTTATTGCATGCATAAGGTGGTATGGATGTAAAAATTGAAGTTTAGAATGTTAGAAATGTAAATACATATGAATTGAGAGGTATGACTGTAAATCTTATAATATTTTAATTATTTAAAGTGGCCCAAGTTAGGAAAGACTTATAAAAAACAGTCTAAGCAGGAATTTTTTACATCTATGCTCCAATTCAACTTTTTTTTTTCTTTTGCTCATGAATATATTCAGCACTCCCCAGTGGTGTCCAGACAATTGGCTAGTTCTCCATGCAATGCAGATACCAATTCGTTTAGAAGGTAGGGAAAACTAATTTTAAATAGGCATAAAAATTAAATATTTCTTTTGCTCAAGCTGGGTAAAAAACGAACAAAACCACAAGCATTTAGAATCAAACCGTAATATGAAAAACAAGGAATGATGCAGATTTTCTTAATATGAAAAACAAGGAATGAGCATACCTTAATTATGAAAAACAAACAAAACCACAATCACCAGTGGAGCTCAGAATTATCATGGTTCAACTAAACATCAACGGGAACAATGCATATCAACAATTCGGCATCAAGGATTCTAGATTAAAGTAGAATCAAACCCAGCACATAACAAGAAAAATACAGTTTACAATTTAATATTCCATATTATAATGAAAATCTAGCAATGGATCAAGCATTGGTGCTGAAGTTAGTATATCCATTGAATTTCTAGTGTTTCCAAATAGCAATTGTCACATGCATTGTTATATGGACATCATGAATACCCAAATACAGCACAAAAAAACTACAAAATCCGAGTTCTGAAAAAGCACAATTTTACAAGTTAGCATTACCCTGAGAACTGTAAGGAGGCCGAAGCAGGGTTCTAAATGAAAATCTAAAGCTCGAGTACATTTGAACAATGTGCTACAAAACAAGAATTTAATGCAGAAATGAAAATCTAAAGCCCGAGTAGCCTGTTAGCCGCTATCATCTCCACTACAATTGCTATCGCATAGCCCAAACGGCTAGTGCGAGCTAGCAGTCACATAATACCACCATCATTATCGAGCTTTACATTAAATTAATGAGCAATGTTACTGGATATACAAACAATGCTTAAATATCCACTTTGTATTCAATGCTTAAATATCCACTTTGGTCAGTACATGGTTTTGGATAACACTTCCATACCTTTTCTTTTTCTGCTTTGAAAGCGCAGTCTTGAGAACCCATGTAATAATGAATTTGATGCAAGCTAGTAGTCTAAAACCCCTATCGATTGCCTTTGATGAAAACTGAAAAAAGATGGTGAAATTCAACTTGGATGAAAGATTCAGAACCTTATGATAGATATTTTGAAAAAAACAACAAGGAACACAAAAGCCTGTCAAACCACAACCTGTCATTGCTTAAAACCGGCTACCAAAGAGCCCATAAACGAGATCTCTCCCTTTGAAGACATTCCAACATATTGGCAATGACCATTTTCGGACCAAAGTCATTGGAAAAACAAACCCACATCTTCTGATATTATTTCTATTTCAAATCCTCAGACATGAACGTATGTATGCACGTATGAATTAAGGATTCCCAAAGAAACAGAAACATTGCAAGAGTGTTGGCAGAAATTGAATAATATGCAATAACTGAAACGTAAGATCAACCACAGAGGAGTTTTGTAAAACAAGCAAAACAATCTCTATCTATTAGAAACTAATAGCAGCTCATCTATCTATTAGAAACAATCTCTATCTATTAGAAACTAAAATGTCTTATGAACTTCACGGTAAGAATCTCTAATGAATGATGCTTGCTTCTAACGCATCCGCTATTTGCTCTCGCAACTCCGCCATATCTGATGCACCTTCACCTTCTAGAGTGTATGCATCATGTGAGTCAATTTCTTGTATAGTCATCGTAGGCTCGATATCCTCCTCAAAAGCTTCATGTGGGATATCAACTGATTCATTTGTGAAGGCATCGAATTCTGTATCTGCACTGGTGATGTGACGACGAATGTAATTGTGCAGTGCCATAGTTGCCACAACTATATGCACCTGCTTCTCAAATGGGTAGGTTGGCATTTCACGTAAAATAACCCATTTCTTCTTCCACACTCCGAAAGTTCTCTCGATCACGCCCCGCAAAGACGAATGTCTTTTGTTAAACAATTCTTTCTTACCCCGTGTCGCACCACTTGCTCGTTCAAAATCTGGGATGTGGTATTTCGTTTCTGGATATGGTTTCAGATACCCTCTCTGTAAAGGATATCCAACGATCGACTAAATAAGTACTTACTCGTACCATCGATTGTAATTAGAGATTGTCAAAAATATGAAAAAAATGATAAATATATTTACTCGGAGGTGGATATGGGAAGCCGTGACTAAGGTTTTGAGTTGCAAACTTGAAAACACGACTGTCGTGTGCGCTCCCTTCCCAACCAGCCATGACAAAGGTAAAGCACATGTTAAAATCACAAACGGCCATAACATTTTGCGTTGGATAGCCACTGCGTCCAATATATGGCACCTTCGCTGAGCTGGAAACACGTGCATCGACATGTGTTCCGTCAATTGCACCGATACAGTCCTTGAAGAACGGCATGTATCGAGGGTCTTTGGCAATTTGTGGTGGAACGGACTCGAATGTTGGATCATCTGGCTTAATAACCTTAGTAGCCAAACTCACTAGAGCATTCAAACCGATAGAGAAATATCGGCTGATGGTTTCTGATGAATGTTGAAATCGCTCCATTGCTCCTCTAACAGATCGATTTTGAGATAAGATGTATATGGTTATTGCAAGAACTTCTCTTGTTGTCGTTCTTCTAGAGCCATGCAACCCATGATTGTTTCGTAGTTCATTGAGCAGGTCATTAAAAGTCTTCTTCGACATGCGGAACATGTTGAAGAACCGGGCCGGATGGCAGCGTAATAACTCACCAACCCATTTATCCCCAATTTGAATAGATGTCATGCACGGAGTTCGGTCAACATATGTATTGTAGTAATAATACAATAATAATAAGGCTGCTGCGACTTTGCGGTTATGGTGAAGTTGTTCCTCATCCTCGTTAAGCTGATCATCATTCATTCTACACAATAAAGAGCATAGTAATGTGTAAACTTGTTTGATAGAAAGTTGGGACAAACAATGCATTAATGAAAATAGTAAGTGCACTAATGAAAAAACATAAAAATTGAAACATACAATCATATGGTGTCCAACAGATATGAAAAAACTAAACTGTCCAGCAACATGAAGATTACAAATGACACTTTAAGGGAGACTCATTCATTCAAGCAAACAATTGCGGAGCAGGCTTTTACCTTAAGGAGAGGAGCAGGCTTTTACCTTAAGGAGAGGAGCAGGCTGCGGTTGACGGAGAGGAGTAGGCTGCGGTTGACGGAGATGAGCCGAGCGACTGTTTCTTCCTGAGCGTCAGGGAGATGAGCCGAGCGAGTGTGAAGAGGAAGCAGACAGCGAACGAGGCTTCAGGAAGGAGATGACAAGTAGCGGCGAGAGGAGATGGGTCGCTAGGGCAGGGAAGGTTTCGAACGCGACGGGGTCACGGGGGCAAAAGACAGGACAAACTATGGAAAATCGAACGAAAACGCGGACTTTGGAACGACGAGCGGCGGACTTCGGAACGAGGTGCTCGGGGCTTTGGCAGGACGAGCTGCGCGGCTTCAGGAAACGGGAGCTAGGGCACGGGATCACGGCGGGGGCAAAAGAAGTATTTCTCGAACGAAAACGCGGACCGTGGGGTTATCCCCGCGGTCCGTGTATAATACAAAAATAATAAGCCATCATAACCCCGTTTTGAAATAAGTTGTGAAGAAGCGCAAATCAAACGTCAAGGCGGCGTTTTGAAAAACGCCCCCGCCGAAATAAGTTGTCCCAAACGGGCCCAAAAAGTGGTGCGGGAGAAGCTCCAGCTCTTTGAAAATGTTGCTATACTCTTTGAAAATGTTGCTATACAGCAACTCTTCCGGAGAATTGTGTGTTTGTACCATACAGTTGTAATTAGGGCTCTCAAAAAAACTGGTTATTCATGAATAGTTCCTATTTGGTTTGTCAAGATGTTCGTGTTCGATTTGTTCGATAAGTAAACGAGACGAACACGAACAATTTTTTTTCTTTCGGTAAGTTAAACAAACCAAACATGAACAGTGATGTGTTCGTTCCTGTTCGAATCATTATTGTTCGAAATATAAAATAATTTAAAATAATTATATATAAAAAATGTATAATATTTTAAAAAATTAATTTTTATAAATTATAATATATAATAAATTAATAATAATAATACATTAATGTACCATATAGTTAATATACTAATATAGATATTATATATTTATATAATATAAGTTATATAATTAATATAATATATTATTTATATGTATCAATATTAGAGCTATCAAACTGGCTCGTCATTCGTGAACAGCTCGTGTTCGGCTCGTGTTCGGCTCGTTCGTTAAGAAACGAACACGAACAGTGACTTCACAAATAATTTCGAACACAAGCTTATTTCAAATAAACTAAATTTCAAACAAACTGAATACGAACACAAGCTCTGTTCGTTCATGTTCGATTCGTTTACACCCCTAGTTGTAATATAGTTGTTTGTAAAAAATATATATTTTTATATTTGTATTATTGTGTCGTTTGTATGATAATCTTTCTTAATAACTCATACATAAAGATAGAAATTACGTTCAAATTTCTCAAAAACTCATAAGTTCAAATATTACATATAAAAGTGAGAGCTTACTAGTAACATAACAATCAAAATCAAAATAAAAAATATTAAAATAATAATTAATATTATCAAAATCTTAATTTTAAAATGCAAACAATTAATCTTACAGAACTTCCTGTTTAAAGATACTCTCTACATTCATTATCTGAGATTGGATCATCAAAGAGTCTTCTATAGAACTATTCCTTAGATTCCTATAAAATTTTGTCTCATAAGTATTTTCTCTTCATGATGTAAGTAGAGAACACTGCAATCCAAGGATATAGTACAAGACTCAAGAAGCATCAGAAGACCTCGAGCTCTTTTAATGAAATTTGAAAACTATATCAATAAAATTAGCTTACCTTAATAATATAATGATAGAGTTATATGAAAAATTAACTAATAATAATAACAAAAATATTGATAAAGATTTATAAAACTCGAAGGACTCAGAGTAAAGATAAATTGATAAATAATTTATCATTAAAAAAAAAGACAGAAGACATTAAAGAAAGAAGATCTTGATTTCTTTTAAACCACGTAATACCAAGCTCGTATATATATATATCAGATAAGCATAATAGCACAAAGGCATATCAGAACCTCAACAATTATATGACTGAAAAGAAAGTTCCAATATCGAACTTATATATGTCAAAATTCATAACATTAAAAACCATCTAGAAGAACCCATAATGTCATATATCTTATCTTAAACCAAAAAAAAAACAAGTGAAAAAATATTATACCCATATGTCAAATAATCAAAGAGTTATTATAATAAAAATTATGAGTTTACGCACCACATTGAACATAAATAAATAAAAATTAACAAACATCATTTCACTCATTAACTAATGCATTTGTAATTTACTCTCGCAACTCAATTATTGACCTTAATTTTGGTGAGGTATAGTCTTCCTCTTAAAACTTAGGATCTAGCCATAGGACTTTCATTTTGACTATCCTAGAAGCCTAATGATGGGACCCACCCATTTAGAAATTCAAACCACTTCCTGTCTTCAATATGGAGTCTTACATGGGTAGTCTTAAACCTCTAGCATTTTGGTGGTTGAAACCAACATGGTGAGACTCAATGGGAGTTCCCATAAGATCACAAGGCCATAGGGACACTCTTTTTGACCTTGAGTGGCTCGATGACCACTTCACATACACTTCTCCCCCTCACCAAATTTGCTCCAAACTTTGAGCCCAATTTCAAACCCAAGTCCCATGGACCTCAAATCCATATTTCACACAAAATTACTCAAAATTCCTAAATTGACCCAATTTCACCCGAAGTTGTCAAATTGAGTTAATCCTTCACTAAATCGCCAAATTGATCCAATCCCATCGAAACTTCAAACCCAAATTCAAGATTGCCCAAGTCTCAATTCAAATGCACATTAAATCCATAGAAATCCAATATCAAATTCAATCTCATCTAATTTCAAGCTCAAAAGCTAAATTGGTCAAGTTCAAACCCAAAGCCACCTCAATCCCATCTAAACCCATGTCCCAAGTCCAATTTTGCCAAAATTCAGAGCCTAATATCCATCATAATAATTTCTAAAATCTCTCCAACCCACCAATTGTGTTGTGTCATGTGTGCATAAGTGGAATTAAAGTGAAAGAGAGTTTAGGCTAGGTTCGGGCTCAATTCGGGCTAGAAACAAGCCAATAACACCACTTCAAAGTCACAACAATACCTTCAATAACACTGTTTCAATGTCGCAATAATATCTCCAATAACATTACTTCTAATCGCAGCAATACCCTCAATAACACTGTTTTTATGAGGCAATAATGTCTCTAATAACAACATTGTAAAACTACCACCATAATTATCCAAATAACACCCACAGTCGTGCAATATGTGCGCAATAACACCGCTTTTTCTCAAATCCTCACCGATAATCCCTCAATGATACCGTGGTAACACTCCCAAAAACTCCAACTTGAAACCACTAGTGCAAAACCGTAACAACACTGCAATACACCCTCAGTAATACCGCAATACCACCTACTAATACCGCCGCAATTTCCTCCATAGTGTCACGCCAATACTACCCATCACGCGCAATCCAACCCCAATAATTCAACCTCAATAACAACGTGGTCACAGTACTGAGCCAATACAACTACTATCCAACTCCAATAACACCAAAATAACACCGTGACCCGAAATTCAAATTTCAAATTCAAATAAATTGCCCATAACCCAGGCTTTAGTTGAGTTTATTGATGTGTTATTACCTTCTAATTGAGCTTTGCATTGATTGTGAGAGGCTCCTCTCCATATTTGTCCCAAAACAGCTACTTTGAATGTTTTAACACAAGAAAAATGAGGTTTTTCAATCATTAACCAGAGGGAATCAAAGAGAGCTCAAGAGTTGTTTTCATTCCCAGAGCCTTGAGATACTTTTCCCTACCTCTAACAGTCCCTCTGTAACAATAAGAAGCCCTTATTTCTCCGTTGAATTCAAGGATTTTCTTTTGCTATTGCAAAAACTCCACCAAACCTCACAACTAATCCCCTCAAATGCTTCACCATACCCTAAAACATCCTCCCTAATCAAAACTTCACCTTCCCACAAACTGCAACCTAGCCCTAGACTAAACCCGAGCCATTTTTGCTCTAGCTCATACTTAGACCTTACCTCGGAGGAATCCAACACTTAGAGAAAGTTAGTACGATTTAGGCAAAGCTTCTACAATCACCCAATTGAGACCTGACAACTCGGTCTAAGTTATAGACTCAAATCTCCTATTTTCTTCTCAATTTTAGACCTTTATGAAGCAAATGAAAATTTCATGCCCACTTAGCTGCATGGATAAGAGCGTTTAACATAGATGATGGTGTTGGATCAAATTGTGTTCGATTTCATTAAGAATATAGGGAGATCGTAAGGTTTTAGTGCGAACGACTCTCGGGTTGAGTCAGATTTTGGATGAGGAGTGGATGTCGTCCTTTTCCGTGCTTTTAAATTAATGGTAGAGATTGAGGCCGACTTGGAATGCGCGGCGTGTGGAATTCGGAGCTATCGATGATGTGTTGGCGCCGACGTGGTTAAGTAGATAAATAGTGTTTCTTATGATTTAATTACATACATAAAACTTTAAATAATCATATCTTGTCATAAAAATTGAGAAAAATAAAATAAAAATACCCTTTGCTCAATAAACGAAGAGAAATATAGTGAACATAAATTAAAAAGCAATTAATTCTTATTTAGTTTTAAACTAATTAAAAACCACATAAATTAATTAAATGATAAAAACTTGGATTCTTGTTATCATGACATGAATTTTTTGGGATATTCCTCGTGAACCTATGGAAGTTCTATGATTTTTCCAAAGTCATAGAGCATCCCTAACATTAAAACCCCTAATTTTTTTATAGATTTCACATATGTTTAATTGGAATAATTCTTAAAACGTAGAATAAAAAACAAAAAAAATTCAAAATCTTATTTGGGAGTTCATTGAAGCCAGAGGCGCATAGGGTAAAATGAGAGTGAAGTAAAAAAAAAAATTAAAATCTATTTTCTTAATTATTTTCTCATTAAAAATAATTAAAATAAATTAACAAAATTGGAAAAATATGATTATGTTTCAAAATATCATAAAGTTAGCTCTGATCAGAGACAACAACTTTGAAGTGCTCCCATAAAATTTAAAGACATAAAAAATGTATTTTGAGTACTTAAACACATTTTTCTATATTTTATAAATTATTGACAAAAATAATTATAAAAAATAAATAAAAATTAGAAAATATAAAATTAGGTTATCTGAGTTTGCCAAATTCTGAGGAGTCAAAGAAAAATAAAAATTGGATTTTCAAAATAAAAATATATTTTAGTTTATTTATTCACCAAAACTAATTAAAAAATCATAAAAATTTAAACACATTTCAAAAAATCATGAAAATCACCCTAGGTGGCCCTCTGACCTTTAGGAAAATCCTAAAAATTGTCCTAAGAACAAAAAATATTGTGATTTCTATCTCTCAAGATAGTAAACTATGTTTGATATCATGTTTGATTATTTTAATAGTTAAATCTTTCAATCTGCATGGTTATATAAATACAACTAGTTTGTCAAAAAATAAAATACAAGTTACTAGATAATCTAGTTGGGTTTGGGCCCTTAAGTTCATGGTAGTTAGTGTCAAAGCTTTAAGCTCTCAGAAAAACTTCTATTGAGACACTTATCACGACACCTAGTCACTTAACTCTGTGCTATAGCAATTCATTGAATTTCTCCAGCTTCTTTTTTATTTTTTTTGTGGCTTTACTTCATTAAATTATATAAACTTATGTAATATTAAAAAATAAACAAATAATATATATATATATATATATATATATATATATATATATATATATATATATATATATATATATATGTGTGTGTGTGTGTGTGTGTGTGTGTGTGTGTGTGTGTGTGTGTGAGTGTGTGTGTGTGTGTGTGTGTGTGTGTGTGTGTGTGTGTGTTTGCTAAATTGTTTATGCATTTTTCGCACTCAACAAGTTGATATTGAACTACTTGCCAATTTTTTTTTATGGAAGCTATTGTTGTTACTAATATCATAATTTAGAAGGGCATTTTTGATAAGATTGAGATGATAAAATCTATTGTGGTAGCTTATGAGGCTAAAAATAGTTCTAATATGCTTGTCCTTCGTCATTATTATCTCAAATTGATATTTTCTAAAATTTTGCTATACATTCTTATGTTGCTTGAAATTATTCTCCTAAATCATTATCAAAGTAGAGTGATCTTGAGATTTGAAGTCTCAATCCTAACCTTATGATCGGACTACACTAATTAAAGCCTTTTTTTTAAAACTGGGTTACATGTTTCTTAATGGAATTTCTCACAATGAACTAAATGAGAATTGTTCTTTAATTTCTATGTCTACTAATTTTGATGTTGTATCTCCAGAGAATTCCCATTTATTTGTAAGCATGCATTCTTTTGCTTCCTAACATTATTTTATTCATAAATTTTTATCTCTACCTTTACATGTATGTCATGGTCCACAAGCATTCTATAATTTATGCATTTGATGGTAAATAAGCATTTGATGACACCCTTCTTAAATCAAAAAGGAAGTTATAAATCTTCTAATCTTTATGTTAACTCACATAGAGATGAATCTAATGATCCATATGAACTCAAGCTCTTATTCTCAAATTGTCACCACTTTTTACTCCAATTTTATTAGATCGTTGACCCACTTTTAATATTTATGCAATTTATGTTTATAGCAACGGCACCAAAAACTTGATCCCGCTTAAAATATAGATATATGATTTAATGTATAATGTAGATTCTACGCAAGTATACGTATCATATCAAGTAATACAGGGCTCTAGTGGAGTCTTGGTTATCGATCCCACAGGGAAGTTATTTAACAGATTTGTTATCAGCTAAAATTAAAGGAATTACTTACTAATAAAGTGAACAGAAATTCAGAGTAATTATAATAAACTAAGTAAACTAATGCTTGAAATAAGTTGATTTAATTAATTCAGAAAAAGTATCTTTCTCCTTGTTTTTAGAAAATTAAGTGAAACGATGAATTTAAATAAAATTTTTAAATTGTATTGTGACAAATATGAGCATTCCTATTCTTTACCCTTTGGTCCAGGTACAAAGAACATTGACTAATCCTATGTTTGATTATCGAATCACGGCAAATTGCGGGAGGATACTCGTCGCCACTTCGAGCTCCCACGTTCCCCTCACTCGAGGGCTAACATCTACACTTCGACTCTCGAAACAAGTAGGATCGAATTAAGTATTTTAGTCTATCACACTAAAATATCTAATTCTACGCCCGATAATTAATATTTCCCTATTTATTTGCACCCGCCTTCCAAGGCTTTTGACATCCCTGAATATTGGATGTAATTTTTACTATAGTTGATAATTCAACATATTTTAACTACTCAATTGGTCAGATTGAAAGTAAATTAAGTTTTAAGTAAAAAATTATCACAATTTATTTATATTATATTAGGTGCTTTAATTTAATTTCATCCGCATAATTTTCATAAACAAGGAGAAAGACTAAGAAAACTACTCAGAATGCATGGGAATAAAACAAAGTATGGATTTCATTTAAAGTTAACAACAATAAACAAAGATACTTATCTTAATTTCCTTCTCAAGCAGACTCTTTGAAGTTTCTTTGACTTTTCCTTCTAGTACAACAACTAAATAACACTTAATTAAACTAATGAACTCACTAAACACACTCAACTAAATTAAACTCACACAAATTACACTCAAGACTCTAGAAATGGACACACAGAAGACTCAAAAGACACACACAAGACTCTAGAATTCGACCTCTATTTATAGAGGTAGGCAAAGGTCCAAGGGGTGCTTAAACACCTCTTCAAAAAGTGTCCAGGTTCAATGTATATGCATTTTGAACTAGCTCGCCGTCGGCGGGAAACGACCTCGCCGTCAGCAGGGCTTCTAGAAGGTCTTCAAACCGCGCGATCTCGCTGTCGGCTGGCTCGGGCTCGCTGTCGGTGAGGTAGTTATAATTCCTTCAAAAATTTCTCCTCACGATCTCGCCGTCGGCGAAGTAGTTATATTTGCATGAATTTCCTCCTTTTTGATCCAAATTTGCTCAATTTCATGCTTTTTGCTTCTATCACTAATAAATCTTCATTCCTGTAATAAAGTAAAGAAAATACCTTTCTTTAAAGTATAATTTCATCAAAAATAGATATGAATTTCTTGATGTATTTTTCTGTGATCAAAATCCCCCAAACTTAATTATTACTTGTCCTCAAGTAATTTTAATACTAAATAAAAAATAATGATTTCTATAATAGAATTTTTCAATTCAAATATATGAATTAATTTTAAATAACATTATAATAAAGTTAAATAGAAATATTTCTAAGTAATTAAATTAACTTTATAGAGATAAGATTATTTAGTTATCGTGTCTAAGATTTCTAAACTTTCTATTTATTTCGGGAATGACTATATTTAAACTAGTAAATTACTTAAGATATTTAGATGATAGAAATTCAAGAAAACACTATTTAGTAAAATACTAATCCATAAATATAAGTTTAGAAATATAATTAAGTTTTACCCTTTATGTTGAATCCATTGAAGCCAATTTTTGATAAGGCATCTCCTCAAGCTTCTCCTCATATATATATATATATATATATATATATATATATATATATATATATATTCTTTTTCTTTTCTTTTCTTTTCTTTTCTTTTTCAAGTGAGGATTATTGTATCCTGGATAGCATCGTTAATAATTTTGAACTTCAACTTCTCTTCCTAAATTTGAAACTTAAAATATTTCCGTGCTTATATATATTTCATAACTTTTACTTCATTGAGTTTCTATCCTTTCTTTTTCATCTATATACTTAAGAATTTCCAATTTTAGAATATAGTTTCCCTTACTTTAAATAGTTTACTATATTCTTATTCCTTTTAACTAAATATCTTATTCTATTAATTAATTGAATTATTAGAAATATTTTCTTTAACTTTATATAACAATTAAATAAAGCAACTCATATTTATTGAATTGAAAACTACGATAGAAAATCATTTAATAATAATTTTTGAAAAATAGATATTGAAAACAATTTTAATAATTAAATTTGTATTTTTACCTTCCCCCAAACTTAAATTTTTCTATCTATACTATATAGTGAAAAAGGGAAAGTATATAAATAAAATTCATCATACCTTTGAGTTTTAGGTATTTTTTTTCCTTGAAATTTTTGCAGGCCTTTTCATTACTTACAGAACCTGTACTGTTAGTATTCTTCCATATATAATATTTAAAAAGAAAGTGCAGGGATGGAAATTTTTTTAAAATAAATATCAAACATAACAAAGAAATCTTAATTTGTTACTAAACATACACTTACAATTTAAACAATACATTAAAGAAAGACTAACATCTTATATATATATATAAATTTGCAACTAATTTAACACACATAAGAAATTTAATATCACTGCTCAAGCAAACAACAACATATCAAGTCCAAAGACCACAGAAAGTACTAAAATATTACAAACAGAGATAATAAAGTTTGCAAAACAACAAATCTAAACAAACAAACTAACTAAACAAAAGCTCTAATCTTCTACATTAAAATCCCAAACTATGTCGTCTCCCTGATCTCCAGGCTGAGAAGGCTGAGCAGGCTGGTACTGTGAATATCGGGGGCACTTAGGAAAGACAACATCTAAATCACCACTCCTATAACGACGCTCAGCTTCATAGTATGCAATCTCGTACTCTGAGTGTCGCTGAAGATATTTGCTATCATAATCGTGTCTTCTCTCCAAGCCTCTGATCCTTTGATCTATATGCTCAAATCTTCTTTCCATATTTTCTCCAAATAACTCAAAACTCTTTCTACTCGTGGTTAACTCATTCATCGGATCTTGAAGGGTAGGAGTGGTGTACCGAGGGGGTGGTTCATAACTAGTAGAGGGTATATCTCTACTCGAAGAAGGTACATAATCCCTTGTCCCGCATTTCCATCCTTCGTGGGATTCATATTTCTTTATATTAGCTCGAGTAAGGGGTTTCATAGGCTCTATCCATTCCTCATCATCTCTCGCCTCTACCCCGTATAATCGGCAAAGTGCATAGATAAGACCGAGATGTCCTAGTCCTCCTCCACTTTCATTTCTAGCAGTGGCTAATATGTTTTTATATATAACATTTCCCACATTAAAACTCTTCGGTTCCGAATACGAAATTCGAATCGCTTCTATCTCTCGTAACCTCACTATGGTGGTAGGTAGGTAACAAAGTAGAACAAATAAAATAATGTCGGGCTTTAGATGTTGCATTTAAGCATAGAAAGAGGGAAGTTTACCCGTTCCCGTCGCTTTATCTTCCGGACTCCTTTCCCATCAGCGAGAAAGTCGATCACCTCTTCCAATGGTCCTTCCGAGTTCCAAAAGTTTCATATTCGCTCATGTAGTGTCTCGAACTTCATAATAAGCGTTTATTCTAAGCAGTTGTTGAAATCTACAAAAAATCCTCTAACCTTAACCTGGGCATCTTCGACTCGTGTTAAATTTGTATAGAATTCCTTCACAACTTCTACTAGTCGCTTCTGTTGGTAACGTAGCAAAAGTTTTCCCATCCTCGCTCCTTTATAACTCGCTCTACTTCTCCACCTGGATTCTTAAAAACTCGATCTTGAATGCATTTTCTTGCTTGTATATTTTGAAAATATCGAGTTTGTTCTCTCGCATTAATGAATCGGGTTTCGTCATAATCTATTCGTCGTTTTTGTCGTGGAGCCATTTCTCGATCTGTGAAATTTACAAAAATTTTAACTAAACTCCAAAATATTACTAAGAAGGCTTCCTACAACAACTAAAATCCATTTAAATCAATTTCTATGAAGTTCTTCAAAGTATTTTCTTCACATTTCAAAATTTTTCAAAATATCCCAATGTAGAAGAAATTCATGGTGAAAATAAAAAATTTTTGCATAGGAGTGAAGCTCTTACCAAGGGAAGATGAAATCCGGTGTCAAAAAGTGTTGAAATCGCTTCAAATCCAAGATCTCTCAAGCCCTAGGTCGGTTTTTTCGAAAATTTGAGGAAAGGGATGATGAATAGTGTCGGTTGACCGGTCAAATATAGGTCTTTTCACGTTCTCACTGTCAGCGAGGTTTTTCTCGCCGTTGGCGAGCTAATTAATTTCATAAGGCAAAAGTTTTTAGAAAAATCCGCCGTCGGCGAGCTCGGTCTCGCTGTCAGCAGGTTTTCTAGCTGTCGGCGAGGTAATTCTCGCCGTCGGTGAGGTTCCAAAAATTTTCAATTTTTGAAATTCGTCAATCATTTTCAACCTCGAATTGCCCTTAATCAATCTTTCGATCACTTAATTTAATAATAATACGAAGATTAGATACTTATACTTACAAAAAGTCACACAAAACAAATAACATAACTTCATAAATGAAATCCATGAAACTTACAAATTTCACACTAACAACTTCACACATACTTAACTTAACTGTTCAAATCCATAATACTCAGCATCGCAATCCAAACCACAACACTCTACATGCTGAGACATAACAATTTACAAATAATCTCATCAAATCTGAGATGATCAAATCAAAGTTCGACTCATAATAAAACTTAACTCCAAATCAAACACACACATATACAAATATAACATAAACATAGAAATCTTTCCTACTCTTCAGATGTATCGAACTAATATCTTCTCCGATATTTCCGATGCGACGCAGATGCACAAATAAATTGTGAAAGGCCTAAAAGGGAATTCGCAAGTAGATTCTTCATTAATCCATCCTTTCCGTCTTAGTAGATGAATAAAACCGGCCTCCAAATGTTCAAGTATGATCAAAGTGCTCCTTCATTCTCCAATCAATATGATCAAACATATCGTAGATATCGTCAATAGAATTCATCACATTTTGCAATTCTTTCTCCAATCCTTTAATCTTCTTCAGAATGAAATTAGTCTTATCAGTAAAGGGCCTTGCTAAAGGATTGTTCTGTGATGTTCTGTCAGAAATAACGGTGATCTCATCATTGTTATCTAAAGTGGGAAATATATCAGTAGGATCCAGGGGTTTTCATGGTAAAAGTACTTTTTCCCAAGCCTCATAAGAAACTTGGTATTGACTGCATAAAACAAATATAGTAGATGGGTGTCCAAGTCCATGCACTGACCCATGTACGATTAATCCCAATGCAGACTTTACTATTATTGATCCAACATCGATAGGTAATCCAATTTGAATACAATAATTTAAAATAACGCATTCCTTTGAAACTTTATTTACTCTCATGGTAGGTAATAATTTTGATGATATAAAGAAATGCCGAGTGCTTCGAGACGTGGTTTAGAAGTGATGCGTAAAAACCGACATACTCGTCTTCTCGTAACTCCCAATCATCCGGTTCATCGATCGGTATCTATAGATCTCGTTCATATTGTATCTTGAAGGCACAAAGTTGGAATAATGACGCATGTGAGATTTTATCTATGAAAACAATTCATTTACTCTTGCAGGAGTAAATGTTACCCATCTTCCTCCGACGTAGACATTTCCATTTTTGATCGCATGTAAATTAGAGTAAAACTCTTTAACTATCGGTATAACTACAACTGAAGTTGTATAACAAAATACCTCCCAATGCTGTTGTGCGATCATTTCTTCGATTTTTTTAGTAGCATTCTCTACTCCTCTATTGACGAATCCTCTTTCTTTGATAAGTCTTTTCTTCATCAAGCCTATGTTGAAGATTCGCTGTGCCTCCGAACTAACGAATTTTCTCCGGTTGAAAACTTCGCTTTTTGTGGTTTCTAGGAATTTGGAGGCCATTTTGGATGGAATGGATTGGTCTCTAGTCGTTCCTAAGGAAGAAAATGGTGTAAAATCGGATTCAGAACAATTTCTTACGAAGGAATGGCTTAGATCCGTTCAAAACCGCACGAAAAACTTTAAGAAACCACATTTTCAACTGCCTTGCAGTCAGCGGGAAGTTCCTCGCCGTCGGCGACTTAGTTATAAAACTGAATGAGTAATGGTCCATGATCTCACTGTCAGTGGGCTCGAGCTCGCTGTCGGCGAGATTCGTAAAAATCACCCATTTTCACTCTGGTCTGAATATTTTCTGATCTCATCCAATAGGTTCAACTTTGTGATGATTCTAATTAAAAATTTGAGTAGTAAGATTTGTTTTAATAATATAGACTCACTAATATGTAGATATTTAAAAATAAAAGACTACTATGGGTTGCCTCCCATAAAGCGCTTGGTTTAACGTCGTCGACTCGACCTAATTCGGTTAGTGTTCAGGTTGACTAAGCATTAAAACCTCTTTAAACTTTGGTCGTCTATTTTCGAAATATGGTTTTAATCTATGTCCATTTACTTTGAATCTATGTCCTGCTTTTGGATCTTCTATTTCTATAGTTCCATATGAAAATATTTGAGTTATGGTGAAAGGTCCTAACCATCGAGATTTCAATTTCCCAGAAAATAATTTCAATCTAGTATTATAAAGCAAAACTTCTTGTCCTGGTTCAAAATTTCTATGATTAATCTTCCGATCATGCCATAATTTCATTCTTTCTTTATAAATTCTATCATTATCATATGATTCATTTCTTAATTCTTCCAATTCATTTAATTGCAACAATCTCTTCTCACCAGCTTCTTTCATATTATAATTAATTTCTTTAATCGCCCAATATGCTTTATGTTCCAATTCAACTGGTAAGTGGCAAGTTTTTCCATATATAAGCCTATAAGGAGTCATTCCAATCGGAGTTTTATAAGCGATCATGTATGCCCATAATGCAGATGTCTAGTCTTATAGACCGCTCGATCTATTAGGATTTACAGACTTTTCTAATATACGCTTAATCTCTCGATTAGAAACTTCTGCTAATCCACTTGTTTGTGGATGATGAGCAGTTAATATCTTATGCATAATATTATATTTTTCTACTAGTTTGTGAATATATTTGTTTCTAAAATGAGTTCCTTCGTCAGTGATAATCACTCTCGGCATTCCAAATCTAGTAAAATTATTTTTCATTAAGAATTTTGAAACACTTTTAGCATCACACCTAGGTAAAGCTTGTGCTTCAATCCATTTGGAAACATAATCAACAGACTACTAATATATATGAGTTTCCAAATGACGGAATAAAAGGTCCCATGAAATCTAATCCCCAAACATCAAAAATTTCAACTTCTAATATAAAATTCGAAGGCATTTCATTTTTCTTGATATGTTTCCTACTCATTGGCATTTATCACAAGTTTTAATATATCTATATACATCTCTAAATAGAGTAGGCAGGTAGAATCCAGTATCGTAGAATTTTATATGCGGTTTTATCCGTCCCAAAATGCCCTCCAAAATCGAATAATGACATTTTTGAATAATTGGTTCAATTTCCTCATAAGGCACACATCTTCTAATAATTAGATCCTTGCATTGCTTATATAAGTATGGTTCATCCCAAAAATATGATTTAGTATCGTGAATGAATTTTTTGTTGTTGTTGCAAAGTTAACATAGGTGGTAAAATGTCACTTACAATATAATTTACTATATCAGCATACCAATGTATTTTCAACTCATTAATATTATAAAGTTGTTCATCAGGAAAACTGTCTAAAATTTCATTATCAATATTAGATAATTCATGATTTTCTAATCTTGATAAATGATCAACAATTCGATTATCAGCTCCTTTTGTTAACTCTCTCAAAATCAAATTCTTGCATTAATAATATCCATCCGATTAATCTTGGTTTAGAATCTTTCTTTTGCATCGAATATTTTATAGCAGAATGATCGGTATGCACAATGCATTTAGTTCCTATTAGATAATGCCGAAATTTATTAAAAGCATATACAACTGCTAATAATTCTCTTTCGATGAATCGTATAATTTATCTCAAAGATCATTTAGAGTCTTACTAACTTAATATATAACTTTGAAAATCTTATCATATCTCTCGCCAAGAACCGCTCCTATAAGCATAATTACTAGCATCACACATAAGCTCAAATGGTTTCTCCAAGTTAGGCGAAACTATTATAGTGTTGTAATTAATTTATCTTTTAATAATTCGAAAGCATTCGGGCATTCAGTTGTAAATTCAAATTTCTTGTCCTTTTCAAGAAGTTGGCATAGAGGTTTAGTAATTTTTGAAAAATCTTTAATATAACGCCCGTAAAATCCAAGCATGTCCAAGAAAACTTCTTACCCCTTTTATCGTAGTTGGAGGTGGTAATTTAGCTATTACTTGAATTTTTGCAGGATCTACTTCCATGCCTTTTTCTGAAATTTTATGCCCTAATACAATGCCGCCTGTAACCATAAATTGACATTCTCCCAATTAATAACTAAATTAGTTTTCTCACATACTTCAAATACTTTTTCAAGATGATTTAAGCATGTGTCAAATGTTGTTCCAAATACAGAGAAATCATCCATAAATACTTCTATTCCATTATCAATTAATTTACTAAATATAGACATCATACATCTTTGGAATGTTGCAGATGCATTACATAATCCAAAAGACATTCTTCGAAAAGCGAAAGTTCCATAAGGACTAGTAAATGTAGTTTTATCTTGATCCTCAGGAGCAATTTGTATTTGATGATAACCGGTTGTCGGCATATTTTTAGGTTGTGTGTTTTATTTTGAAGAGGGTCGCCTAACGTAAATCCGTCGGCGAATTTTAAATTTAATTAAAATAAATAATTTGAAAAGTAGTATTTAATTTTGAAAATAATTTCAAATTTGAAGGTTTTAAGATATGAGACTAAACCGATCTCACATCCCAAATAGTTTATATAAACGAGCACCGCATCACAAACCGTGTATCTATCCCTAAAGATAGACACACCGCTTGACGGTGGGGCTCGATTAAATAAACTAGAAGATTTGTGACATCCGTTTGGTCTGCGAACCAATCTTATAAGCCGACAAAATTCCCCTGCTTAATATGAAATCATTAAACATGGTTTATATTACCTGGGTTCTTCAAAATTCCCTATAAGGGCAAGCCCCTATAGTTAATTACATCTTAAGTGACGGGAATCACCTAAGAAAACTCTCGATAATAATCAATAATTCTGCTCTCAAGAATTTCAAAGTGTAAGTTTTCAAAGGATTGAATTCTGGAATTTTAATAGGGAATGGATTAAGTTTGGAACATTTTTATTTTGAGAAATCAAAGGAAGAAAAGTAGGAGAAACCACAGATTCGAAGTGAACTTCGGTAATTTCCCGACTACCCTATTGTGTGGCTTAAATTTAGGAAAATCCTAATGTTTATTTAAATGTTTTGATTTTGTCAATTTTAATTAATTAGGACTTATATTTATATGATAGAATCATACAAATAGCCTCGAAGATGTGAGGGTTTATGTCGTATCAGACGACTACCTCGGAATCCTAAGTCCGGTTAGGGCTTAATTTGCTATGCAAGTGCCTAACGAAGAGTTGAGGATTTATATTGCACTAGGCAAACCACCTCGAAGTCCTATGGCTTTGTTGTTTAATCCCAGGAAAGTTTTGCTGAAGTAGACTCAGGTTTTGCTGACGACGATGGCCGTGCTGCCCACCATGCTCCGAGCTCCTTATTGTTGCAGAGGTTTAGTTTTAGAAATCATAAATCAGGAGATGAGAAAAGTATTTTGGTTTACAGAAAATCTTAATTTCCAGGTGTTTTCAATATTTTAATTAAAACAAATCTTAAAGTTGATTATAACGACACCGGTTAAGATCCCACGGTTTCATCCTTCCGGCATCATTATTTTTATCGGATTCACTTAGTCCGGATGAATTTGCTAAACTCAATCGAATGAGTTCCACACTTTCATTTAGAACGTGGGAAATCCCGTTAAGCAACACGTAGGTTACATCATCCGAGGTATTCCCGATCATCCAACGAGACGTTTTAATTTAGTTGTAATTGTAGTTTTGTGTTCGTTTTGTGATTAAATTTTGAGTTGTTTTATATTTTGAAATGTTGTGGCGGTGAATTTTATCTTGCAATGAATTTTAACTTAGTTTTGGTTTCAGTTTTAGGGTCTGTCCTAAAGGTGTGGGTTTTCATGCAACAGTTGTCTTATCATGCAAGAAAAGTAAGTGCGATGCGATTAAACAAATTGCAATAATGTAAATTGCAAGAAAGTAAATTGCAATAAAAAAAGCGTACCTGGAGGGTCTTCCCGTCATCCCAAGCTGCACTTAAAACACAATTAGAATATTTAAGCAAGTTCCTAGGTAAAGCTAAGGTAAGGGTTATGGTTTTCTACCAAATTCCTAATCCTATAGCTAGTCATCTCCTATGACGTCTAGGTCTTTGTATTTTGGTTTGAAGACGATTTTCTTCATCAAAGAATAATTAAATTCAATTGTTCTTATAAATGTCCTATCATATTGAGGAAGTGCTTAAGAAGAATCTTAAACATCTTTTCAATATTCCTAGGATTGTTTTAAGTCCAAATGAATTCGATTATATAAATGAATTAATCGTCCGAGAATTCAAGTTTTGTTGTTATCTTGCTCAGTGAACCAGGACATTTGAATATCCTATAAGTGAAGTAACATTTCATTTAATGTTCTGTTTAGGAGTTATGATAACTAAAACTTTCAGGGGTAAATTGGTATTCAAATGATTTGATTTAAGTTGAAGGGTTTAAATTTGGAATAGTGTTCAAGTTATTTTAGATTTATTTTGAATTCTTTATGTCTTTGGTGATGTTATATTTAATTTAATTTAATTTAATTTAATTGAGTTTTAATTCAATTGAGTTTGATTTGATGTTAAATTAATTTAACTTGATTTGATTTAATTTTAATTTAATTTGATTTAATTTAATTTAATTTAATTTAATTATTCAATTTAATTTAATTTGATTTAATTTAATTTAATTTAATTTAATTATTCAATTTAATTTAATTTGATTTAATTTAATTTAATTTAATTTAATTATTCAATTTAATTTAATTTATTTAATTTAATTTAATTTAATTTGATTTAATTTAATTTAATTTAATTTACTTTAGTTATTCAATTTAATTTAATTTATTTAATTTAATTTAATTTAATTTGATTGTTTAATTTAATTTAATTTGATTTAATTTAATTCAATTATTTAATTTAATTTAATTTATTTAATTTAATTTAATTTTAATTTAATTTAATTTAATTTAATTTAATTTATTTAATTTAATTTAATTTTAATTTAATTTTATTTTTAATTTTAATTGAAATTTTTAAAAGAGTTTAATAATTAAGTCTTTTAATATTTTAAATTTGAGTTATCATTTTAATTAAGAATTGAATATTAATGAGATAATTAATTTAGGGATTTTTTAAATTAAAGAATAAATCTCTTCCTAATAATATCCCTATTTTAATAATTCCAATTTTATTATTCTTCCAAATTTAATCAATTATTTAATTAAAGTTTAATCATTTTAAAATTGTTTAATGGGTTTCTACCCTTTAATTATTTGAATTTCAATCATCCAAATCAGATTAGGATCAAATATTTTACTTGTTAATTTTTTTATTAAACCTAAAGTTTTAATTAAGGATTAAAATTTTAATTACCATTTTACCCTTCAAACTTAACAATTTCATAACTCACTAAATTGAACTCAAATGAACTTGAAATTTTTATGACTTCACTCATGTGTCAATAAAGACATGAGAGGAGAAAATGTGATTTTTCTGTATTTAATTTATTTATATAATTATTTTTGGTGGAAAATAGAGATTTCCAAGGAAAATTTAATAACATGACCAAGGGAAAGTTTCTGTTCTTAAGAAAATTAGGGGACATTCCTAATGACCAGAGAAGCACTTGGACCAATTTTGGTGATTTTTTAAATTATATTATTTTTATTATAATTATTTTAAGTTTTGGAGTTTTAATTAATTTAAAAATAAAATAAATGTTGAAAAATGGATTTTATAATTTTCAAAAATCTCTCTGATATCAAGGAAATCAGAGAAGCAAATTTTGCAATTTTCTGATTTTCCTATGATTTATTATAATTATTTTAGTGAAAATGCTAGAAAATACATTTTTTTAATTTTAAAATTACCTTAAAGCTTTAAAATTTAATATCTCACCAAATAGACCTAAGAAAAATGTGGGATTTGTTCCTATGTAATTAAAATTCAAAATGTGACATTTTGGTGAATTTTATTATTTTTGTGATTTTTATTATTTTTTAATTATTAAAAATATTAAAATATTATTAAAAATCAACTTTTTTAGAAAATTGAAATTTTAATTTTATTAGGTTCCCCTGATATCAGAGAGGCTCCAAAACCAATTTGGTGAATTTTTGAAAGGTATTTTAAAGGTTATGAATTTTTAAAGTTTAAAATGGCTAAGTGGATTAATCAACCCAATTAGTGGGGCTAACCAAGTCCAATTGACCTCAAACTTTTATGGTGGATTCCTCTAATCCTAAAGGTCAGTGGAGAATTGATTTCAAGTCAATTTGATGCATGGTTAACTTTAATTAATTAAAGACCTATTTTGGGTTTTTAAGCCAATTAGGGTTGTTTTAAATGAACTAAGTCAAAACCTATTTTTCCTAAGGTTCTCTGGTCATAAGAAACATCACTAAATTTTCCTAGAATTTATTTCACAACATGCTATTTATTGGAATTAAAATACTCAAAACAAGTAACTCTGAATTTGAAAAATCAATAACTTTTCATAGGGATGGCCTCGACTTTGGAAAATTCGGGGAATGTTCCCGAATTCGGAGGCTTAAAAGCCCTATGGTCTCATGCCATGGTGAATTGTATACATGCATGGAGAATTAAAATAATGCAGAGAGTAAATAAATTATAAAAAATAAAATACTTGATGAAATTAAATGATTTCTTTTCCACATTATTCTCCTCTATTCACCGAGCGAGAGGGTATTTTTATTTTATTTTTCTGATTTTTCTACACAGAGATATGAATTTTTGAAGTTTAGGGAATTAAATAAATAGAAAAATATCCTAATTTTCTATTTATCCACGCGGCGCCGCGTCAACCTCGGCAGCTCCGAACGCACACGCGTCGCGCTCCCATTCGACGCCGCCGCCACCTGAGTCAGCAGCCCGGGCCCCGCGGTTCTCTTACCGTCTCCTGGTCCAACGCCATCTGAGCCGTTCGTCCGCGCGTGTATTGAATGGACGGCATCCGTTCATCGTCCCCGAGCGTCCTCACCCGAGAGCCGTCCACTCTAAATCCCTAAGATCTCACTCGATACTCAATGGATTTTTATGTTCTTATGCTCTATGGATTCGTCTTGAAGAGACGAACACATCTATACGGTTAACATGCATTGAAACTAAGGCATTTGAAATGGAGAATCTCCAGAAGCTCAGGATGAAGAATTAGCTCATAACTTTGCTCAGAGAAGTGTGGCTTCAATCTGAGAGTTGTTCCACCTTCGATTGGATCCCATCGAGCTCCGGATGAAGTCTCTCGGTCCGGTGAATTGTCCGGATGTGATTTCGACCAAGCCCGATCACAAAGCTTGGAGGCTAGAACAACCGGGTGGCCTCGGAGATGGGGCTTTTGCGGTGGACACCTTCCTCGGTCCGGTGAAGGTGTAGAACCAATCAATTTGTGAATTGGCTCACTTGTGGAGAAGTGTCCTGGTTTTGGGTGGAATTTCGACTGCGAAATTGAGCTCACAGAGGAGAAATGGCAGGGGGATCTCACTGGGGATCAAGTGCTCTGTGTATGGGGAGGAGTCTGGAACAATTTTGGCAGAGTTTTGGCAAGGTTTGTGCTCAGCTCTCTCCAAGGCCGAGAGGGGTGGAGTTTAAATAGGAGAGGGTGGATGGCCTCCCAGGGAGAGTTAGGGCTTGGGATCGACTGCTCTCGGCAAGAGAAGAACAGTCTACAATGGCCACTGGGGATGGGGCAGCTCGGCAGGTGAGAATTTCAAAGTTGGCTCACATGTGAGCTCTCGGCCATGGTGTTTTCCGGCGGCACGGTGGCCGGCCGGCCGAGCATGGGTCACCCTCGAGGTCGGGTGGGTCGGGGCTGGGGCTTGGTGCAAGCAATTGGCAATTGCCATGTGTAAAGGCTTTGATTCAAAGTAGAATGGGGCATGGCTAGTTTTGAGTCTAAATGGGTCAATCCACCCATTTGGGCTTGGTGCACCCTTAAAGGTGGCTTTAGATGCTGTGGGGGATCAAAGGGATCAGCTGGTTTGGCATGGAGAAGTCTCTATCCAAATATATTTGGATTAAATTTAAGTTTAGGTGAAACATGATTAAGGCTAATGAGCTTTAGGGATTAAGGAAAGCCCCCTCTTTTTACCCAATATGGCATGGTGGAGTGTCCAAAGCTCTCATGGCTCACATGTGGCTCATGCATGGCTTCATGGCTCACCTTTGGCTTGGCAAAAGTTTGGTCAATTTCATAAAAAGGATTTTTAGGATTTTGGATAATTTGGTGGAAATTTGGATGAAGCTTGATTTGGAATAATTTGATGGTGAATTTAGGACTTAGGTAATGGATTTAATTAAGTGGATGACAAATGGAGATGTCATGTGGGCTTTAGGGTAGATTTTGGGCCTTTGGATGTGGTGAAGTGGGCTTTTAGGAAAGTTTAAGGGAAATTGGCTTTTGATTTTAGGATGGGCATTTGGATAAAAATTTTGTGAATAACTTTGTCAAATAAATGTCATAATTGGTTTAGGGATGTTCTATGAAGGGCTTGGAATCAATTTGGTGTGATTTGGAGTTGAATTGGTTTGAATTTGGATTTATTCGGTAAGTGGGCCTATGTAGGTCCAAGTGGGCCAAGTTGGGCTAATGTTGGGCTAGGGTTGAAATTGATATAAAATCAATGTTGAGAAATGTTTATGGGAGTGTTTCAAAGAGGTTTTGACTTGGGTTGGGCTTTGATTTTGGGGTTTGGGCTCATTTGGGTTAGGTTTGGGTTTAGGTAAACCTTGGGTTGAGTTTGAGTGGGGTTTGGGTCTAAATTTTGGGCAAATCATGTTAGTATTTTGTTTGTGGGAATGTTAAGGAAGATTTAGAAAAGATTTGGGGTTAATTGGAATTGAGTTGGGTGAGTTTGGGTTAGGTTTAGGTCATGGGTCCAAATGGGCTTTAAGGCCAAAAGTGAGATTGGATCCAAATGTCAATCAAATTGGGCTTGGATTTGGTCTAGATTGGTATTTGGGATATTTATTGGAAGTTTAGAATTGAATTGGACCAAAATTGGGGTCAATTGGGTAGGTTTGGTTTGACATTGGGTTCACTTAGGGTTAAAAATGGGTCAAATTGGGGGTTTTGACAAAAGTAGGGTAAATTGACAAAATTGGCCCATGGTGTAGTTGGAAAAAATGAAATTGGGAATATTTGGGATTTTCTGGAATTTTCTGGGAATTTTCTGAATTTTTGGATTTTTTGGCAAGAGGGGTATTTTGGGTATTTGGAGGGTATTGGGAGGTTTTCTTGGAATTTTTGGTATTTTTGGGTATGGATGATCAGTTTAAGTGATGTGGAAATGTTTGGGATTGATTTTGAAGAATTTTGGGTAATTTGGAAATTTTTGAGAAATTTGGGTAATTTTAAGGGTTTTGGGTAGGTTTAGTAGGTGTAGGGTCCCGGGGTCAAAAATTGAAAATTTGGGAAATTGAAGATTGGGTGAATTTGAGTGGAGTGAAATCATTTTGGTTGAGCCATGAAGCCATATCAAGCTCACATGAGCCATGAAGGGACTCATTTGAGGCATTCACTATGTTGTTCCTAACCCTCTTAGCCAAGGGCTTAGGGGTTAAGAACCATCCATGTGGATCACCTACCTAAGTCAGGAGGTCAAGTTAGGTATGGGTGTGGTTTTAGGAGGTATGTGGAAGTGTAGTGTGTGTGAGAGTCAGCCCCTTCACTGCGACCAGGCCACCCAGTGCAGTCCTAAGGCCAAAGAGTCCTATAAGAACTCATCCTTTAAACTTCCACATTTGATTTCAACCCTCAGGTGATTAGGGGTCTACAGTCGAGTTTGTGGAGTTTGCGGGGAGTTAAGAAGTGGTTTGAATTTCTAAAAGGTGGGTCCCAATTCTAGTCCTCTAAGATAGTCAAAGGAAAAGCCTAAGGCTAGATCCTAAGTACTAAAGAGAAGAAGAGAAGACCTCATCAAAAATGAGGTCAACACCAGTATATCCATCTAAGAAACAAAAATACGGCTAATCTATCTAACATCTGGTCTAGAAATGGTAAAGGGAAGTTATCTTTTCTAGTGGCTGTATTTAATTTTCTATAATCAATACATATTCGCCATCCAGTAACTTGTCTTATAGGGATAAGATCATTATTTTCATTAGTTTTGACAGTCACCCCTCCATTTTTAGGTACACAGTGAATTGGGCTTACCCAAGCACTGTCAGAAATAGGATATATAATACCATTATCTAACCATTTTAAAATTTCTTTCTTGACTACTTCTTTCATTATCGGGTTTAATCTCCTTTGAGGATCGGCTTTAGGTTTATGTTCATTATCTAAAATAATTCTATGCATACGTATTGAAGGACTAATTCCTTTAATATCTGCTAAAGTCTAACAAAAAATTTTCTTATATTTTTTTAACGTATCTAAAAGTTTTTGTTCTTGAGATTCATCTAATTCAGATGAAATAATAACTGGTAGAGTTGAAGAATTACCTAAGTAAGCATATTTTAAATGATTAGGTAACATTTTTAACTCAAGTTAAGGAGGTTTAATAATTGATTGAACTATATTTTTTTCAGTATTTTCTGTGTTATCCAAAAATTCAAATTTCTCTTGAATATAATTTAATTCTTCATTTATCTCAGATTTTTCAATTAATTCAGTATTTTCTTTTTCTAATTTTTCTTCATAATATTCTGTAAAATGTTCTTTTTGTAGATGATCAAGTACTTCCATTCGAAAACACTCATCATCTTTTTCTAGCGCGGGATATTTCATTGATTTAGCAATATTAAAAGTTACTTTTCGGTCATTTACTCTCATAGTTAATTCTCCTTTCTGAACATCAATCATAGCTTTTCCAGTAGCGAAAAATGGTCTTCCTAAAATGATAGGAATTTCTTTATCTTCTTCCATATCTAGAACAATAAGATCTACAGGGAAGATAAATTTATCCACTTTAACTAATGCATCTTCAATAACTCCCTTAGGATATGTAACGTAACGGTCAGCTAACCGAAGAGTTATCGAAGTAGTTGAAATTTCTCCCAATCCTAATCTCTTGAAAATTGATAGAGGCATTAGATTGATGCTTGCTCCTAAGTCACACAAAGCTTTTCCATAGAATTTTTCTCCAATAAGTGCAAGGTATAGTGAAACTACCGGGATCTTTTAATTTTTCGGAAATTTTTTCGAATAATAAGCACTGCACTCTTCACTAAGTACAACCATTTCATTATCAGTAAATTTTCTTTTTTTTTATTAAGAATATCTTTCATGAATTTTACATAGTTTGACATCTGTTCTAAAGCTTATACAAAAGAAAATTTATCATTAATTTCTTCAAAATTTCAAGGAATTTAACAAATTGTTTGTCTTTTTTATGTTGAATTAGTCGTTGAGGAAATGGTGGTGGAGGTTTTTCAACAGAAATTTTCATTGGTATTAAAGGATTTTCTAAGTTTGGATCTTGTTGATTCTTTTCTTTTTCAATTTCCAGTTCCTCTTTTGGACTTTCAAGTTCTTTCTGAATTCGAGGTTCTAATTCTTTTCCACTTCGTAATTGCATCGCTTTAATTTATTCATTTCCCTTGTCTTTAGGATTTATTTCTACATTACTAGAAAATGTTCCAGGTATTCTATTATTAAGTGCAGTAGCGATATGTCCAAGTTGAGTTTCAATATTTTTGATAGCTGTTCCTTGATTTTGTAATTGGTTTCCTTGTATTTGTAGTTGATTTCCTTGATTTTGTAAATGTTGACCCATATTTAATATTAATTCTTCTATAGATAATTTCTTTTTTTTAAATTGTGGGTTATTATTATTAAATCCAGGTGAATAATTAGGTTTATAGTTAGGATTTCCTTGATTAGGTGGATTTCCTAATTGTTGTGTCAAATTATTCATCCATGGTTGATTAGTTGTATTATTATTCCAATTAAAATTAGGATAATTTTTCCATCCAGGATTATAATAATTTGCATAAGGATTATTAGGTCTGTTTTTAATTGCATTAATTGTTTCATATTGAGATTGGGATTCTATAAGTTGTCCAGATGAATTTTCTTCTGGTATAGTAGGAGAGTAATTCATTCCAAAATGATCTAATTTTTTAGATATAGCAGTAATTTGTGAAGCTAACATAGATATTGCATCATTTTCATGAATACTAGCTATTTTTTTCGGATTCATTCTATCGACAGCCATTGAAAATTATTTGTTGTCATTTCTTCGATTAGTGCATAAGCTTCATCAAATGGTTTTGACATTAATGATCCTCCTGCAGCAGCATCGATGATTGATCTTAAAGATCCCACTAATCCATTATAAAAAGTTTGGATAATTAACCAATCTGGTAATGCATGATGTGGGCATTTCCTAAGAAGTTCTTTAAATCTCTCCCAAGATTCATATATTGACTCTCCATCAAACAGACTAAAAGAAGTTATATCATTTCTAAGCTTAGCAGTTTTAGATGGTGGAAAATATTTGGATAGAAATTTTTGTGATAATTCTCCCCAAGTTTTAATAGATTCGAGTGCTTAATGAATTTAACCACATTTTCGCCTTATCCCTTAAAGAAAAAGGAAAAGTCTAAGTCTAATAAGCATCGTTAGACACTCCTTCATATTTGAAAGTAGCACATAGTTCTAAAAAACTAGCAAGATGTAAATTAGGATCTTCGATAGGTGAACCACTAAATTGATTGTTTTGTACCATTTGGATAATTGCGAGTTTAGGTTCGAATGAATTAGCAGCTACATCAGGGTTTTGAATAGTTAAATGAATTTCATCTAATGTAGGGTTGGCATAATCTCGTAATGGTCTTGGTTGATTGATGTTTTCATTTTCAGGTACATTTGCCATTTGTGTTAAATTTATAATTTCTCTTTTTTGTTTTCTAATTCTTTTAATTGTACGCTCTAATTCTGAATCGTAAGGAATTAAATTTTTGTTTCCAAATTTTCGTATATAATTTTAAAATAGATTTTAGATTAGTCCGTTACTTTAGTAAATAATATCTTTACTTCCCAGGCAACAGCGCCAAAAACTTGACCCACTTTTAATATTTATGCAATTTATGTTTATAGCAACGACACCAAAATCTTGATCCCGCTTAAAATATAGATATATGATTTAATGTATAATGTGGATTCTACGCAAGTATACATATCGTATCAAGTACTACAGGGCTCTAGTGGAGTCCTGGTTATCGATCCCACAGGGAAGTTATTTAACAGATTTGTTATCAGCTAAAATTAAAGGAATTACTTACTAATAAAGTGAACGAAATTCGGAGTAATTATAATAAACTAAGTAAACTAATGCTTGAAATAAGTTGATTTAATTAATTCAGAAAAAGTATCCTTCTCCTTGTTTTTAGAAAATAAAGTGAAATGATGAATTTAAATAGAATTTTTAAATTGTATTGTGACAAATAGGAGCATTCCTATTCTTTACCCTTTGGTCCAGTGCAAAGAACATTGACTAATCCTATGTTTGATTATCGAATCTGCAGCTGAAGTCGGGAGGATACTAGCTTCCACTTCAGAGCTCCCAAGTTCCCCTCACCTGAGGGCTAACATCTACACTTCAGCTATCAAATCGTAGGATCGAATTGAGTATTTTAGTCTGTTACACTAAAATATCCAATTCTACGCCCGATAATTAATATTTCCCTATTTATTTGCACCCGCCTTTCAAGGCTTTTGACTTCCCTGAATATTGGATGTAATTTTTACTATAGTTGATAATTTAACATATTTTAACTACTCAATTGGCCAGATTGAAAGTAAATTAAGTTTTAAGTAAAAAAAATATCACAATTTATTTATATTATATTAGGTTCTTTAATTTAATTTCATCAATCCACATAATTTTCATAAACAATGAGAAATACTAAGAAAACTACTCAGAATGCATGAGAATAAAACAAAGCATGGATTTCATTTAAAGTTAACAACAATAAACAAAGATACTTATCTTAATTTCCTTCCAAGCGTACTCCTCGATGTTCCTTTGACTTTTCCTTCTAGTACAACAACTAAATAAGCACTCAATTAAACTAATGAACTCACTAAACACACTCAACTAAATTAAACTCACACAAATTACACTCAATACTCTAGAAATGGACACACAGAAGACTCAAAAGACACACACAAGACTCTAGAATTCGGCCTCTATTTATAGAGGTAGGCAAAGGTCCAAGGGATGCTTAAACACCTCTTCAAAAAGTGTCCAGGTTCAATGTATATGCATTTTGAACTATCTCGCCGTCGGCGGGAAACGACCTAGCCGTCAGCGGGACTTCTAGAAGGTCTTCAATCGCGCGATCTCGCTGTCGGCGGGCTCGGGCTCTCTGTCGGCGAGGTAGTTATAATTCCTTCAGAAATTTCTCCTCACGATCTCGCCAATTTGAAAATAATACCTCTTATTTTGATTTGTTATGTTCATCTCATTGAGATAATTGGTTTAACAATAAATTTATTGAAACTAAAGTTTGGGTGCTCCTAAATTTAAATCTTGAAATTATGCATTGAGATTTGTACTTGATTAAATGATTTTTTTGGTGATGTATAAGCAATAAAGCATTATTACACTTTTATTATATTACTATCATAAATATTTATATAATTTAATGACATAAGCTCAAATATTTTACTGAAAATATTTTAATTAATTCGTTCTTCTAAAATAAGAGAGATTTAAAAATGGATTATATTATTGTGTCAGAAAATTCACAATGGTATAATAACATTCTAATGGCTTAGAATTGTATAAAGATTTAACACACACACATATAAAAATTAAAATTTGTAGGAGAATATATCAATATTTCTTACCTGGAAAAACATTGAAACAAGAACAAACTATGGATCCTAGCCCAGCCAAAGTAATTCATTATGTAATTTTAAACAAATAGGTTCACTCTTCTCCTAAATTATAGAAGATGGAATTTAAAAATTGATAATCATTAATGCACAATATTAATGCAGCTATAATAGTCATAACTTAGCTACAATGAATATAATTCTTGGCTAAAATAGTGACGCCATAAAGTATTAGGTGAAGGTTCTATAAGCAACAATTGGTCACAGAGGACATAATAGGAAATTATATCAGTAGTAGTTGGCCACAAAAGCCGTAGTTGGTTGCTACAAAGGCAATAGTTAGCCATGAATGTTATAATCTACGACTGTAATACGGACTATTGGTCATAATGGTTGTGCTTGGAAATTATGAATTGAGTAATTATACATAAAGGTTATAGTTGGTGGCTTCAGCAGTGGCAATTGGACATAGAGACTGTAGTTAGAAGCTATACTAATAGTAATTTGGCACAAATGTTATAATTGATGGTTAAATTTGTGATAGTTGGCCACAAAGATTGTAGTTGGAATCTGTAACAACAATATTCAGCTATAAAGGCCATAGTCGATAGTTATAATATGGAAAATTGACCACAATGGTCATAGTTTGAAGCTATAACAGTATTAGTTGGCCATAAAAGTCATAGTTGACGGTTGCAATAGTGGTAACTTGCCATAGAATCCATAATTGGAAGTTTCACTTGTAGTAGTTGATCTCAAATGCCATAATTGGTTGCAACAAATGCGGTAGTTAGCCTTAAATGATGTAGTCGATGGCTCAAATTGTTGTAGTTAACCATTCATATCGTAATTGGAAGCTGTAACAATAGTTGTTGGCCATAAAGGCCATAGTTGGTTACAATAGAGGCAATAGTTAGCCATGAAAGTTGTAGTCGATGGTTACAATAGTTGTAGTTGGCTGGAGAGCTTGTATTTAAAAGTTGTACCAGTAGTAGTTGGAAATAAAAGTCGTAATTTGTTACTACAAAGGCAGTAGTTAGCCGTGAAGGTTGTAGACCATGACAATAATAGTGACAATTGGTCATAAAGATCATAGTTAGAAGCTATAACAGTAGTACTTGGCTATAAAGTTCATAGTTGTTTACTATAAAGAAAGTAGTTGGCATTAAAGATTATAGTTGGTAGTTGCATGGTGGAAATTAGCCATAGAGGCCGTAATTGGAAATAGTCATAGCTATCCATAAGTTTTGTAGTCTAGCTACAATAATTGTAAGTAGGGATTGTCGAAGGCTGGTTGATCCCCGAATATTTATACATACATTTTACACTTTATATTTCTTCTATATGATAATATCTCTTTCTTTGCAACAACACAAATACTTGATTTTGAAGCAAATAAGAATTCGACTTTAACTATTTTATAATATGAGATTCTACGCAAGTCCATGTATCGTTTATCAAGTAATATAGGACTTTCTGATTAAGTCCCGAAATATCAAACCCACAGAGAAATGTCAAAAATTTAAAAAAAGCAGAAAAGAAATTTTACTTTTCAAAATTTTTTTGCAAATTATGTTTTATAATTAAAAAGTTTAAATTCTTTTTGCTAATTTTTTAGAAAAAGTAAAGTACGCAACCAAAATTAACAAGACTCTTAAATGATATGAAAGAGAATAAATATCTTTTTCCTCTTTCAATGAATCAGAAATAATTATGGAATTTCATTATAGAAGTATCTAAATGTGTTGTGCCAAATAGGAGAGTTATATTCTTTACCCTTACTTGGTTCTACAAAGAACATAAGTTAATTTGAAGTTTTGAAATTTTATAGATGGGTTAGGAAGGAAAGATAATAACTCTCACTCTGGAGTTCTCCCTTTTCCCTCCACCAGGGGGCTAACATCTTATAACAAAACTTAAAACATCAAACCAAATTGGGGGCTTTAGCCTGTTACTTTAAAGTCCTCTAATTCTACACTCAATTAAAATCATATCTCCCTATTTATTTGCACTCAATTATATGTACTACAATTGTCAGGCATACAATTTCATGTGATTCTCTCCAATTGTTGATTGAGACAATATCGCATTGGTTATTACATGCTCTCACAACAAATTTAACATTTTAATTGGCCAAATCAAGAAGTAAATGAAGTGCAAGGTAGTGAAATCATCACAACTTCTTCCAACATTAAACCCCTATACTTCACACAACTTCATTCCATAATTTAATTACTTCCTCATTTGAAAGGAAAAAGATAAAGAAAACTACTCAGAACTCATGGAGAAAACACAAACACAACTTGATTTAAAAGTAGAAATCATAGTGAAAACACAACACGTCTTACTTTAAAACTAAATGTAAAAATAAAGATAAAAACTTATCTGAAAATGCTCTCCGCAAGACTCTTGAAGTTCCTCTGAAACTTTTGTTTTCCATTAGATAACTCCTTAGAGGTTGACGCCCAACTCTAAGGATTGACTCTCCTAAATTCTAACATAAACTATGATAAAGTAAAGTGGAAAAGTAAAGAAAATATGGCGAGAAGAAGGCTTTCTTTCTTTCTCTTTTCCTTCAACCACTTCAAGCTTTTCTCCAACTTCTCCCGCCAAAACTTCCTTTCAAAACTCTTCTCTTTTTCTGAACTTAAGTCTTCATTTTAATAATTTTTCAAAAGATGCTTTGGAGTCTCTTCAAATCATGTCCAGATTCAATGTATCTACCAAAAGATGCATCTCTCCATTTGAATTTGCTGCCCAAAAGAAGTTAAGAAAGTTTAAACCAAAAGTTGCTTCAAACACTCCTTGAAAAAGACATCAAATTTAATTTAATTCGCCACTTGTAACTGCCTCGCCTATGCGCCAACCAACGACGCTTAAGCGCTAGAGGCTAATTATGCACACTTTTCATTTTTTCTCCAAATTTGATTCTTTTTGCTTCTTTCATCGCAATCATTCATTTTAATCATAATTGCATGAAAAACATGAAAAATACCTTCCATTGAAGTGTAATATCATCAAAAATAGGTATAAAAATATGAATAAAAACACTATATATTTTAGGTGTATCAAAATCCCCCAAACTAAAAATGTTACTTGTCCTCAAGTGACATTATAATCATATAAAAATCAAACATGCAAATTATGAAAATGAGTTTCTTTAGGAAGGTTTCAAAATTCTGTTCTAGAAATGAAATAGTCCAATTTATAAAAAAAATTTAGTAAATGAGACGAACTTAAAGCTTAGAAAGTTCTTAAGTAAAGGATCATGGAAAATATGAGTTCCTATATAATTCAGAAATACTTGTAGATTTTTTAAAATATAGGATTTAAACAATTTATTTTTCTCACTTAAAAATTTTTATTAGAAAATAATTTTACTTACTATATTATATTCTTAAGCTTTAGATTTTCTCATAACTTATGCTTTAAAAATTCAGGTGTGGAACTAATTTTTGATTAAGCCCTTAAATCCTCAAGCTTCTCCTTAATTTCTCATACTCTTCTTTTTTTCTTTCTTTCTTTTTTTTATTATTTTTTTATAAGGAAAATATTAATATATCTTGATAGGCCTTTAATGATTTTGAATTCCACCCTTCCATTTAATCAAAGGTTTGATATATATCCTTCACTTAAAAGTTATAATAAGTGTTAAAAATTATTTTTCAATAAAAGAAATTTAAGTTTTGAAAACTAAAAGTCAAATCTTCTATTTTTTTTCAAAAATACAACATTTCCTACTAAAGATAGTTTATCTATATTTAACATTTCTTTACTAAGAAAATTTTAAATTACAATTTTTCATCATCACTATAGATTTTAACTAAATTTTCTTACTCATTCCTATATTCAAAATTTTGCTTCCCTAATATAATTTGATATACATAATTATTTTCAATCAAAAATCAAATTTTATTTATAGTATTCTTGAGATGAAATAAAATTTTAGTTTTTGAAAATTTGTTTTTAAATTCCTCCCAATCTTTAAAATTTTAATTAAAATAAAACATTTAAGCATAAGAAATGATACATGGGAAAGTATTAAAAACGAAAATAACATGCTTACAAGAATCTTCATAACATAAATATGAAAGTATAACAATTTAAAAACAAGAGTAAACAAAAATCAAATTCAATTTTCTTTTAATAGAAATTTCAAATGACTTCTAAAGTAGTGGAGGTTTTCAAAGCAAGCACATCAACTTAACATAACAAAAATTACAACAATACTAGAAAATGTATGGTATCAAATTTTGAAAACTTTAAACATGCAATTTAAATAATGGTTTCTAATAATGTTCTAAATTTTACCAATAGTTTTTGGAATTAAATTATATACTACTAAACACACAATACACTTTAAAACATTTACTACCATAAACACATCACAATAATTCATCACATAAATCATAACTATCACAAAACATAAATTCAACATAGATATACTTGATGTGCGCAACATAAATAGTCCACACATATCAGTGTTCACAACATAATACAACAAACAATAGAAAGTCCAAACATCACAAAACACAAATACAAACATCATAGACTCAACAAATATAAATCCTAATCATCATCATCATCATCATCTTCGTTCCAATCTGTGGAAGGCACATATGGAATATAATAAGGATGAAGAGGCATCTCAACACTGTGATCTCCTATAATTAGTTTGTCCATATATTGCTGATAATTCTCCTCATACTCATAATGTTTCTGAATGCATGTCTCAATATTTTCTACCTTTTCATCTATATCCTCAACATGTTCTCTGGTTAGACTTACTTTCTTCAAATTCTTCTGTAACAATCCAGTCTGTAAACCAGAAAACTCAACTCTAGATGATGATGCTTACGAACTAGATGCACGCGAGGTAGAAGCAGTAGAACTAGGAGCTCTACCAGATCCTCCTTTCCAGCAAATTTTGAATGCACATTGTAAGTGTTCAAATTTACACTGTTAATAGGTTTAAGTGGTTGTAGGACCTTTTCCTAAGTTTCAAACTTAACACCAGACTGTTCATAGAGTGAATGCATCAAGGAAGGAAATCACATACCTGCAGTAGTAACAACTTTGTGATACAACAAAAATATGTTAGGTTTTTGCTATACAATTTGTACTCATTTTTGGTGATATTGTAGTTTGAAGGAAGGTTTTTTCATATTTTGCTGCAGGTGTGATGAATTTAGGTGATTGGAGAAAAATAAAGCAAAAAGAGGCAAAATGGAGAAAAAGGCTTTCAAGCGTCGCCGGCGCCAGAATGGGTGCCTCCGACACCCAACTCCAGAGAGTATTGAAATTAAAAGGCGGCTCAGCGCCGCCGACGCCCTATGTTGGTGGAACTCAAATTCAAATCTAAGTTAATCCAAAATTAACTTAAGTCCAACCCATATTGGACTTAAGTCAAACCTAACTTAGGTTCAACATGACATGAATCTAAGTTAACCTAAATTTAACTTAATTCCAACCCCATATTGGACTTAAGTCAAACCTAACTTAGGTTCAACATGACATGAATCTAAGTTAACCTAAATCTAACTTAAGTCCAACCCATATTAGACTTAAGTCAAACCTAACTTAGGTTCAACATGACATGAATCTAAGTTAACCTAAATTTAACTTAAGTCCAACCCATATTTGACTTAATTCAAATCTAATCTAGGCTCAACATGAAATGAATCTAAGTTAAACTTGACCTAACTTAAGATCAACTTAAATTGAACTTAAGCTTAGGATTCAACCTAACATAAACCTAAATTAAACTCAAGATTAACCCGGGTTAACCCCAACCCGACATAAATTTAACCCACTTTGGATTTAAGTCAAACTTAAGCTTATGACACGACCTGACATAAACCCGAGTTAAATCCAAATCAAAACCAAGACAAACCTAACTTAAGTTCAACACAAAATGAACATAAGTCAAACCAAAACCTTAGGTTTAACCTAACTTAAACCTAAGTCAAGCTCAACATAAATTTTAGGTTCAACTTAAATGGAACCTAATTTGACGAAAACTTTAGTTTCGATTTATATTGAACCTAACTTGACCAAAATTCAACTTAAGTTCAACTCAACTTGAACCCAAGCATTAGGTACAACTTATATTGAACCTAAATTAATCAAATAATTAAACCACAAATATTAGATTCAAATGACATTGAATCTAATTATTAGACTTCTAATCAACTTAAGACTTTTAGATAAAATCGAATCTTAGATAATAAAATCTAACTTTTTGTTAGATTTTAAGTCTAATCGACATTAAACGTAATTTTTCAAACGACATCGAATCAGAAATATTAAAATCTAAACTTTTTAGATTTTAAGTCTAATCAACATTAGACTTAACATTTTTAGATTCAAATGACATTAATCTAAAATATTAAAATCTAATTTTTTGGTAGATTTTAAGTCTGATCAACATTAAACTTAATTGGAATATAACTTAAGTTTAATCTACATTCAACTAACACTCTTTTTCTTGCAGGTTAAGAATAAGTGTTAGCTTTTCTTTGTATATTATAGGGTGCTAACTCTATTTTGTAGGATGGTCAAGACGAAACGATATTAAAATTCATTTTAGATTTTCTTTGCATGTTATAGCGTGTGCTAACTCTGTTTTGCAGGACAACAATTCGAAGATGGAACAAATGACAACAAAACAAAACAAAATCACAACATCAAAACAACGATATTGACAAAACAAAACAAAATAAATAACATTAAAATGACAAAGCCAAAACAAAACAAAACCAAAATAGGGTAGCCACCAAAACAAATAACAAATTACAAGACAACAAAATAATGACATTAACAAAACAATTAAAAATAACAAACAACAAAACAAAAACAAAAATTGACAAAATAAAAAAATTGGGGTAGTATGACATATTACCCTTATGACTGAACGTTGATGTTTCTTTTCTTAAAACTACTTAGAAAACAAGTGATTAACATTAATAAAAAATTTTCTTTGACAATTATAACTATTTAAGATTTAATTAACTATAGAAGCTTGCTTTTATAGGAGATTTAAAGAACTCAGGATGAATATTATCTAGAAATCTCTCATTATCGGAACTTCGTTATCCTTATATAGAATTTCTAGGATAAGAAGTTCTAGAATCATCTTTTATAAGGATTATTACCGACATCTCTTTTTCTACTGTTTTCTATCTTATTAGCCCTTATTTTTGTCGAATTTCTTATCTAAGAATCCTTTAATAGGATTCAAAGAAATAAGATTTATTGAAGATTAGGGCAATATCATAGATAAACAGAGTTTGACTCCAAAAATGATATCGACATCACACAGAGAAAATCTACGACACGGCTACGAACGCCGACACAATATTTTGACTCAATCTCCGTATATTTTAAATGAGGGTGCTACTTATTTGTTGTGTATTTATAATTTTCTCCGAGATTCGTGCGCTTGTGATTCTGTCCTGCACATTCACATTTTTAAAATACTTTATGAAGTAAAATAATAAATTTGTAGATTTATAAAAAAAAAAGTCAAATGACAAAAAATAAGAGAAAATAAAAAAATAGTTTTATTATTATTTTTAGTTATTTCATGTAAAAGATTCGTCAATGGGAGTTATCATCCAAATGTGTACTAAAATTACACATTTAATAATCTTTTCTAAAACTTATCAAAAATATAGGCAATCTTTTTTATTTGCATTTGCATTTTTTATTTTTATTTTAAGTGCACGGGTACTTTAGCTCCACTATCAGTAATTACTCCACGTATTCATATATATATATATATATATATATATATATATATATATATATATATATATATATATATATATATATATATATATAGTTATATTATATTTTATTTCTTTCTTTTATTATCATATTTTTAATTAATTTTAGGATATGAAAAATATAACATTTTCAATTTAAAAGAAAATGCAGAAAGCGTTGAAATTATTTGCAATTAAATTTAGAAATGAAACAGAAACATTGCAAAATAAAAATATTTTTACCCATTTGTTCAGTACAATGTGTTTCTCTTTCCTTACATCAATCTGTTGCTTTCATGTACCTATAATAACAGATTGAATTTGATTAGTTTTTTACTATCACTTCCATTTAAATTATTTTGAATTTCTTTTGTAATTTCCCTGCCTTTCAATTTCAACCTCATTATTACTATTTTTAGATACATTAATTTGTAATTAGTTTAGTTAATTGGATCTTAGTTTCTTTATATATTATATGTGTTTTTTTGTCATTTAAAGTTTCCAATTATGTTTTTTACAACAACTGTATTTTAATATTAAGCTACTTCATTAGTTAGTATTAATAATATAATAATGTATCATAATTAAACCATTTAACTTTAAATTTTTTATTATCTGACTTCCCTAAACATCTTTTGGCGTGTTTGAATTAGGAGCAACTTAATTATGTTTTTAAACTTAATTTTCTTAAATTTTAATTTAAGCTTTATAAAAATTAACTAAGAAATAACGATTAGATATCAAAATCAAACTCCATGCCTAGAATTTCCCCTCCCACAACAAAATCATTTACTGCAATCAGTCACCACACAAAAATCTCACTTTCTCCTTATTCCCTTGTTGTTTTGCAGCGCTCGGTGCATATGAATGCTTGCTCGAGCGTCACAAGCGCTAGGCCAAGTGTCACTCTTAGGTGGGAAGACTCCTGTGAGCTGCTCCAGCTTCACATGCACATGGAAGATCCGCGGGTTGCTTGGTATTGTCCCTCCCTCGCACGAAGCTCCCATAACCTTCCTCTTCTTCTCTTTCGCTGAAGCATACACTTGATCACCATCTTCTTCCTTTCCACCTTCTCCTTCTTACTCACTGACCGTCACAGACGCACGAGGAAAGCTCGTGCTTGAAGTGCAGAACAGCTCAGTGTGCCTGCGATCGCCAGTTCCCTGTTCATTTGGTCTCGTCTCATACGACTGCACCGAAGTTGTTCCTCATTTCTCTTCCTTCTTCCCCTCATCTTTCTTTTTCTCTTCTTCTCTCGCTCTTTCTATATCTTGTGCGTAATGAAAGAATGAGAGATAAGAATTCCCTGATAATAGCCGCGAGTGGCAAGAGCTAATCAATGTAAGCAAGAAATAATAATTTTTATTTTGGATTTGTCTGTAGCTAAATTAATTCATAATTAAAGATTATTATTACATTAAGTGATTCAGTTTATTACGATACACTGCAAAAATGTAAGTTCTCATCCAAACAATAGCAAAAGTGAAAGGAATACCTTAAAATTGAAAAGAGAAAAGTCGTCTTGTTAAGCATCTTTAAGGAAGACCTCGTCCACATCATTATCAAATTAATCACAATTTGGCCCCAATCACTATAGTAGGATGTACGCTAAAAATGTATCAGTACAAATCTTGAGATAATCTAATAGTTCAAGATCAAAGGAAATGTGATGAGGATCTCTAACCAAAAACCATAAGGTCTTATCAATCTGAATGATGGATAACCAACCCAACCAACAGAAGGGTTGCTAGCCAACCAAAGGCAAGCTTAGTTGACCGAATGGTGTCCTAAGCCAACACGAGAGGCATGCACATTCATCGCTCTGAAGGAAATAATCGGAAAAAAGTATTGCACCTCCAACGATCTAATAACATCGACGTAAAGCCCTCTCAAAAGCCCTCCCAAAGATCAACAAGGAAGAATAATCAGGAAAGTCGGTCAGCCATCCCACTCAGGAACCGACCGGCTTCCCATTCAAAAGCTGACTGATGCCTCAATGAAAGTTAATCAAGTCCAGCTCACTCGGCCGACCAGAATGTTCTTCTTTTTTGGTCTCCCTATTTTCTATAAATAGGGGGACTATATCTTGTATCAGGAGTTTTTTGTTCTTTTCTCTTGACCCTTATTCTGTCGGCTTCTCTCTCCTCTTCCCCTTATAACCAACATATTTGATATATAAAAGCGATCGCAAGAGACCAAGACTATCTCATTTTGCCCTAAAAGATCAAGTAGTTGTGCATTCCTCCCTCCCTCCCTCCCTCTTTGATTCTCACCACTCTTTTTCTTAGTCATGTCTCAGACAATTAATTTGAATTTAAAAAGAATAAATAACACCCCCAATAAATTTTCTCCTTTATTTAAAGGCAAGATATCAAATAAACCTATCAAGAATCTAGAGAAGTAAGGTATCACCTCTAGTTTGTTCATATAAATAACTTTCATAAACTATGGACAATTATCGTACCGTTGCCAACCCTCGCATTTAATTTAATAGAGCCAATCATAATATTTAAATTTATATTATAAAATTCTACCATCCAAAGCAGATTCTAAAAGCAGTACGAGTACTTTGGCTTGATTTTGAACGAAAGCATATATGCTACCGTTTTGATATTCTTTTTAACTGTATAACTATATATCTAAAATCAGAATTTTACTTTTATTATATTCATACCAATCCAAATCTTTCATATCAGATCACTTAATTAAAAAAGAAAAGAGAAAAAAAAAAACATAAAAAACAACTTTACAGGTTAGGTGGCATGTACCTAAAAAATTAATTTTAAATGTTAAATATATAAATACATAAAAATTGAGTGGTATCTATGTCAATCTTTTTTTGCTTTTTTTTATGACAACTAAATTAAAAATTAGTTATTAAAATAAATTTTAAAGTTGTGTTCGGAGCACATAATAGCAGATAAAAGGAAGATTAGAGGATCATTAATCATTAAGGTACCATTACCAACCCTCAAATGTAATTTAGTAGAGCGAACTAAACAATTAAATTTAAAAACTAAAAGAAAATTAAAAATTATTTCATTATATGAACAAAACAACTAGGCAAGCAAGAAGTTAGTCAATGGCTAATTTTTGAACATGTTCATATAAAGTTTTTTTATGAAGAGGATTAAATGAATATTTTTAACGTAACGAAATATTTATTTCACATTAACATTATCTAATTAAAATATTATACAATTGGTCCAATATGTTAGTATGTGAATAATGTTTCCAAATTAGTGATATCACAAAAGAACATACAAAAGTTATGACGATATAATAATAATAATTAAACTTTCCGTATTTAAGCAAAAAATTACATGCATACGGCACCATTCTTATTTATCTACATTTCCAACTATCAAACTTTGATATTTATATTTATAATAAAAAGTGCAAGCACGAATCACAAAGACATCACAGGGGATCGCAAGGACATTACAAAGACAGTAAAAAGGGTGAAGCGACCTGACAGGCCATACCATGAGCAGCCCGGGAATCCTTGCCCAACGGGGCAAATCTTTTCATTGCAGCGGTGCACCACAAATAGAATGGGAAGATCATCTCCGAAGGATTTAGCTGATCAGATCCAGTAGAATGATACCACCACCAGCCAACTCGTCCAAAGCCGAAAAGAGTGATGGTCCCCAAAGCCTCGAGGGCGAAGTGCAAGGCTCCCAGCAATAGCCAACACACCTAGCAGCCACTCGGCTGTGCAGCCTCCCGACTCCACTGTCGTCTAGGCAAAATGCTAGTCGGTCATATTTTGCGGGCCATCGAATCGAATTCACGTAAGGACAAAAGTACCCCCGTAATGCCTATGTATCGTAGGGGTATAATATGTAATTGCATTAAGACCCCTTCGTATAATAAGAGGTTTATTCATAAATAAATGTTACATAATTTCACTATTCAATGCTGCAACACTAATCTCTCTTTTTCTCTTTCTCTCATTCTTTTGATTTCTGACACTATTCCTTGGGCATGTCTCCCAGACAAATTTGAATTCAACATTTTAAAAGGTGCGATGATCGTGGAGTCATGCCATCAACAAAAAGACAGGCATAGAGATCCCAGAGAGAAGGAAGTGAACTAAGGGTAGTAGCGAACATAAATCCCCCAAGAGACAACATGGAGGAACACATACATAGAGGAATGCAGGAGATGAGGACCAAGATCATGAAACAGGTGACGAGCCAGATTACCGAAGTTATGAGGGTCGTCATAGCCCTAGCAGGAGTCTGGGCCCCACAAGAGTAGAACCCACTGCCGGAGGTGGCATCGAAGCTTAATCGTCGGAAGGCGAATCCTGAACCTGAGGAAGCCATTGACTCCTAGTATCAAGACAGTGTGTGATCTGCATAGATGGAAAGGCAGCAAGCAAGGCGCATCGAAGCCCTAAGACAACCGGAGAATGCTTTCTCCCACCAAATATCTGGAGTGGAGCCTTATAAAAATTCAAACTGCTGGCCTTGGAAGCCTATAGAGTACAGTCATACCCCAATGACTGTATTGCTACATTTGAATTAGCTGTTTGCTTACTCAAGATCATAGATGTATTCAAGCATATCATGTTATTCGTTACCATATGGTCTTCACCCTTGAAATGGTTCCATGAGCTTCCAGTCGGAAGCATAAGCAGTTTTGCCAATTTTAAGAGGTTGTTCTTGGTGCAATTCGTTAGCACCTAGATACCCACCGAGAGTGTCCAATTCATGTGGTAACTCAAGCAAAAAGAATACAAGAGCCTTTTGTGCATTCATCACACATTTTCAGTGGAAATGTTAGAAGTAAAGGACCTCAAAGTTAACGCAGTTGTACCCTCCTCAAAGAAAGCCTTAAGCGTCGAGAAATTTTCTTATGAACTCAATATTAACGAGCCCAGAGCTTGGTTGAACTACTAAAAAGGGCTAAGAAGCACGTGCTAGCAGAGGAAAGCACTGCCAAATGAGAACGAGATGGCTGCTCTGGCCCAGAAAGGAGCTCTCCCTGACGATGAGTCAAAGAAGAGGGAGGAACACAAGCCACCCATCCAATGCCTTTTTACCAAAGGCAAGTCCTCCCAATGCACAGGAGGAACCAGCCAATACCACTAACACAACGAACATGCAAGAAATTGAGACCCTCGGTCGATTCGTACTATGAGAGGTCACCGCAACTCCACGAGCATACATTTGGAGGTCACGAAGGCTTGCGAGCTATTCCTCTGAGGGTATCAATGATAGAAATTGTGGACGTCATTTAAGGCAAACTTCAAGGAACTCACGCTAATTAGAGCCGGAGGTTTTTTCTGAGATGCAAGAAAATATTGCAAATACTATTGGGATCACAGTCACGAAATAGAGGAATGCATATACGTGTGAAATCTTATCGAGGAGTTAATCAAGGCAGGAATGCTGAAAGAGTTCATGGCCACGAAACACTTAAGCCAGAGACAAGGGAAGATGCCAGTGCTGGAGGCTCCGCTTGGGCCCACAAGAACCAATGTTGTCCATATTGCTGGCATAATCCCACGAAGATTATTCTCGATTTTTCCTCCTACTATTCTATACTCTTTACATTTAAGTTTTTTCATTTAAATTTACTTTCCACTTTATTTGCAATGTCAAGTTTTGCATCTAGTGACCTGATAAAAATGCATATAAATAAACTATTGCCACACTAATAGAAGATCTAAAACTTTCAGGATAGGAAAATACTTGAGAAACTGTGGGAAAGATAGGGAAACAAGCCAGAATATTAAAGGAAAAAAAGTTGTGGTCTGTGGGACTAAGATCGTTCGGTTGAGCACTAAAAGAAGATTATTAGTCATGAAGCCAAGATCGTCCAGTTGAGCACTATAAGAAATGAGTCAGCTGCAGTGCTAAGATCGCTCGGGTGAGCATTGAATAAATACTGTCAGCCACGGTGCCAAGATTAAACTGAGCACTAAAAGAAGATTGTCAGACATGAGGCCAAGATTGCCCAGCTAAGCACTAAATGTAGACAGCCAGTCAATAAAGAATATTTTACACGATGTCAAGAATGCCTGACTGAGCATTAAAAAAAGCCCAACATCCGCAGCACCGAGATCACACGGTTGAATACTAAATAAAGACTGCCAACAACAACACCAAGATTGGCCGCTGAGCATTGAATGAAGACTGACATTCATTGCTTCAAGATCGCCTGATTGAGCACTAAAATAATACCAACCACGTGCCAAGATTGCCCCATTATTTATTAAATGAAAATTGTCATTCGTGGCTTTAAGATCACTCTACTGAGCACTAAGAAGACTGTCAACCATGGTGACAAGATCTCTAGGCTGAGTAATCAATGAAGATTGTAAGCAGTGGTTCCAAGATCGTTCAACTAAGCATTAAAAGAAGACTGCTAGCCACAACACCTAGATTGCCCAACTGAACATTGAATGAAGACTTTTAGCCGTAACGCCAAGATCGACGTATGTGCACTGAGAAAAGACTGTCAGCAGTAGCATCATGGTCGCCCGGATGAGCATCGAATAAAGATTGATAGCCGCGGTGCAAACATCACCCAACTGAGCACTAAAAGAATATTGTCAGCCATAGTGCCAAGATCATCAAGCTGAATGATCGCGTGTTGCCACAAACGTAAATATTCAAAGGGTAGTTTCAATTCAGTTTCACAGTAAGATCAATTTAACAATTAAGCACCTACTCGTATACGCAAGTATACGTATAGTTCAAGTAATACAGGGCTCTAGTTGAGTCCTGGTTATTGATCCCACGAGGAAGGTTGGAACTATTCAAAGTATAGTATAACAATAAAACCCAATACTCAATTCACAATACAAGTTCAGGAAATATTAAGGTTGCTAGTGTAAAGATGACTAAAAGCTAAGTTAACTAAAGTCACTTTCTAAATTTCTAGGCAAAATTAAATAACACAGACGAAGTTTTGTATTGAAAAGTTCAATTATGGAAAAGCATTTTTCCCATTTACAATGATACTATGAAGAGTGATTGATATAGATTGATAAAGTTTTGTATTGTGCCAAATAAAAGCATTCATATTCTTTATCCTCTTCAGAGTACCCCCTCTTCAGAGTTATGTAAAGAACATTGGCAAATCATAGGCTTAGTTCCTAAATTCATGGTTAGGCTGGGAGGATACTGGCTGCCACTTCAAAGCTCCCACTTCCCTTCACCTGAAGGCTAACCCTAGCTTTAGTTACCAAACACTATGACCAAATTGGGAATTTTAGTCTGTCACCCTAAAATCTCCAATTCGATGCCCATCAAACAACATTTCCCTATTTATTTGCACTCAACCCCCATGAACTACGTAACTCATTCATGGACATTGAATGAATTCTCCACTTTTGTTGTAGAACACTTACTCCTCTTGGATTGAATGTTTCACAACAAGTTGTAACAATTCAATTGGCCAGATCAAAAGTAAATGAAGTACAAAGTGAAAAATTATCACAATTTCTTAACGTTTAAATGACACATCAAATCTACATCATCACTTCAACATATCTCATTGCAAGGAGAAAGACAAAGAAGTCTACTCAGAATTCATGAGGAAGATACAACAAAACATGGATTTATATATATAAGCAAAGTCATACAAACCATAAGAAGTAAATACAACTTATCTCAATTTCTTCCCCAAACAAATCCCTTGAAGTTCCTTTGAATAATTTTCTCTCTTTACAACAACACTAAATTCCCTCTTTAGAATAGTGAGGAAGAAGCAAGCTCTCACCTTCCTCCTTCTCCTACACTATTTAGAGAAGAATCCCTCACAAAACAAGACTTCTACACACATAAAAAGGACTTACACACTCACTTTCCACAAACCCTAACACTTTCCTCACACCTAAATGACTCCTCTCCCCCTCTCCTCTCTTGAATTGGGCGTCCATAACTATCTAAAATAGTTTAGAAAAGAATTTCTCAAGAGTTTCCTCAAGCAACCCTTCAAAAATCGTCCAAATGCATTGAATTTGGTCTCCACTGACTTTGGGCACCGTCGGCGCTGGATAGGGCGCCGTTGATGCCCTATTGCCGATTTAATTCTGAACTCTCTAGATTTGGGCACCGACAGTCCCTATTCTGGCGTCTTTGGTGCCAATAGGCTGATTTCTTCATTTTGCCTCTTTTTGCTCCAAATTCGTTTCTCTTCACTTCCTTTTGCTCCAAACACGTAAAACCATCATACCTGCAGTAAAACACAAAACATACCTTCCTTGAAAGTGCAATATCACCAAAAATGAGTACAATTTATATATCTAAAAACTAAAAAACTTTTGGTTCATCAAAATCTCCCAAACTTAACCATTATTTGTCCTCAAATAATCATTTTACTACATACAAATATAACATATAGTAGTGAACTTTCACTTAAAGAATACTATATTTTTTTATTTAAATGAATACAATAGTAAGATTCTAAGTAAGATGCTCAGTAACTCAGGTTAAAACTACAGGTATGAGAACATTTAGTAGTCAAGTCTAAGAGTTCTAGTTTCTTATTCATTTCAAGAATAACTATAATTTGTCACATTAAGGGTGCTTTGAAGTTTTATATGAAAAAGAAGCTCATGCAAAATCTATTAAAAGATAGACTAATACTTTAAATACAAATTTAGAAATGTAAATAAACTCTTTCTATAAGTTGATTCAAGTGAAGCCAATTTTCGATTAGGCATCTTCTCAAGCTTCTCCTCACATATATTTTCTTTCCCTTTCTTTTTCTCTTTTTCTTTTCTTCTTCTTTTTTTTTTCTTTTTGGGGTTGCTTTAAATCCTATTGTTCTTTTTTTCTTGTGAGGATTACTATATCTGGATAGCCTTTAATAATTTTAAACTTTTCTCTCCTCTTTTTAAAGTTGAAACTTAACAAGCCTCTTTACTTTATAAATATATATTAGCTTTATGATTCATTGTAGAGTCACAATCCTTTTTTCTCACATAAATCTCTAATTCCCATAAAATTTCAAAAATACAGTTTCATTTACTTTAAAGAGTCAACTATAGTCTAGTCCTCCTATACTAAATATCTTAACCCGCTAAAGTTAACCTTTATCACTAAAAACTTTCATTCAAATCCACTATGATATTTAAATGAAATAAAAAAATTAGTTATCTAAAGTTAGGTTCAACTACTAAAAGTTATGTTAATAATTTTTGAAAATATATTAAATGAGAACAAATAAGAGTTAATATTATATCCCCCCAAACATAAGTTTTTCATTACATATAAATTTGTAAAAATAGGGAGTAAAACAGCAAGAAAACTAACCTTTTTGTGCTGGGATTCTGAAATCTTCTGAAGCTATGCTGGTATTAATCAAAAGTTTAAGCTAGCAAGCATGAATTAGTTAGAAGTAGTGCTATATATATATAATATTTGAAAATTTGCATGGTGAAGAAATATTAAAGACTTAAACTTTAAACATTCAATATAAGTATCACAGTCTCAATCCAAATCACTAAACAAACAACACACAATTCATTACATTCTCATTACTAACATAAATACATTTGCAAGCTACATTGATGATAGTGAATCAGATAACTAACACATAAAAGTACCACACAACACAAATGAAAAAAAATACATAAATAACAATCATGATCAGCAGCTTCATCAGCTTCATCTGCATAATCAGGTTTGTAAGGAACATAAATGGGGCAAGTAGGAAATATCAATCCAGTGTCTCCCTTCATGAATCTTACCTGAGCATCATGGTAGGTTATATCATAATCAACTCTCTGATCGTGAATATTTATGCTTACGTTTTACACTTTATTTCATCTCAATGATAATATCTCTTTCTTTACAACGACACCAAAAACTTGATTTTGAAGTAAATAAGAAATCAACTTTAATTATTTTTAATATGGGATTCTACGTAAGTATACGTATCGTTTATCAAGAAATATAGGACTTTCTGATTAAACCTCGAGATATCGAACCCACAGGAAAATGTCTAAAAATTTAAAGAAAATAAAAAAACAATCATTTACTTTTCAAAATGATTTTGCAAGTTATGTTTAATAATTAAAAATTTTAAATTCTTTTTGAAAATTTTTGAAAAAAAAAAGTAAAATAAGCAACTAAAATTATTAAGACTATTAAATGATATGAAAGCAAATGAGAAAAAAAATCTTTTTCTTCTTCATGAATCAGAAATAATTATGGAATTTCGTTGTGGAAGTATCTAAATGTGTTGTGCCAAATAGAAGCAGTTATATTATTTACCCTTACTTGGTTCTATAAAGACATAGGTTAATCAGAAGTTTTGAAATCTTGTAGATGGGTTAGATAGAGAAGATACTAGCTCTCACTCTAGAGTTCCCTCTTTTCCCTCCACCTGGGGGCTAACATATCATAACAAAACTTAAAACATCAAACCAAATTGGGGGATTTAGGCTATCACAATAAAGTCCTCTAAGTCTACATCCATTAAAAATATATCTCCCTATTTATTTGCACTCAACTATTGTCGGCACATTTTTTAGGTTGTGTTTTATTTTGAAAAAGAGGGGGTCGCCTAACAGAAGCTGTCGGCGAATTTTTAATTAAAATAAATAATTTGAAAAGTAGTATTTGATTTTGAAAATAATTTTAAATTTGAAGGTTTTAAGATATGAGATTGAACCGATCTCACATCCCAAATAGTTTATATAAACGAGCACCGCACCACAAACCGTGTATCTATCCCTAAAGATAGACACACCGCTTGACAGTGGGGCTCGATTAAATAAACTAGAAGATTTCGTGACACCTGTTTGGTCCACGAACCAATTTTATAAGTCGATCAAAATTCCCCTGTTTAATATGAAAACATTAAACAGGGTTTATATTACTCCAGGTTCTTCAAAATTCCCTATAAGGGCAAGCCCTCATAGTTAATTACATCTTAAGTGACGGGAATCACCAAAGAAAACTCTCGATAATAATCAATAATTCTGCTCTCAAGAATTTCAAAGTTTAAGTTTTCAAGGGATTGAAGTTTTGAATTTCAATAGGGAATGGATCAAGTTTAGAACATTTTTTGTTTTGTGAATCCAAAAGAAGAAAAGTAGGAGAAATCACAGATTCGAAGTGAACTTCGGTAATTTCCCGACTATCCTATTGTTTGGCTTAGATTTAAGAAAGTCCTACTATTTATTTAAATGTTTTGATTTTGTCAATTTTAATTAATTAGGACTTATATTTATATGATAGAATCATACAAATAGCCTCGAAGATGTGAGGGTTTATGTCGTATCAGACGACTACCTCGGAATCCTAAGTCCGGTTAGGGCTTAATTTGCAAGGCAAATGCCTAACAAAAGGTTGAGGATTTATGTTGCACTATGCAAACTACCTCGAAATCCTATGGCTTGGTTATTTAATTCTAGTGAAAGTTTTCATTGATGTGGATTCAAGTTTTGCTGACGACGATGGCCGTGCCGCCCACCATGCTCCAAGCTCCTTGTTGTTGCAGAGGTTTAGTTTTAGAAATCATAAGTCGTGGGATGAGAAAAGTGTTTTGGTTTAGAGAAAATCTTAATTTCCGAGTGTTTTTTATGTTTTATTTAAAACAAATCTTAAAGTTGATTATAACGACACCGGTTAAGATCCCACGGTTCCATCCTTCCGGCATCATTATTTTTATCGGATTCACTTAGTCCGGATGAATTTTCTAAACTCAACCGAATGAGTTCCACACTTTCATTTAGACCGTGGAAATCCCGTTAGCAACACGTAGGTTACATCATCCGAGGTATTCCCGATCATCCAACATGACGTTTTAATTTAGTTGCAATTGTAGTTTTGTGTTCTGTTTGTGATTAAATTTTGAGTTGTTTTATATTTTGAAATGTTGTGGCGGTGAATTTTATCTTGCAGTGACTTTTAACTTAGTTTTGGTTTCAGTTTTAGGGTCTATCCTAAAGGTGTGGGTTTTCATGCAACGATTGTTTTATCATGCAAGAAAAATAAAGTACATTTGCAAGAAAGTAAATTGCAGGAAAGTAAATTGCAAGAAAGTAAATTGCAATAAAATAAAAGCGTACACTGAGGGTCTTCCCGTCATCCCAAGCTACACTTAAAACACAATTAGAATATTTAAGAAAGTTCCTAGGTAAAGCTAAGATAAGGGTTATGGTTTTCTACCAAATTCCTAATCCTATGCTTAGTCATCTCCTATGACGTCTAGGTCTTTGTGTTTGGTTTGAGGACGATTTTCTTCATCAAAGAAAGATTAAGTCCAATTGTTCTTATAAATGTCCTATCATATTGAGGAAGTGCTTAAGAAGAATCTTAAACATCTTTTCAATATTTCTAGGATTGTTTTAAGTCAAAATGGATTTAATTATATAAATGAATTAATCGTCCGAGAATTCAAGTTTTGTTAACTTGCTCAGTGAACTAGGACATTTGAATACCCTATAAGTGAAGTAACATTTCATCTAATGTTCTGTTTAGGGGTTATGATAACTAAAACTTTCAAGGGTAAATTGGTATTCCAAATGATTTGATTTAAGTTAAAGGGTTTAAATTTGGAATATTGTTCAAGTTATTTTAGATTTATTTTGAATTCTTTGTCTTAGGTGATGTTATATTTAATTTAATTTAATTTTATTTAATTCAATGTAGTTCAATTTAATTTGATTTGATGTTTAATTAATTTGATTTGATTTAATTTTAATTTAATTTGATTTAATTTAATTTAATTTAATTTAATTAAGTTTGATTTGATGTTGAATTAATTTTATTTGATTTGATTTGATTTTAATTTAATTTAATTTAATTTAATTTAATTTAATTTAATTTAATTTAATTTTAATTTAATTTAATTTAATTTAATTATTTAATTTAATTAATTTAATTTAATTTAATTTTAATTTAATTTAATTTAATTTAATTTATTTAATTTAATTTAATTTAATTCAATTATTTAATTTAATTTAATTTATTTAATTTAATTTAATTTTAATTTAATTTAATTTAATTTAATTTAATTTAATTTATTTAATTTAATTTTTTAATTTTAATTGAAATTTTTAAAAGGATTTAATAATTAAGTCTTTTAATATTTTAAATTTGAGTTATCATTTTAATTAAGAATTGAATATTAATGAGATAATTAATTTAGGGATTTTTTTAAATTAAAGAATAAATCTCTTCCTAATAATATCCCTATTTTAATAATTCCAATTTTATTATTCTTCCAAATTTAATCAATTATTTAATTAAGGTTTAATTATTTTAAAATTTTTTAATGGGTTTCTACCCTTTAATTATTTAAATTTCAATCATCCAAATCAGATTAGGATCAAATATTTTACTTGTTAATTTTTTATTAAACCTAAAGTTTTAATTAAGGGTTAAAATTTTAATTACCATTTTACCCTTTAAGCTTAGTAATTTCATAACTCACTAAATTGAACTCAAATGAACTTGAAACTTTTATGTGACTTCACTCATATGTCAATAAAGACATGAGAGGAGAAAATGTGATTTTTCTGTATTTAATTTATTTATATAATTATTTTTTGTGAAAAATAGAGATTTCCAAGGGAAATTTAATAACATGACCAAAGGAAAGTTTCTGTTCTTAAGAAAATTAGGGGACATTCCTAATGACCAGAGAACAACTTGGACCAATTTTGGTGATTTTTTGAATTATATTATTTTTATTATAATTATTTTAAATTTTGGAGTGTTAATTAATTTAAAAATAAAATAAATGTTGAAAAATGGATTTTATATTTTTCAAAAATCTCTCTGATATCAAGGAAACCAGAGAAGCAAATTTTGCAATTTTCTGATTTTTCTATAATTTATTATAATTATTTTAGTGAAAATGCTAGAAAATACATTTTTTTTAATTTTAAAATTACCTTAAAGCTTTAAAATTTAATATCTCACTAAATAGACCTAAGAAAAATGTGGGATTTGTTCCTATGTGATTAAAATTCAAAATGTGACATTTTGGTGAATTTTATTATTTTTGTGATTTTTATTATTTTTTAATTATTAAAATATTAAAATAATATTAAAAATCAACTTTTTTAGAAAATTGAAATTTTAATTTTCTTAGGTTTCCCTGATATCAGAGAGGCTCCAAAACCAATTTGGTGAATTTTTAAAAAGTATTTTAAAAGTTATGAATTTTTAAAGTTTAAAATGACTCAGTGGCTTAATCAACCCAATTAGTGGGGCTAACCAAGTCCAATTGATCTCAAATTTTTATGGTGGGTTCCTCTGATCCTAAAAGTCAGTGGAGAATTGATTTCAAGTCAATTTGATGCATAGTTAACTCTAATTAATTAGAGACCTATTTTGGGTGTTTAAGCCAATTAGGGTTGTTTTAAATGAACTAAGTCAAAACCTATTTTTCCTAGGGTTCTCTGGTCATAAGGAACATCATCAAATTTTCCTAGAATTTATTTCACAACATGGTATTTATTGGAATTAAAATACTCAAAACAGTAACCTGAATTTAAAAAATCAATAACTTTTCATAGGGATGGCCTCGACTTTGGAAAATTCAGGGAATGTTCCCAAATTCAGAGGCTTCAAAAGCCCTATGGTCTCATGCCATGGTGAATTGTATGCATGCATGGAGAATTAAAATAATGCAGGAGTAAATAAATTATAAAAAATAAAATACTTGATGAAATTAAATGATTTCTTTTCCACATTTTTCTCCTCTCGTTCACTCGAGCAAGAGGATATTTTTATTTTATTTTTCCGATTTTTCTACACAGAGATATGAATTTTTGAAGTTTAGGGAATTAAATAAATAGAAAAATATCCTAATTTTCTATTTATCCACGCGGCGCCGCGTCAACCTCGGCAGCTCCGAACGCACACGCGTCGCGCTCCCATTCGACGCCGCCACTTGAGTCAGCAGCCGGGCCCCGCGGTTCTCGTACCGTCTCCTCGGTCCGACGCCATCCGAGCCGTTCGTCCGCGCGTGTATTGAATGGACGACATCCGTTCATCGTCCCCGAGCGTCCTCACCCGAGAGCCGTCCACACTAAATCCCTAAGATCTCACTCGATACTCAATGGATTTTTATGTTCTTATGCTCTATGGATTCTTCTTGAAGAGACGAACACATCTATATGGTTAACATGCATTGAAAATAAGGCATTTGAAATGGAGAATCTCCAGAAGCTCGGGATGAAGGATTAGCTCATACCTTTGCTCCGAGAAGTGTGGCTTCAATCCGAGAGTTGTTGCACCTTCGATTGGATCCTAGCAAGCTCCGGATGAAGTCTCCCGGTCGCAGTGAATCGTTTGGATGTGATTTCGACCAAGCCCGATCACAAAGCTTGGAGGTCGGAGCAACCGGGTGGCCTCGGAGATGGGGCTTTTGCGGTGGACACCTTCCCTTGGTCCGGTGAAGGTGTAGAACCAATCAATTTGAGGATTGGTTCACTGTGGAGAAGTGTCCTGGTTTTGGGTGGAATTTCAACTCTGAAATTGAGCTCACAGAGGAGAAATGGCAGGGGAATCTCACTGGGAATCAAGTGCTCTGTGTATGGGGAGGAGTCTGGAACAATTTTGGCGAGTTTTGGCAAGGTTTGTGCTTAGCTCCTTTCATGGCCGAGAGGGGTGGAGTTTAAATAGGAGAGGGTGGAGGGCCTCCCGGGGGAGTTGAGGCATGGGATCAGCCTGCCTGCGTGAGGAGAAGAACATCCATGGTGGCCATTGGGCATGGGGCAACTCGGCGAGTGAGAATTCCAAGCTTGGGCTCACATGATGCTCTCGGGTGTGGTGTTTTCCGGCGGCCCGGTGGCCGCGCCGCCGAGCATGGTCACCATCTTGGTCGGGAGGTCGGTGGCTGGGCTTAGTGCAATCAATTAAGCATTGGCCATGTGTAAAGGGTTTGATTTAGATGGAATGGGGGCATAGCTAAATTTGAACCTAAATGGGTCAACCCACCCATTTGGGCTAGGTGCACCACCCAAGGCCTCGGTTTTGGTCGAGGGAAAAGTGATTTGGCTCAAGCATAATCGGTAGGGTCAAGTCACCATCCAAGCACAATTAGGCATAAACATGGTTAAGGGGAATCATGGGAGTGGTTAATCACCTTTAGGAATTAAGGAAGAGTCTCCTCCTTTTGCTCAAAATGGCATGGTGACATGTAAAGAGGCTCTCATGGCTTGCATATGGCTTGTGCATGGCTCCATGGCTCCATTTGGCTTGGGAAAAGGTTAGGTCAATTTCATAAAAATGGGTTTTAAGAATTTTGGATATTTTGGGGTGATTTGGCATGTGGCTTGATTTGGAATTATTTGATTGATGATTTAGGAACTTAGGGACAATTTTGATTAAATGGATGATGAAAGGAAGTGTCATGTGGGCTTTTGGATGAATTTGGGCTTTTGAATTTGAAGGGAGTGGGCTTTTAGGAAAGTTTAAGGGAAATGGGCTTTTGATTTTAGGATGGGCATTTGGATAAAAAATTTTGTGAAGAACTTTGTCAAATAAATGTCATAATTGGTTTAGGGATGTTTTATGAAGGGCTTGGAATCAATTTGATGTGATTTGGAGTCGAATTGGTTTGAATTTGGGTTTATTTGGTAAGTGGGCCTATGTAGGTCCAAGTGGGCCAAATTGGGCTAATGTTGGGCTAGAGTTGAAATTGATGTAAAATCAATGTTGAGAAATGTTTATGGGGGTGTTTCAAAGAGGTTTTGGCTTTGGTTGGGCTTTGATTTTGGGGTTTGGGCTCATTTGGGTTAGGTTTGGGTTTAGGTCAAAATTGGGCCTTTTAACTTTGGGTTGAGTTTGAGTGGGGTTTGGGTCTAAATTTTGGGCTAACTCATGTTAGTATTTTGTTTGTGGGAATGTTAAGGAAGATTTAGAAAAGATTTGGGGTTAATTGGAATTGAGTTGGGTGAGTTTGGGTTAGGTTTGGGTCATGGGTCCAAATTGGGCTTTAAGGCCAAAAGTGAGATTGGATCCAAATGTCAATAAAATTGGGCTTGGATTTGGTCTATATTGGTGTTGGTAATGTTGAATTGAAGTTTAGAATTGAATTGGACCAAAATTGGGGTCAATTGGGTAGGTTTGGTTTGACATTGGGTTCACTTAGGGTTAAAATGGGTCAAATTGGGGGTTTTGACAAAAGTAGGGTAAATTGACAAAATTGGCCCATGGTGTAGTTGGACAAAATGAAATTGGGAATATTTGGGATTTTTTGGAATTTTCTGGGAATTTTCTGAATTTTTGGATTTTTAGGCCAAGAGGGGTATTTTGGGTATTTGGAGGGTATTGGGAGGTATTCTTGGAATTTTTGGTATTTTTTGGGTATGGATGATCAGTTTAAGTGATGTGTAAATTTTTGGGAATGATTTTGGAGAATTTTGGGTAATTTGGAAATTTTTGAGAATTTTGGGTAATTTTAAGGGTTTTGGGTAGGTTTAGTAGGTGTAGGGTCCCGGGGGTCAAAAATTGAAAATTTGAGAAATTGAAGATTGAGTGAATTTGGGTGGAAAGAAGTCATTTTGGTTGAGCCATGAAGCCATATCAAGCCCACATGAGCCATGAAGGGACTCACTTGAGGCATTCACTATGTTGTTCCTAACCCTCTAGCCTGAGGGCTTAGTGGGTTAAGGACCATCCATGTGAATCACCTACATGAGTCGGAGGTCAAGTTAGGTATGGGTGTGGTTTTATGAGGTATGTGGAAGTGTAGTGTGTAGGTGTAGTGTATAAGTGTGGTGTGTGTAAGTCGGCCTCTTCACTGCAGCACAGAGCCAGCAAGGGCCGTCTAAGGCCGAAGAGTCCTATAGGAACTCATCCTTTAAACTTCCACATTCGATTTCAACCCTCTAGGTGATTAGGGGTCTACAGTCAAGTTTTTGGAGTTTGCGGGGAGTTAAGAAGTGGTTTGAATTTCTAAAAGGTGGGTCCCAATTCTAGTCCTCTAAGATAGTCAAAGGAAAAGCCTAAGGCTAGATCCTAAGTACTAAAGAGAAGAAGAGAAGACCTCATCAAAAATGAGGTCAACAACTATATGGAATATAATTCTCACCCACATAATTTCATGTGATTCACTCCAATTGTTGTTTGAGACAATACCGCATTGGTTCTTACATGTTTTCACAAAAAAAATTTTAACATTTTAATTGGCCAAATCAAGAGGTAAATGAAGTGCAAGGTAGTGGAATCATCACAACTTCTTCCAACATTAAACATCTATACTTCACACAACTTCCTTCCATAATTTAATTACTTCATCATTTAAAAGGAAAAAGATAAAGAATACTACTCAGAACTCATGGAGAAAATACAAATACTATTTGATTTGAAAGTAGAAATCATACTGAAAACACAAGTCTTACTTTAAAACCAAATGTAAAAACAAAGATAAAAACTTATATGAAAATCCTCTCTACAAGACTTTTGAAATTGCTCTGAAACTTTTGTTTTCCACTAAATAATTCCTTAGGGGGTGGCGCACAACTCTAAGTATTCACTCTCCTAAATTCTAATACAAACTATGATAAAATAAAGTGGAAAAGTGAAGAAAGCATGGCAAGAAGAAGACTCTCTTTCTTCCTCTTTCCCTTCAACCACTTCAAGCTTTTCTCCAATTTCTCCTACCAATACTTCTTTTCAAAACTCTTCTCCTTTTATGATCTTCAAGTCTTCATTTTAATAATTGTGCAAAAGGTGCTTTGGTGTCTCTTCAAATCATCTTCAGATTTATTGTATCTACTAAAGGATGCATCTCTTCATTCGAATTTGCTGCCCAAAAGAAGTTAAGAAAGTTTAAACCAAAAGTTGCTCCAAACACCCCTTGGAAATGGCACCAAATTTGATTTAATTTGTCACTTTTAACTGTCACACCTATGCGCAAGCCATCGGCGCTTAGGCGTCAGAGGCTAATTTAGTACACCTTTCATTTTTGCTCCAAATTTGATCCTTTTATTGATTCATTCATCACAATCACTAATTTTAATCATACATGTAAGAAAAACATGAATATACCTTTCATTAAAGTGCAATATCATCAAAAATAGGTAAAACAATGTGCATAAAAACACTATATATCTTAGGTGTATCACTCTCCTCCTCTGATAATCATCATTAACATTGTTCTGGGCTTCTAATCCATCAACTCTGCTATGGAGTCTCTCAATACTAGCATTCTGAATCCATAATTGCTCTATAAAATCAGACAAAGTAGGTACCTCAGAATTAGAAGGTATGTCCTGGCTAGCAGAAGGAATATTAGTACCCCTACTTCCTCCTTTCCATCCCACATGAGGCGCATATGTATGAATATTAGCCTTGGTAAAAGGCCTTAATGGATGGACTAGCTCCTCATCGTTATCAAACTCCACTCCAGAGCATACACATAATGAATGAATCAGGGCATAATGTCCTAATCCACCAGTATTTTCCCATCTTAAAATAGTCTGGATACACTTGTAAATAATAGCCCAAATATCTATCTCTTTCATGTTCTGAATGTAGTATTTAAAATAGCTTTGTCTCTATTAACTTCACTGTGATGGAAAGAACGCAATAATCTTGTTGTGATGAAATAATGTCAAGCCTTAGATGCTACATTCAACATGGAAGCAGGGAATTTAACCTTTCTCTTTGCTTTATCTTCCATTCCCCTTTTCCAACATCAAGAAAAGAAATCACCTCATTCAGTCTAGCATCCATAGTACCAAAATTCTCATATTCACATTATTGCATTCTTCCTAACTGGTAAAAATCATTAATACAATCAGGGGTAAATTCTACCATATTCCCGTGCACAAGTACATATTCACTTTCAGCCCGTGGCAAATTTGCATAAAATTCTCAAACTATACTAAGGATCACATCAACAGCAAAATAACAAAATATATCTCATATTCTATCAGCAATTAACTGTTCTACCATTCCGCCCAGACTTTTAAAAGCTCGATCATGAATACACTTCTTATTGTAAAGGGTCGAATTAAAACGAAATTGTGTTTAGCATTCACAAATCTATCCTCATCAAAATCCATTTTCCTCTTCCATTTACTTGTCTTTGGAGCCATATCAAAGTTTTCTAAAAATATGTAAAATAAATCCAAAAAAATTCTAAAATAACAATGTAGAAGTCTCCAAAAGCAAATCTTAGTGAGTAAGAACTTTTATCACCATGGATAATCTCAAAGCATCATAAAAAATTCCAAATTTCGGATCTACATAATGTGGGAGATTTCCATGGTGAAAATAAAAAATATTTAGTTTAAAGTAGAGTTCTTACTAAGAGAAGACAAGATCTACATTCTTTAAGCCTTCAAATCACTTCAAATCCGCAATCTAGCAGGCCCAAGATCTCTATTCGGCCTTGGCTTAAGGTTGAAGACGATGGAAAGGGCAAAAATGGCGGGTCTTAGGGTAAAACTTGTGATTTTAAGTGAATTTAAAAAGTTTCTGGTTTTGGGTGTCGACGGGGTTGGATTGGGCATCGTCGGAGCTCTATTTAATTTAAATTGACCAAACTCTCTGTATTTGGGCGTCGTCTTCATCATTTTGATTTCTCATTTCTTGAATAAATTTATCTTTTTATGTTTTTTTAATTTTTCTAATATTTTGTGTAGTTATTTCTAATTCAGAATCGTAAGACACAAGTCATTTAGAACCTGAAATATGCATACACAATTATAAAACAAATTAAAATAAAACACACAAACAAAAGTAAGGAAAAGTATTCTTTAAAAAATAATTTAATTAATTTTCTAGACAACGGATGCCAAAAACTTGATCCCCAAATATTTATACTTACGTTTTACACTTTATGTTTCTTCTCAATGATAATGTCTCTTTCTTTACACGTCACTAAAACTAGATTCCATAGAAAATAAGAAATCAACATTAATTATTTTTAATATGAGATTCTACGCCAGTATACATATCATTTATCAAGTAATATAGAATTTTCTGATTAAGCCCCGAGATATCGAACCCACAGGAAAATGTCTAAAAATTTAAAGAAAGCAAAAAATAACTTTTTACTTTTCAAAATGATTTTGCAAGTTATGTTTTATAATTAAAAATTTTAAATTCTTTTTGATAATTTTTTTTAAAAAAGTAACATAAGAAACTAAAATTTTCAAGACTATTAAATGATATTGAAGCAAATGAGAATAAAATATTTTTTTCCTTTTTATGAATCAGTAATAATTATGGAGTTTCGTTGTGGAAGTATCTAAATGTGTTGTACTGAATAGGAGCAGTTATATTCTTTACCCTTACTTGGTTCTATAAAGAAGATAGGTTAATCAGAAGTTTTGAAATCTTGTAGATGGGTTAGGCAAGGAAGATACTAGCTCTCACTCTAGAGTTCCCTCTTTTCCCTCCACCTGGGGGCTAACATATCATAACAAAACTTAAAACATCAAACCAAATTGGGGGCTTTAGGCTATCACAATAAAGTCCTCTAATTCTATACCCATTAAAAAGCATATCTACCTATTTATTTGCACTCAACTATATGGACTATAATTCTCACCCACACAATTTCATGTGATTCACTCCAATTGTTGTTTGAGACAATACCGTGTTGGTTCTTACATGTTCTCACAATAAATTTTAACATCTCAATTGGCCAAATCAAGAGGTAAATGAAGTGCAAGGTAGTGGAATCATCACAACTTCTTCCAACATTAAACATCTATACTTCACACAACTTCCTTTCATAATTTAATTACTTCATCATTTAAAAGGACAAGATAAAGAAAACTACTCAGAACTCATGGAGAAAACACAAACACTACTTGATTTGAAAGTAGAAATCATACTGAAAACACAATAAGTCTTACTTTAAAACCAAATGTAAAAACAAAGATAAAAACTTATATGAAAATCATCTCCACAAGACTCTTGAAGTTGCTCTAAAACTTTTTTTTCCACTAAATAATTCCTTAGGGGGTGGCGCCCAACTCTAAGGATTCACTCTCCTAAATTCTAATACAAATTATTATAAAATAAAGTGGAAAAATAAAGAAAGTATGGCAAGAGAAGACTCTCTTTCTTCCTCTTTCCCTTCAACCAATTCAATCTTTTCTCCAATTTCTCCCGCCAATACTTCTTTTCAAAACTCTTCTCCTTTTATAATCTTCAAGTCTTCATTTTAATAATTGTGCAAAAGGTGCTTTGGTGTCTCTTCAAATCATCTTTAGATTCAATGTATCTACTAAAGGATGCATCTCTTCATTCGAATTTGCTGCCCAAAAGAAGTTAAGGAAGTTTTAACCAAAAGTTGCTTTAAACACCCCTTGGAAAGGGCGCCAAATTTGATTTAATTCGTCAATTTTAACTGTTGCGCCTAAGCACCGAACCTATGTGCAAGCCATCAACGCTTAGTCGCCAGAGGCTAATTTTGCACACCTTTCATTTTTGCTCCAAATTTGATCCTTTTATTGCTTCATTCATCACAATCACTCATTTCAATCATAACTGCAAGAAAAATATGAATATACCTTTCATTAAAGTGCAATATCAACAAAAATAGGTAAAACAATGTGCATAAAAACACTATATATCTTAGGTGTATTACTCTTGTCCTCTGATAATCATCATTAACATTGTTCTGGACTTCTAATCCATCAACTCTGCTATAGAGTTTCTCAATACTAGCATTCTGAATCCTTAACTGCTCCATAACATCAGACAAAGTAGGTACCTGAGAAGTAGAAGGTATGTCATGTCTAGTAGAAGGAATATCAGTACCCCTACTTCCTCCTTTCCATCCCACATGAGCCTCATATGTACGAATATTAGCCTTGGTAAAAGGCCTCAACGGATGGACTAGCTCCTTATTGTTATAAAACTCCACTCCAGATCGTACACATAATGAATGAATCAGGACAGGATGTCCTAATCCACCAGTGTTTTCCCCTCTTAAAATAGTCTGGATACACTTATAAATAATAGCCCTAATATCTATCTCTTTCATGTTCTGAATGCAGTATTTAAAATAGCTCTGTCTCCAGTAACTTCGCTGTGATGGAAAGAACGTAATAATCTTGCTGAGATGAAATAATGTCAGGCCTTAGATGCTACATTCAACATGGAAGCAGGGAAGTCAATCCTTTCTCTTTGCTTTATCTTCCATTCCCCTTTTCCATCATGAAGAAAAGAAATCACCTCATTCATTCTAGCATCCATAGCACCAAAATTCTCATATTCACAATATCGCATTCTTCCTAACTGGTAAAAATCATTAATATAATCAGGGGTAAATTCTACCATATTCCCTCGCACAAGTACATATTCACTTTCAGTTCGTGGACAATTTGCATAAAATTCTCAAACTATACCAAGGATCACATCAGTAGCAAAAAAACAAAATATTTCCCATATTCTATCAGCAATTAACTTTTCTACCATTCCGCCCAGATTTTTAAAAGCTCGATCATGAATACACTTCTTATTGTAAATGGTCGAATTAAAATGAAATTGTTCTTTAGATTTACAAATCTATCCTTGTCAAAATCCATTTTCCTCTTCCATTTACTTGTCTTTAGAGCCATATCAAAGTTTTCTAAAAATATGTAAAATAAATCCAAAAAAATTCTAAAATAACAATGTAGAAGTCTCCAAAAGCAAATCTTGGTGAGTAAGAACTTTTATAACCATGGATAATCTCAAAGCATCATCAAAAATTCCAAATTTAGGATCTACATAATGTGGGAGATTTCCAAGGTGAATATAAAAAATATTTAGTTTAAAGTAGAGTTCTTACCAAGAGAAGACAAGATCTCCACTCTTTAAGCCTTGAAATCACTTCAAATCCGCAATCTAGCAAGCCCTAGATCTCTATTCGGCCTTGGCTTAAGGTTGAAGACGATGGAAAGGGAAAAAATGGCGGGTCTCAGGGTAAAACTCGTGATTTTAAGTGACTTTGGGAAGTTTCTGGTTTCGGGTGCCAGCGGCGCTGAATAGGGCGTCGTCGGTGCTTTATTTAATTTAAATTGACCAAACTCTCTGTATTTGGGCGTCGTCGGTGCCAGTTCAATTTCTGGGTCCATAAATTTTTTGCAATTTTGATCATTTCTAAGTTATGCCATCATATAATGAGCCTTTTTAAGCATCTATTTCATCAATTAAGCAATGAATTAACATAAACTTTATACAAACAACAGAAAACATCACTTTAATATTTAAAATTCACATTACAACATACACACTTAAGCACTCACCATATGAGTTCTTCAAGCCATATAAGATAAAGATTCAGTGTCGCAAACACACTACAATACTCTAATGCTGAAAACACAAATTCTAAGCATAATAGGTCCAAACACAAATTACATAGTCAAACAAACCAACTACTAAACACACCAAAGCTTAAAATGCAAACACCAAATACTAAATATAAGGTAGAGTCACTACTCATCATCAGTCTCAAAACTATCATCTCCTCTGATATCTCCCATGGATTGACGATGCACGAATAAATTGTAAAAGGGACGATATGGAATTGATCAGTTGAATCCTCTACAATCACAGCTTTCTTCTTCATCAAATTTAGCAAACTATCTTCAATTCGTCCAGTGTGATCAAACAGTTCTTTCATCCTCCAATCCAAGTGATCAAAGAAATTAGAAATATTTTTAATAGAATTCATAAGATTATGTACCTGTTTCTCCAATTTCTTTATCTTCTTCAAAATCACATGTGAAATTTCAAGAAAATAGGATTGAATAAGTTGTGAAATCTGAGATAGTTGATCTGCAATAATGCTCATATCATTCTCATCTCCAATTTATTGATAGTCGAATAGGTTATTGGGTCCAGGGGCTTCCAAGGAAGAAGCACTTTTTCCCAGATTTCATGGCATTTGTGACTGGATGCAAAGAACAAATATGGTGGAAGGACGTCCAAGCCCATATTTAGATCCATGAACAATCAATTGCAATATAGATTTCACAATTATAGTGCCAATATCGATAGGCCTTCCATTTTGAATACAATAGTTCAAAATTGCACTTCCCTTTGTCACTTTACTAATTTTCATAGTTGGGAGTAACTTCACAGATATAAATAAATGACATTGGTTCGACACCAGATTAAAAAATGTAGTAGAGAAACATACATATCCTTTGTCTCTTATCTCCTAATCATCACTTTCATCTGTCAGATGTCGATAAATCTCATTCATGTTCTCTTTTGTTGCATTAAAATTTGTATAATGAGAGATAGGCACATTTTCAATCATAAAAAAGTTATTAATCTTTGAAGGAGTGAATCGTACAAACCTGCCTTGCACATAGACGAATCCTTGGTTGATTCCATGAAGATTTACATAAAACTCATTACAACAGGAACGACTACAGCGGTAGTAGTATAACATAACACTTCCCAGCGCCTCTACAAAATAATCTCTTCTACTCGAGCACTTGGAGTATTCAAACTTCGATTTACAAGCCTCTTTCTTTGATAATCCTTCTCTTCTTCAGCACTTTGCTGAACAATCGATGAGCCTCGAAACTGATGAACTTTTGTCAATTGAAAACTCTATAACTCAGAGTTTCTATAGATTTGGAATCCATTGAATGAAAATTGGGAATGAATCTTTTCATTTTTTTGGAGTTTAGGGGTTCAAAAATGAGTTTGGGAAGTTATAAGGACAAAAATCTCACCCTAAAACCGCCAAAAATTGCAATTTAAACTTCAAAAACCGTCTCCTGTTCATTGGCGACGTCAGTGCTCGATAGGGTGTCGTCGACAACCAAACCCCAAAATTCGGCCATTCATTCTAGAATTGGGCTTCGGTGGTACCCATTTTGGCGTCGTCAGCATCAGTGTTCAAAAATGCACCAAACTTTGTTTTGGTTCGAAACATTCCAAATTTTCAATACAATCCAATAATTTTCATTATTTATGATGTTTATGATTGCGTAGGACTCAAATATGATCAAATACAAGTAAAATTATTATTAAAATTAACACAAACAAACTAATATAATAAAAATAAATATGGATTGCCTCCCACAAAGCGCTTGGTTTAATGTCGTCAGCCTGACAAACCTTCAGTTATTCAGAATGGCTTAACATTAAAAATTCTTTAAATTTTTGTTTATACCCATCATAATATGGTTTTAATCTATGCCCATTAACTTTAGATGTTTTTCTAGTTTTAGGATCCTCAATATCAATAGCTCTAAATGGATAAACTTTTGTAACAGTTAGAGGTCCAATCCACCTAGACTTCAGTTTTCCAGGAAATAATTTTAATCTTGTATTAAATAACAAAACTCTCTGTCCAAGTTCAAATTTCTTTCTTATAATCTTCCTATCATGCCATAATTTCATTTTCTCCTTATAAATTCTATCATTTTCATAAGATTCATTTCTAATTACTTCTAATTCATTCAATTGCACCAATCTCTTCTCACCTGCATCCTTTAAATTGAAATTTAACGCTTTTATTGCCCAATATGCTTTATGCTCTAATTCTACAGGTAAGTGGTATTTCCGAATATTAGTCTATAAGGAGACATTCCTATAGAGATCTTGTAAGCAATTCTATATGCCTATAATGCAGTATCTAATCTAACAGACCTGTCTAATTTGTGAAGATTCACACTTTTCTCTAAAATTCTTTTAATTTCACGATTAGACACTTATGTTAAATCACTAGTTTGGGGATGATAAGCAGTAGAGATTATGTGAATAATATTATATTTTCCAACCAATCTCTGAATCAGATTATTCTTAAAATGAGATCCACCTTCAGTAATGATCATTCTTGACATTCCATGTCTTGTAAAAATATATTTCATTAAGAATTTTGAAACACTTTGAGCATCTCATCTCGGTAAAGGAATTTCTTCGATCCATTTTGAGACATAGTCAACAACAACAATATATACAAATTTCCAAATGAATGAGTAAATGGTCCCAAAAAATCCAATCCTTAAACATCAATGATCTCAACTTCCAAATTAAAATTTAGAGGCATTTCATTTCATCTAGAAATATTACTTACTCTTTGACATCGATCACATTATTTAATATATCTATAAACATCCCTAAAATGAGTAGACCAATAAAATCTTGATTGCAAAATCTTAGGTGCAGTTTTATTAGTTCCAAAATGTCCTCAATATTCTAAATCATGACATCTCTAAATTATTGGTTCAATCTCTTAATATGGCACACATCTTCTAATAATAAGATCCTTACATTATTTATATAGATATGGTTCATCACAAAAGTAAAATTTAGCATCATATATAAATTTATTTTGTTGTTGCATTGTTAATACAGGTGTGAAAATATCACTCACAAAATAATATACAATATCAACATACCAAGATGAATTTTTTCCTTAATGTTATAAAGTTGTTCATCAAGGAAAGTTTATGTAATTTCCTTCTCAAATTCAGATAGTTTATAGTGTTCCAGTCTAGACAAATGATCAGCTATTTAATTATCAGTTTCTTTTCTATCAACTATCACAAAGTCAAATTCTTGCATTAAAAGTATACATCTAATTAATCTTGGTTTAGCATCCTTTTTTTGCATTAAATATTTGATAGCTGAATGGTCTTTATGCACTATACATTTAGTTTAAATCAAATACGATCTAAATTTTTTAAAATCATACACAATAGCTAATAATTTTTTTCCGTAGTGGTATAATTAATTTGAGCATCATTAAGAGTTTTACTAGCATAGTAAATAACCTTGAACATTTTATCATACCTTTGCCCTAAAGCAACTCCAATTGCATGATCACTAGCATCACACATAAGTTCAAATAGTTTCTCCCAATCAGGTGAAATAATTATAGGTGTAGTGATTAATTTTTCTTTTAATAATTCAAATGCATTTAAACATTCGTCATTAAAATCAAATTTCTTATCTTTTTATAAAATTTGGCATAGAGGTTTAGTAATTGACCTGATTTTTGTATTTTCAAATACAAGAATTTGATACCATTGCTAGAAAATTTAATTTCTGGCAAAGGCGCAAAACACTTGACCCGGAATAACTTGCTATATAGATGTGTACCAAATTTAAACTAACGACAATAGCATTAAATAAAACTTGATTGCTACTGAATGCTAGGTTGTTAGTGATTAATACTTTTTAAATATATGTTTATATATCAAAATATAATTTTAAAGGAAAATATTTTATATGCTTTTTGGGTACTACGCAAGTATACGTATCGTTTCAAGTGACAAAGGGCTTTGAAACAAAGACCCCAGTGACCCACTTTTAATATATATGTAATTTATGTTTATAGCAACGGTACCAAAAACTTGATTCCGCTTTAAATATAGATATATGTTTTAATGTATAATGTGGATTCTACGCAAGTATATGTATCGTATCAAGTAATATAGGGCTCTAGTGGAGTCCTGGTCATCGATCCCACAGTGAAGTTTTTAACAGATTTGTTATCAGCTAAATTTAAAGGAATTACTTACTAATATAGTAAACTGAAATTAAAAGTAACTATCGCAACTAAAGTAAACCAATGCTTGAAATAAGTTGATTTAAATAATTCAGAAAAAGTATCCTTCTTCTTGTTTTTAGAAAATTAAGTGAATGATGAATTTAAATAAAATTTTTTTAAATTGTATTGAGACAAATAAGAGCATTCCTATTCTTTACCCTTTGGTCCAGGTGCAAAGAACATTGACTAATCCTATGTTTGATTACCGAATCCGCGTGCTAGCCGGGAGGATACCGGTCGCCACTTCGTAGCTCCCACGTTCCCCTCACTCGAGGGCTAACATCTACACTTCGACTCTCAAACAAGTAGGACCGAATTGAGTATTTTAATCTGTCACACTAAAATATCCAATTCTACGTCCGATAATTAATATTTACCTATTTATTTGCACCCGCCTTCCAAGGCTTTTGACTTCCCTGAATATTGGATGTAATTTTTACTATAGTTGATAATTCAACATATTTTAACTACTCAATTGGCCGATTGAAAGTAAATTAAGTTTTAAGTAAAAAATTATCACAATTTATTTTAATATTATATTATGTGCTTCTATTTAATTTCATCAATCCACATAATTTTCATAAACAAGGAGAAAGACTAAGAAAACTACTCAGAATGCATGGGAATAAAACAAAGCATGGATTTCATTTAAAGTTAACAACAATAAACAAAGATACTTGTCTTAATTTCCTCCCCAAGCAGACTCCTTGAAGTTCCTTTGACTTTTCCTTCTAGTACATCAAACTAAATAGCACTCAATGAAACTAATGAACTCACTAAACACACTCAAACTAAATTAAACTCACACAAATGACACTTAAGAAAATGAAAAGAGACTAAGACTCTCTAAAATAGACACACTTAGACACTAGAATTCGGCCTCTATTTATAGAGGTAAGTAAAGGTCCAAGGGGTGCTTAAACACCTCTTCAAAAAGTGTCCAGGTTCAATGTATATGCATTTTGAACTAGCTCGCCGTCGACGGGAAACGACCTCGCCGTCAGCGGGCTTCTAGAAGGTCTTCAAACCGCGCGATCTCGCTGTCGGCGGACTCGGGCTCGCTGTCGGCGAGGTAGTTATAATTCCTTCAGAAATTCTCCTCACGATCTCGCCATCAGCGGCCTCGATCTCGCCGTCGGCGAAGTAGTTATATTTGTGTGAATTTCCTCCTTTTTGATCCAAATTTGCTCCATTTCATGTTTTTTGCTTCCATCACTTATAAATCTTTATTCCTGCAATAAAATAAAGAAAATACCTTTCTTTAAAGTACAATTTCATGAAAAATAGATATGAATTTCTTGATGTATTTTTCTCTGATCACCCAGTATCGATCCCACAAGGAAAAAATGGTAATAATTTTTTTTAAATATTGTATTTCAAGATCTTTTTGTATTTTAATCTAACTATAAATTACTTTTAATTTACTAGATGCAGGTAAAGAAAATAATAATAAGAAAATGATTTTGTGAAAACTATATAAAACAAACAACTTTCTTCCTTTCAATTAATCCAAGATTTTTAAGATAATTTAATATTCGTCGGAGAATCTATATTATGGTATTGTGCCAAATAGAAGCATTCCTATTCTTTACCCTTTGATCCGTGCACAAAGAACATCAGGCAATCTACAGATCAGTCCGGATGTATTGTTAGTAGAATGGGTTAATCTAGGCTCACACTACTAGATGTCTAAGGGTGGCTATGGTCGGCCCTACTAGTGGCCCTTTCCTTATCTATAAATCGAATTATAAGAATTTAGTTTGTCACTCTAAAAACTTATCAATTCTACGCCCTTTAAATCTTATCTTCCTATTTATTTGCACTTCAACTTGAATAGCCCGCGCATGGCCTTCGACTACCCAAGGATTCATGTGATATCTATAAGTTAAGAGTTCTTCTCCTTCTAGGTCTCAAAACTCTTCAACAGGTTTTAACAATTTAAATGACCAATTTAAAAAGTAAAGTAAGATCGGTATTAATATCATCACAATGTTTTGAAAATATTTCGATTTTCAATTCTCCATCGAATTTTATATTATCTTATTTATCTTTTCATAATTGAAGGAAGAAAGTAAACTAACTACTCGTAACAAATTGAATATAAACAAAGAAACATAATAAATAAACTTTGAAACAAAAATAAAATACTTATCTCAAATATTCCTGCTACAGATCTTCTGATTCCTACTGACTCCACAGTGTAATGAACTCCAAATGCAACAACTTGAAAATAAACTCACTAAACTAAATAAAAGTGGCCATAAATTTCTCTCTCTATTTCTCTCTCTAAGGTGAGAGATCTTAAAGTGGCTAAGAGATAGGGGTTACAATGGGGGGCACGTTTCTCTGAAGGAGTGGACTCATATTTATAGGCTTCAAGGGTTGCCTTGAGGCACCTCTTCAAAACATGTCCACATTCAATGAATCTTCTAGAAGGTCTGTCTGTTGCCTAGGCGCTGGAATCTGGCTCCTAGGCCCCGGAATCTGGCGCCTAGGCGCCGGCACCGCGTCCAGTTCTTCGCACCTCTTCGCACCTCTTCGCTTTGGCTCGCACCTCTTCACGATTAAAACCGTTTTGGAGCGTCCAAATGCAATGTATCACATGTTCTATTATCAAGGAACAACTGCCAGTCTTCTAGAATGTCCAATAACCTCTCACTCCATCAAAATAACCGTCCAAAAGTCGTAAAAAACTCGACGAGCTTCGTATCGAGTCCGGCGCATAGGCGCCAACTTCTAGCCGCCAGCGCCGTGCCATAATTTTTTATAATTCTTGTATTTTGCTCCATTTTTGCTCCTTTTTGATCCTTTTTCACCCTTTTTCCTTTTTTGGACCTTTTTACATCACCTACATCCAAAAACACAAAAATACCTTTCATTAAAGCATAATACCTTAGAAATTGATAAAAATCAAGGCATAAAAATAGGTATTTTTTCATGGATCAAAATCCCCCAAACTTAAATGTTACTTGTCCTCAAGTAATCATTTTTACTATATAAAATGTATAACCTTTGGAATAAAAGATAAATATTTAAGATTCCTTATAATTTTTTATTTTATAAAGTCTTTAGTAAATTATTAACCCAATTTCACTAACTAGGTTTAATTTTAAGAATTTAAAGAATATTCAACTACCAAATCATAAGATTTCAAATTTTTCATCCATTTTGAAAATAATAGAAGTTTATTTTATTAAGATCTCATAGCATTATTTACAAGAAAAAGATCTTCTTGAAAAACCTTTCCTAAATAAAGATTCATGCATAAAATTTAAGTAAAATATGTAACTAGTTTTCCTTTTATAAGATAATTCAAGTGAAGCCAATTTTTGATTAGGCATTTCCTCAAGCTTCTCTTCTCTTCTCTTTCTTTTTTTTTATAGAGAGGATTACTATATCTGGATAGCCTATTAATGATTTTGAACTTCATTATCCTTAACTTATATTTTTAAAATTTATACATTTCCACTTAATTATTATAACATGAATAAAAATTCAAAAAGATTTTCAATCTTTTCTTTTTTCAAGTGATAATTTTTGATTACTTAATACTTCTAAAATTCCATTATTTCTACCTTGAATAGAAAAATTCCTTAATCTTATTCTTCTTTAAGTTAAATAATTCTATTCTTAAAATCAATCAAAGTTATTAAAATTTTGGTTAAGTTCACTAAATTGTTTATAATTTCAAAAATAAAAGTGATCTTAAATAGATTCTTCATTCCTTAAGTTATGTTAAAAAGTTTTTATTTTAAGAAAATATTAGCTCTTTAAGGACAAATAAAATTTAAATTTGAATGTATTTTTCTTTCCCCCAAACTTAAGTTTTGGTATACTATGAAAATTTAAAAGTATAAGAGAAATAAAATCATAATTTTAAAAAGGAATTTTTTTTAAGTATGTAAAAACGACCTTAAAAGAAAAATTTACTTCTACTCATGCTTTTATGAATAATAAAGATAAAATTGAAGCAAGTATAAAAAGTAAGCAAAGCTAATTTTTATGATTATACTAAATTTAAAACAAAATAAAAGCAGAGCAAAATTACTAATTACTAAACAATAGACTGAAACAAACATATCATAATTTAATTCTAATCTCAGTCTCAAACACAATATACTAAGAATATTCTAACAACAAAATCTTAACTCTAATCAATCCACACAGGTACATAACAAATCAACATACATCAATCATCAAACAAACCAAAAAACCAACAAACCAAACAAAACAAACTAACAACAAAGTAGCACAACATAGAGATCTATCAACTACTAGTCACTGGCTGTAGCCTCATCATCATCATCGTCACCAAAGGAAAACTCAACATCCTTAGGATCAACAAATGGTGTGAAACTAGGACAAGTAGGGAAACTAACATCATGCTCACCCTTCATAAATCTGACGAGGGTTTCATTATACACAGCATCATAGCTACTCTTCCTCTGGGTATAGTCAGATAAATGATCAAGTTTCCTATCAATAGTATCAACCCTGCAGTGAGTTTGAAATAACTCCTGCTGCTGCTCTATAAACCGATCATGCATTGACTCCCGAAACTCGATGGTGGCTCGACAGAAGAAGAAGGTCGGGAAGTAGAAGGTCTACCCGGAGTAGGTGCAGAATAAGGAGCGAGCCGATCTCTTCCCTCGAAGACGATCATATATGCTGATGCTCTCCTGACAAATCGGCTTAGGAGTCTTCAACCTTTCCTCTGAAATATCTGTAGTGACTCCATTGCTAATACATAATGAATAAATCAAAGATGGGAATCCCAGTCCAACAGAAGTGCTGGATCTCGCAGTAGAATCCACAGAATCATAAATAATACTGCCGACATCAATAGGCTTCCTTTCCTGAATGCAATAGTTTAAGATCGCTCGATCTCTAGTCACTTTACTTAGGTGGTTGGAAGGTAACAATCTTGTAGAAATAAAATAGTTCCATGCTTTAGAAATACGTTTTAACTTGGAGGATTTGAAGTTTACCCTTTTTCCATTCCTGATCTTCCAAGATCCAGTATCGTCAGTCAAATAAGCAGTGATCATATCCAAATCTCCCTCAGATGGAGATAATCCAGAATAGTGGCACTCTATAGTCGGTGGCAGGTCATAAAATACATTGATTCTTTCAGGAGTAAGTCCTACTCCGATACCTCTGACAAAAACTTCATAATCTTCAGCATCCAGAAAATTTGCATAAAGCTCTCGAACTATAGGAATAACGAAGAATGACGAAGTGAATAACGTAATCGTTGCCAGTTGTGAGCAACAATAGTGTTTTCAATCATCTCCCCCGGATGATAGAAACTTCGTTCTGAAATGAACATCCTCAACGTCGCAAATTCATGGAATCGAAAATGCGCAGCCGCAGTAGAAAATTTGCTGCTATTGAAGTTATCTCGTGCCTTCCCGCGTTTAGATTTCGGAGCCATCTAAACGTGAAAGAAAACAAGAAAAAATTTAGGAATAAAAAATTTAAACTCTATTTAAGTTTAGAAAACTTAAAATAAGTTTAAAAATCTAAAGAAATAACTAAAAAATCAAATTTTTTTTTTCAAAATTTCATTTCTTAGCAAAACCTAGGGAAATCTATGGTGAAAATCGAAAATAAATGATTTAAAGTGTAGATCTGACCTTGAGGCGAAAAAATCAAGTGGTTTCGCGCCCAAATCCTTAATGTTTTGACCTCAAAATGGATTCTAAAGGCTGATTTTCGCGAAAAATGGAGGAAGAAGAAGGCTTAGGCGTAGATAATGGCTTTTGGGGGTATTTAAGGAATTTTTCGGGTACAGGCTGAACCGGCGCTTAGGAGCCGAATTCTAGCGCCTAGGCGCCAGACTCTCCTTTCACAAAAATTATTTTTAAATTTAATTTTCTACCAAAATTCATAAATTCACCAATTACTCACATTAGAGTAGGGCTTCAGTTTCTAACTTCCAAAACATTTTCCAAAAATTTTAAAAGTTAAATATTAAATCCACCAATCAAACATGAAGTTTAAATCAAACTTCACTAAATTCCATTTATAATCTTCAATATTGGCTCAATATATTCCAGATAAGTATCATACTTGATTTAAGTTCCTAATGCACAATCAAACACAACAATTTTTAAGCAAAAACAACACACATTGAACATGAAAGCAAATACACGAACAAACACAATCGATTCACTAAATCGATACAATGACTCAACAAACCAGATAATAACGATCTCATTACCAGAATACTCTAATCTTCACAAGGGAAATTGTGTACTCCGCTTGGAAAGAACACTAAAGCTCTCGGGAAATCAGTAGCCGTCTTTTCGTCAATCCACTTGTTCTTTGCATATATTTCAACTTGAGCATCTTGATAAGCAGCAAAATGATCAAATTGAAGTTTCATCTGCCATTCTAGATGTTCAATCTGATGAAACATCTCATGAAGGCAATCTCCAATGCTTTTAAACTCCGCTTCAAACTTATCCAAGCGACTAGAAATTTTTTCTAAATTTACCGCGATGAAACCATTGAAGTAGGGTTGAGGATCCTTTGAGACCTTGTCCCTAGCCTCTTCTCCATGATTTCTTCCTTCCATTTCTTCAAAAATTTCTCAAATCTCTCAAGAATGAAGTGTAATGGACGTAACTTTGATTGCTTGATGGTTAGTGGATGAAGATGGGTTGATTTAAAGGTGAAAATCGTGTGAAAAACCGAAAATTTTTGGTTTTTGCATGACCCGAGAATCGTGGCGCTTAGGCGCCAACTCGGCGCCAAGGCGCCGGACCTATCGATACGTAGTTTAACTCCGGCGCTTAGGCGCCGAATCTTGGCGCCTAGGCGCCGAAACTATGTTCAACTCTATTTCGCCTAATCGTCAAATTTCAAAGTTTCATTCTCCAAGATAGGTAAATTATACTGGTAAGAGTAATCTAGACTCAATAACACAATTTATAAGCAATCATAATGAAGGTTAACTTGATCCCCTTTTTACTCATATTTAGAATAGAGTGATCCAATTTCTAAAACTTACATACTTCAAAATAATCTTCAGCCTAAGTCAATAAAGACTTACAAGCATTAAATGTTTCTAAAGTAATATAAAATTAGTCAAGATCGAGGCATAACCTTACATTAAAAACATAAAAACACTCAAAACAAAAGATAATTATGGGTTGCCTCCCACAAAGCGCTTGGTTTAATGTCGTCAGCCCGACTTAAGTAAATCTTTAATTAGGTTGACTCAATTCATAAGCCTCTTTATAAATCATTTTAATATCTCCCAAATAAGGCTTCAATCTTAAACCATTTATTTTAAAAATTTTTCTTGTTTTGGGGTCTTTAATATCCACAGCTCCATAATGGTATACTTTCTCAATTATATAGGGTCCAATCCATTTAGATTTTAATTTTCCAAGAACAAGTTTTAAACGAGAATTAAACAAGTAATACTTCTTGTCCAGTGCTCAAAAATTTTTCCCGAAATTTTCTTATCATGTAACATCTTCATTTTCTCTTTATAAATCCTTGCATTTTCATATGATTTATTTCTTATCTCTTCCATCTCATTCAATTGCAATAATCGCTTTTCTCTTGCTTCATTCAAATTAAAATTAAACTCATTTATCACCCAATAAGCTTTATGTTCAAGTTCAACAGGTAAGTGACAATGTTTACCATAAATTAACCGGTAAGGTGACATTCCGATTGGTGTCTTATAAGCTGTTCTATAAGCCTATAATGCAGAATCAAGTCTATCAACCCAATCAGTTCTTTTAGGATTAACAGTCTTCTCTAAAATTCTTTTAATTTCTCTGTTTGATACTTCAGCCATTCCACTTGTTTGTGGGTGATAAGCATTTGCAATTCTATGTTTGATTCTAAAATTTTGTAGTAATGATAGAATTCTTACATTCCCGAAATGACTTCCACCATCGCGTGATAATTACCTTAGTGCATTCCAAATCTTGAAAATATCATTTTCTTTAAGAATTTAGAAACACTTTTTGAATCACAGCTTGGTAAAGCAACGACTTCAATCCACTTTGAAACATAATCAATCGCTAATAAAATATAAATTTTTCCGCATGATGGAACAAATGGTCCCATAAAGTCTAAACCCCATATATAAAAAATTTCAACTTCCAATATATAGGTTAAAGGCATTTCATCCATTCTAGATATATTTTCCATCCTTTGACATCGATCACATGTTTTCACATAATGTCTCACATCTTTAAATATGGTCGGCCAATAAAATCCAGAATTTAAAATTTTAAATGCAGTTTTATCTATGCCAAAGTGTCCTCCAAAATTGGAATCATGACATTTTTGAATAATAGCAAAAGTTTCCTCATAAGGTACACATCTTCAAATTATAGAATCTCTTCAAATTTTAAATAAATGAGGATCTTCCCAAATATAAGATTTAGAATCATATTTAAATTTCTTAATAAATTTGTTATCCAATTCATAAGGTAAAATATTGCTAACTAAATAGTTAACAATATCAGCATACCAAGGTGTTTTGCATCCTTGAATAACATATAAAGATTCATCAGGAAATTTCTCATTTATATTTTCTTCCAAAATAATATCATTTTTTATTCTAGACAAATGATCAGCAATTTGGTTTTCAGTTCCTTTTCTATCTACTATTTGAAAATCAAATTCTTATAGAAGTAAAATCCATCTTATCAGTCTAGGTTTAGAATTCTTCTTAGATATTAGATATTTAATAGCAGAATGATCAGTATGAACTATGCAATTAGTACCAAGAAGATAAGGTCTAAATTTATCAAAGGCATATACTATAGCTAGAAGCTCCTTCTCAGTGGTAGTGTAATTTCTTTGTATTTCAGTGAGAGTTTTACTAGCGTAATATACAACTTTGAAAACCATCTCATATTTTTGTCCTAATACAGCTCCAATTGTAAAATCACTTGCATCACACATTAATTCAAAAGATTTATTCCAATTAGGTGCAACAATGATAGGTGCGGTTATTAGTTTTTCTTTTAGAATATTAAAGCATTAATACATTCTTTGTTAAATTCAAATTTTGCATCTTTTTCCAATAAATGACAAAGAGGTTTAGCAATTTTAGAAAAATCCTTTATGTATCTTCTATAAAATCCAGCATGACCTAGACAACTTCTCACATCGATAATGATAGTAGGTGGTTGCAATTCAGCAATAATTTTCACTTTCGCTTGATCTACTTCCATCCCTTTTTGTGAAACTTTGTGACCAAGTACAATGCCTTCCGTGACCATGAATTGACATTTTTCTCAGTTAAGAACTAAGTTTGTTTCTTCACATCTTTTCGTAACTTCGGAAATGTTTTCCAAACAAGATTCAAAAGAAGTTCAAAAACCGAAAAATTGTCCATGAATATTTCAATTCCTTTGTCAATCAAATCACAAAATATTGACATCATACATCTTTGAAAAGTTGCAGGTGCATTACATAAACCAAAAGACATTCTTCTAAAAGCAAAGGTTCCATAAGGACTTGTAAATGTTGTTTTCTCTTGGTCCTCGTGAGCAATAAGTAATTGATGATAACCGAATATCCATCAAGAAAACAGAAATATGGGTGTCCAGCTAATTTATCGAGCATTTGATCCAAGAAAGGTAAAGGAAAATGATCCTTTCTAGTGGCGTTATTTAATTTCCTATAATCAATACAAATTCGCCATCCAATAACTTGTCTTGTAGGAATTAGTTCATTTTTATCATCGACCATGACAGCTTACACCTCCTTTCTTCGAACACAATGAATAGGACTTACCCATCGACTATCCGAAATAGGAAAAATAATACCAGCATCTAACCACTTAAAAATTTCTTTTTTAACAACCTCTTTCATGATAGGATTTAATCTTCTTTGTGGTTCAATAGTAGGTTTAAAATTTTCTTCCATTAAATTTCTATGCAAACAAATGGAAGGGCTTATTCCTCTTATATCAGCAATAGTCCAACCAAAAGCTTTCTTATAATTCTTTAACACACCTAGTAATTTTTCTTCTTGATCTTTACTTAGTTCAGAAGAAATAATAACAGGTAAAGTTAACGAATTTCCAAGAAACGCATATTTTAAATGTGAAGGTAACATTTTTAATTACAGTTAGGGGCTTTTTTAATTAATGGTAAAAGTATATCATTTTGAGTTATGTCTAAAGTTTCCCAGTTATCTTTAATAAAATGAGTCTCTTCTTCTTCTACTTCTTCATTTTCATCAGTTAAAAATTCAAATTTCTCTTCATAAATGACTTTACATTTTTCTTGATAATGTTTCTCAATTAAATAATCAATTATATCCATTCAATAACATTTCTCTTTATTAGGGTACTTCATTGATTTAAGAACATTAAATTTAATTTCTTGATCATTAACTCTCATGGTTAATTCTCCCTTTTGCACATCAATCATAGCTCGTCCGGTAGCTAGAAAAGGTCTCCCTAAAATAATATGTATCTCATTATCTTCTTCCATATCAAGTACGATGAAATCTACAGGGAAGATAAATTTATCCACTTTAACAAGGACATCCTCTATAACTCCTTTAGGATAGGTGATAGATCTATCAGCTAACTAAAGGGTTACAGTGGTGAGAGTAATCTCTCCTAAATTCAATCTTTGAAAGATAGAAAATGACATGAGATTAATACTTGCTCCTAAATCACATGAAGCTTTTCCACAAAATTTTTCTCCAATAGCACAGGGTATAGTGAAACTTCTAGGATCCTTAAGCTTTTCAGGTAATTTCTTTTGAATTATTGCATTGCATTCTTCACTTAATGCAAAAGTTTCAAAAGCTTCAAATTTTCGTTTCTTGCTTAAAATATCCTTCATAAATTTTGCATAAGTTGGCATTTGTTCCAAAGCTTCAGCAAAAGGTATGCTAATAGTAAGTTTCTTAAAAATTTCAAAGAACTTAGAAAATTGATGGTCAAATTTCTGCTGTTTAAGTCTTTGAGGAAAAGGTGGTGGTGGTTTTTCAACTTCCACATTAATAGGAATAACAGTCTGATCTTGACTAGGAGAGAGAGTTTCTTTAGGTTTTTCAATATCTCTTTTTCAATTTCATTATGCATTCTTTCTTTTAATTCCTTTCCACTTCTAAATTGCACAGCCTTAACATGTTCATGTTCTTTTCCAGTTTCCTTTGGATTAATTTCAATATTACTAGGAAGTGTTCCTATAGGTCTGTTATTAATTAAAGTAGCAATTTGCTCTATTTGATTTTCGATATTACGAATAGCAGTATTTTGATTTTGTAATTGATTATTCATTTGTAAAATTAATTCTTCTATTGATAACTTTTTCTGTTGATTATTAAATCCATAATGTTTATAATTTAGATTAACTTGATCATTCCAATTTCCAATGGGATGAGATTGATTATTACTCCATTGTTGTTGTGAATTATTCTATTTAAAATTAGGATAATTTTTCCACCCATGATTATAATAATTTGAATAAGGATTATTTTTACTTGCAATAGCTTGTAAAGTTTCAATAGTTTGAGAATCTTCAATATTAGTAGAGTTATTATGTGAAATATTAATTGCAAAATTATCTAATTTTTTAGACATTGCTGCTACTTGTGAAGTCGGATAGAAAAGGCTTCATTATCATGAATACTTGCCATCTTTTTAGGATTAAGCCTTTCGTAAGGCCATTGAAAATTGTTATTAGCCATTTCTTCAATTAAAGTGTAAGCTTCTTCAAATGATTTAGACATTAAAGAACCTCCATCAGCAAAGATCAATAATTGATTTTAAAGATCCAATTAATCCATTGTAAAATGTTCGAATAATTAACCAATCAGGTAAACCATGATGAGGACATTTTCTTAATAGTTCTTTAAATCTTTCCCAAGTTTCATATATTGTCTCCCCCTCAAATTGACTAAACGAAGTAATATCATTTCTTAATTTAGCAGTTTTAGAAGGAGGAAAATATTTAGCAAGGAATATTTGCGCCATTTCAGCCCATGTTTTAATAGAACCAGTTGCTAATGAGTTTAACCACATCTTTGCTTTATCTCTTAAGGAAAAAGGAAAGAGTCTAAGTCTAATAGCATCATCATAAACATTGTTATATTTAAAGGTAAGCACAAAGTTCTAAAAAACTAACAAGGTGTAAATTTGGATCCTCATTTGGTGTTCCACCAAATTGATTGTTTTGCACCATTTGATTAATAGACGGTTTAAGTTCTAAAGAATTAGCGTCTACAGTGGTTATTTGAATACTACTATGAAGTTCATCAATTGTAGGGTTAGCATAATCCTTTAATGGTTTATAAATATTTTGATCATTAAGTTCAATTGGATTTTGTAAAGTATCCATTTCTTGAAATTTTTGATTTTGTTTTCCCTTTTTAATTTTTCTAATTGTTCTTTCTAGTTCAGAATCTAAAGGTATTAATCCTTCAAAACCAAAACTATGCATAAAAAAATAAAGCAAGGAAAAAATATTTTTTTTATTTATTTATTTTATTTTTATATTTTTTTATGTTTTTGGAAATATAATATTTAAAAATCTATAAATTGTACCTCTTTTTCTCCGGCAACGGAGCCAAAAACTTGACCCGATTTTTGTTTTTCCAAATACAAGAATTTGATACCACTGCTAGAAAATTTAATTTCTGGCAAAGGCGCGAAACACTTGACCCAGAATAACTTGCTATATAGATGCGTGCTAAATTTAAACTAACAGCAATAGCATTAAATAAAACTTGATTGCTACTGAATGCTAGGTCGTTAGTGATTAATACTTTTTAAATATATGTTTATATAGCAAAATATAATTTTAAAGGAAAATATTTTATATACTTTTTGGGTATTACGCAAGTATACGTATCATTTCAAGTAATAAAGGGCTTTGAAACAAACTCACTAAACTAAATAAAAGTGGCCCTAAATTTCTCTCTCTATTTCTCTCTCTAAGGTGAGAGATCCTAAAGTGGCTAAGAGATAGGGGTTACAATGGGGGGCACGTTTCTCTGAAGGAGTGGACTCATATTTATAGGCTTCAAGAGTTGCCTTGAGGCACCTCTTCAAAACATGCCCACATTCAATGAATCTTCTAGAAGGTCTATCTGGCGCCTAGGCGCCGGAATCTTACACCTAGGCACCGGACACCGCGTCCAGTTCTTCGTACCTCTTCGCTTTGGCTCGCACCTCTTCGCGATTAGAACCGTTTTGGAGCGTCCAAATGCAATGTATCACATGTCCTATTATGAAGGAACAACTGCCAGTCTTCTAGAATGTCCAATAACCGCTCACTCCGTCAAAATAACATTCCAAAAGTCATCAAAAACTTGACAGTTTCTGTATCGAGTCTGGTGCGTAGGCGCCAACTTCTGGCACCTAGGTGTCAGGCCATCATTTTTTATAATTCTTGTATTTTGCTCCATTTTTACTCCTTTTTGCTCCTTTTTCACTCCTTTTCCTTTTTTGGACCTTTTTACATCACCTACATCCAAAAACACAAAAATACCATTCATTAAAGCATAATATCCTTAGAAATTGATAAAAACCAAGGCATAAAAATAGGTATTTTCTTCATGGATCAGTAATCTTCGAAAAATTTTTAATATAACGCCTGTAAAACCCAGCATGTCCTGAGAAACTTTTTAACCCCCTCATTCAATAATCTAAATTTTTACAGGGTCAATTTCCATACCATGTTTAGAAATTTTATGCCCTAGTACAATTCCTCCTGCAACTATAAATTGACATTTTTCCCAATTTAGAACTAAATTTGTTGTTTCGCAAATCTCCAAAACTTTTTTTAAATTATTTAAACATATGTCAAATGAAGTTCCAAATGCAGAAAAATCATCCATAAATACTTATATTTCATCATGATTCAGATTACTAAAAATAGATATCATACATCTTTGAGATGTTGCAGCTGCATTACATAATCTAAAGGACATTCTTCGAAAAGCAAAAGTTTCATATGGGCTAGTAAATGTAGACTTTTCTTGATCCTCAGGAGCAATAGGTATTTGGTGATAAACACTATATCCATCTAAAAAGCAATAGCACTTGTGCCTAGCTAGTCTATCCAACATTTGATATAGAAAAGGTAGAAGAAAGTGATCTTTCCTAATGGTGGCATTTAATTTCCTATAATCAATACAAGTTCTCCAACCAGTGACTTGTCTTGTTTGTATAAATTCATTTCGTATATTGATCACGTAAAAAATATATCAAGAAATTCATATCTATTTTTGATGAAATTACACTTTAAAGAAAGGTCTTTTCTTTATTTTATTGCAGGAATGAAGATTTATTAGTGATAGAAGCAAAAAACATGAAATGGAGCAAATTTGGATCAAAAAGGAGGAAATTCATGCAAATATAACTACTTCACCGACGGCGAGATCGAGGCCGCCGACGGCGAGATCGTGAGGAGAAATTTCTGAAGGAATTATAACTACCTCGCCGACAGCGAGCCCGAGCCCACCGACAGCGAGATCGCGAGGTTTGAAGACCTTCTAGAAGCCCCGCTGATGGTGAGGTCGTTTCCCGCCGACGGCGAGCTAGTTCAAAAAGCATATACATTGAACCTGGACACTTTTTGAAGAGGTTTTTAAGCACTCCTTGGACCTTTGCTTACCTCTATAAATAGAGGCTAAATTCTAGAGTCTTGGGTGTGTCTTTTGAGTCTTATGTGTGTCCATTTCTAGTGTCTTGAGTGTAATTTGTGTGAGAGTAATTTAGTTGAGTGTGTTCAGTGAGTTCATTAGTTTAATTGAGTGCTATTTAGTTGTTGTACTAGAAGGAAAAGTCAAAGGAACTTCAAGGAGTCTGCTTGGGAAGGAAATTAAGATAAGTATCTTTGTTTATTGTTGTTAACTTTAAATGAAATTCATGCTTTGTTTTATTCCCATGCATTCTGAGTAGTTTTCTTAGTCTTTCTCCTTGTTTAGGAAAATTATGCGGATTGATGAAATTAAATAAAAGCACCTAATATAATATAAATAAATTGTGATAATTTTTACTTAAAACTTAATTTACTTTCAATCCGGCCAATCGAGTAGTTAAAATATGTCGAATTATCAACTATAGTAAAAATTACATCCAATATTCAGGGAAGTCAAAAGCCTTGGAAGGCGGGTGCAAATAAATAGGGAAATATTAATTATCTGGCGTAGAATTAGATATTTTAGTGTGACGTACTAAAATACTCAATTCGATCCTACTCGTTTCGAGAGCCGAAGTGTAGATGTTAGCCCTCGAGTGAGGGGAACGTGGGAGCTCAAGTGGCAGCCGTATCCTCCCAAACTTAGCCAGCATTCGCAATCAAACATAGGATTAGTCAATGTTCTTCGCACCCTGACCAAAGGGTAAAGAATAAGAATGTTCCTATTTGTCACAATACAATTTAAAAATTCTATTTAAATTCATCATTTCACTTAATTTTCTAAAAACAAGGAGAAGGATACTTTTTCTGAATTAATTAAATCAAATTATTTCAAGCATTAGCTTACTTAGTTTATTATAATTACTCTGAATTTCTATTCACTTTATTAGTAAGTAATTCCTTTAATTTTAGCTGATAACAAATTCGTTAATAACTTCTCTGTGGGATTGATAACCAGGACTCCACTAGAGCCCTGTATTACTTGATACGATACGTATACTTGCGTAGAATCCACATTATACATTAAATCATATCTCTATATTTAAAATGGGATCAAGTTTTTGGTTCCATTGCTATAAACATAAATTACATACATATTAAAAAGTTGGCCAAGTTTTTGGCGTCGTTGTCGGGGAAGTAAAGAAATTATTTACTAAAGTAACAGACAAATCTAAAATCTATTTTAAAATTGTATGCGAAAATTTGGAAACAAAAATTTAATACCTTACGATTTAGAATTAGAGTGTACAATTAAAAGAATTAGAAAACAAAAAAGAGAAATTATAAATTTAACACAAATGACAAATATACCTGAAAATGAAAATATCAATCAACCAAGACCATTACGAGATTATGCCAACCCTACATTAGATGAAATTCATTTAACTATTCAAAACCCTGATGTAGTCGCTAATTCATTCGAACTTAAACCTGCAATTATCCAAATGGTACAAAACAATCAATTTAGTGGTTCACCTACTGAAGATCCTAATTTACATCTTGCTAGTTTTTAGAACTATGTGCTACTTTCAAATATGAAGGAATATCTAACGATGCTACTAGACTTAGACTTTTTCCTTTTTCTTTAAGGGATAAGGCTAAAATGTGGTTAAATTCGTTAAGCACTCTGGATCTATTAAAACTTGGGGAGAATTATCACAAAAATTTCTATCCAAATATTTTCCACCATCTAAAACTGCTAAGCTTAGAAATGATATAACTTCTTTTAGTCAGTTTGATGGAGAGTCAATATATGAATCTTGGGAGATATTTAAAGAACTTCTTAGGAAATACCCACATCATGCGTTACCGTATCAGTTAATTATCCAAACTCTTTATAATGGATTAGTCGGATCTTTAAGATCAATCATCGATGCCGTCACGGAGGATCATTAATGTCAAAACCCTTTGATGAAGCCTATGCACTAATCGAAGAAATGGCAACAAATAATTTTCAATGGCCTGCTGATAGAATGAATCCGAAAAAATAGCTAGTATTCATGAAAATGATGCAATATCTATGTTAGCTTCACAAATTGCTACTGTATCTAAAAAATTAGATCATTTTGGAATGAATTACTCTCCAACTATAACAGAAGAAAATTCATCTGGACAACTTATAGAATCCCAATCTCAATATGAAACAATTAATGCAATTAACAACAGACCTAATAATCCTTATGCAAATTATTATAATCCTGGATGGAAAAATCGTCCTAATTTTAATTGGAATAATAATACAACTAATCAACCATGGATGAATAATATGACACAAAAATTAGGAAATCCATCTAATCAAGGAAATCGTAATTATAAACCTAATTATCCACCTGGATTTTATAATAATAACCCATAATTTAAAGAAAAGAAATTATCTATAGAAGAATTAATATTAAATATGGGTCAACATTTACAAAATCAAGGAAATCAACTACAAATACAAGGAAATCAATTACAAAATCAAGGAACAACCTATCAAAAATATTGAAACTCAACTCGACATATCGCTACCGCACTTAATAATAAAATTCCTGGAACATTTCCTAGTAATGTAGAAATAAATCCTAAAGGCAAGGGAAATGAACAAATTAAAGCGATACAATTACGAAGTGGAAAAGAATTAGAACCTCGATTTCGTAAAGAACTTCGAAAGTCCAAAAGAGGAAGTGGAAATTGAAAAAGAAAAGAATCAACAAGATCCAAACTTAGAAAAACCTTTAATACCAATGAAAATTTCTGTTGAAAAACCTCCACCACCATTTCCTCAACGACTAATTCAACATAAAAAAGATAAACAATTTGCTAAATTTCTTAAAATTTTGAAGAAATTAACGATAAATATTCCTTTTGTAGAAGCTTTAGAATAGATGCCAAACTATGTAAAATTCATGAAAGACATTCTAAATAAAAAAGAAAATTTACTGATAATGAAATGGTTGCACTTAGTGAAGAGTCCAATGCTATTATTCAGAAAAAACTTCCTGAAAAATTAAAAGATCCTGGTAGTTTCACTATACCCTGCGCTATTGGAGAAAAATTCTATGGAAAAGCTTTGTTTGACTTAAGAGCAAGCATCAATCTAATGCCTCTATCAATTTTCAAGAGATTAGGATTGGGAGACATTTCACCTACTTCAGCAACTCTTCGCTAGTCGACCGTTCGTTACATATCCTAAGGGAGTTATTGAAGATGTATTAGTAAAAGTGGATAAATTTATCTTCCCCGTAGATTTTATCGTTCTAGATATGGAAGAAGATAAAGAAATTCCTATCATTTTAGGAAGACCATTTTTAGCCACTGGAAAAGCTATGATTGATGTTCAGAAAGGAGAATTAACTATGAGAGTAAATGACCAAAAAATTACTTTTAATATTGTTAAATCAATGAAATATCCTGCGCTAGAAAAAGATGATGAGTGTTTTCGAATGGAAGTACTTGATGATCTACAAAAAGAACATTTTAAAGAATATTATGAAGAAAAATTAGAAAGAGAAAATATTGAATTAATTGAAAAAGCCGATATAAATGAAGAATTAGATTATATTGAAGAGAAATTTGAATTTTTGGATAACACGTAAAATACCGAAAAAAATATAGTTCCATCAATTATTAAACCTCATGAACTTGAGTTAAAAATGTTACCTAATCATTTAAAATATGCTTACTTAGGTAATTTTTCAACTCTACCAGTTATTATTTCATCTAAATTAAATGAATCTCAAGAACAAAAACTTTTAGATACATTAAAAAAATATAAGAAAATTTTTGGTTGGACTTTAGCAGATATTAAAGGAATTAGTCCTTCAATCTGTATGCACTGAATTATTTTAGATAATGAACATAAACCTAAAGCCGATCCACAAAGGAGATTAAATCTGATAATGAAAGAAGTAGTCAAGAAAGAAATTTTAAAATGGTTATTATATATCCTATTTCTGACAGTGCTTGGGTAAGCCCAATTCACTGTGTACCTAAAAAAGGAGGGGTGACTGTCAAAACTAATGAAAATAATGATATTATCCCTATAAGACAAGTTACTGGATGGCGAATATGTATCGATTATAGAAAATTAAATACGTACCCACTAGAAAAGATCACTTCCCTTTACCATTTCTGCACTCGGATGTTAGATAGATTAGCCGGACATAAGTATTTTTGTTTCTTAGATGGATATACCTGTTATCATCAAATACAAATTGCTCCTGAGGATCAAGATAAAACTACATTTACTAGTCCTTATGGAACTTTCGCTTTTCGAAGAATGCCTTTTGGATTATGTAATGCACCTGCAACATTCCAAAGATGTATGATGTCTATATTTAGTAAATTAATCGATAATGGAATAGAAGTATTTATGGATGATTTCTCCGTATTTGGAACAACATTTGACACATGCTTAAATCATCTTGAAAAAGTATTTCAAGTATGTGAGAAAACTAATTTAGTTCTTAATCTGGGAGAAATGTCAATTTATGGTTACGAAGCGCATTGTATTAGTGGCATAAAATTTCGTAAAAGGCATGGAAGTAGACCCCACAAAAATTCAAGTAATAACTAAATTACCACCTCCAACTACGGTAAAAGGGGTAAGAAGTTTTCTCGGACATGCTCGGATTTTACTGTGCGTTATATTAAAGATTTTTCAAAAATTACTAAACCTCTATGCCAACTTCGAAAAGGACAAGAAATTTGAATTTACAACCGAATGCCCGAATGCTTTCGAATTATTAAAAGATAAATTAATTACAAGACCTATAATAGTTTCGCCTAACCTGGGAGAAACCATTCGAGCTTATGTGTGATGCTAGTGATTATGCTATAGGAGCAGCTCTTAGGCGTAGATATGATAAGATTTTCAAAGTTATATATTATGTTAGTAAAACTCTAAATGATGCCGAGATAAATTATACAATTATCGAAAGAGAATTATTAGCAGCTTGTATATGCTTTTAATAAATTTAGGCATTATCTAATATGAACTAAATGTATCAGTGCATACCGATCATTCTACTATAAAATATTTAATGCAAAAGAAAGATTCTAAACCAAGATTAATCGATGGATATTATTAATGCAAGAATTTGATTTTGAGATAGTTAACAAAAAGGAGCCGATAATCAAATTGTCGATCATTTATCAAGATTAGAAAATCATGAATTATCTAATATTGATAATGAAATTTTAGCATGCTTTTCCCGATGAACAACTTTATAATATTAATGAGTCGAAAATACCTCGGTATGCCGATATAGTAAATTATATTGTAAGTAACATTTTACCACCTGTGTTAACTTTGCAACAACAAAAAAATTCATTCACGATACTAAATCATATTTTTGGGATGAACCATACTTATATAAGCAATGCAAGGATCTAATTATTAGAAGATTTGTGTCTTATGAGGATATTGAACCAATTATTCAAAAATGTCATGATTTTTATTTTGGAGGACATTTTGGGACAGACAAAACTGCATATAAAATTCTACAATCTGGATTCTACTGGCCTACTCTATTTAGAGATGTATATAGATATATTATAACTTGCGATAAATGCCAAAGAGTAGGAAACATATCAAGAAAAAATGAAATGCCTCTGAATTTTATATTATAAGTTGAAATTTTTGATGTTTGGGGATTAGATTTCATGAGACCTTTTATTCCGTCATTTGGAAACTCATATATATTAAGTAGTTGTTGATTATGTTTCCAAATGGATCGAAGCACAAGCTTTACCTAGGTGTGATGCTAAAAGTGTTTCAAAATTCTTAATGAAAAATATTTTTACTAGATTTCGGAATGCCGAGAGTGATTATCACCGACGAAGAAACTCATTTTAGAAACAAATATATTCACAAACTAGTAGAAAAATATAATATTATACATAAGATATCAATCGCTTATCATCCACAAACAAGTGGATTAGTCGAAGTTTCTAATCGAGAGATTAAGCGTATATTAGAAAAGTCTGTAAATCCTAATAGATCAGACTGGTCTATAAGACTAGACACTGCATTATGGGCATACAGGACTGCTTATAAAACTCCGATTGGAATGACTCCTTATAGGCTTATATATGGAAAAACTTACCACTTACCAGCTGAATTGGAACAAAAAGCATATTGGGCGATTAAAGAATTTAATTATACTTTGAAAGATGCTGGTGAGAAGAGATTGTTGCAATTAAATGAATTGGAAGAATTAAGAAATGAATCATATGATAATGATAGAATTTATAAAGAAAGAATGAAATTATGGCATGATCGGAAGATTAATCGTAGAAATTTTGAACCAGGACAAGAAGTTTTGCTTTATAATACTAGATTGAAATTATTTCCGGGAAATTGAAATCTCGATGGTTAGGACCTTTCACCATAACTCAAATATTTTCATATCGAACTATAGAAATTGAAGATCCAAAAATAGGACATAGATTTAAAGAAAATGGATATAGATTAAAACCATATTTCAAAAATAGACGACCAAATTTTAAAGAGGTTTTAATACTTAGTCAACCTGACACTAACTGAATTAGGTCGGGCTTACGACGTTAAACCAAGCGCTTTATGGGAGGCAACCCATAATAGTCTTTTATTTTTAAATATCTACATATTAGTGAGTCTATATTATTAAAACAAATCTTACTACTCAAATTTTTATTAGAATCATCACAAAAATTGAACCTATTGGATGAGATCGAAAATATTCGGACTCGAGCGAAAACGGGTGATTTTTACGAATCTCACCGACAGCGAGCCCGACCCCCTGACAACGAGATCGTGGACCATTACTCATTCAGTTTTATAACTAAGTCACCGACGGCGAGGAACTTCCCGCCGACGGTGAGGCAGTTGAAAATTTGGTTTCTTAAAGATTTTTCGTGCGGTTTTGGACGGATCTAAGCCATTCCTTCGTAAGAAATTGTTCCGAATCCGATTTTACACCATTTTCTTCCTTAGGAACGACTAGAGACCAATCCATTCCATCCAAAATGGCCTCCAAATTCCTAGAAACCACAAAAACTTAAGTTTTCAACCGAGAAAATTCGTTAGTTCGGAGGCACGTCGAATCTTCAACAAAGGCTCGATGAAGAAAAGTCTTATCAAAGAAAGAGGATTCGTCAATAGAGGAGTAGAGAATGCTACTACAAAAATCGAAGAAATGATCGCACAATGCAGACTGGGAGGTATTTTGTAATACAACTTCCGCCGTAGTTATACCGCAGTTAAAGAATTTTACTCTAATTTACATGAGATCAACAACGGAAATGTCTACGTCAGAGGAAGATGGGTAACATTTACTCCTGCAAGAGTAAATGAATTGTTTTCTATAGAAAATACCTCTGTCTGTCATTATTCCAACTTTGTGCCTTCAAGATACAATATGAACGAGATCTATAAATACTTGACTGATGAACCGAATGATTGGGCTACCCTAGAGGTGTGGGTTTTCATGCAACAGTTGTTTATCATGCAAGAAAAGTAAGTGCAATGCAGTTAAATAAATTGCAATGATGTAAATTGCAGGAAAGTAAATTGCAATAAAATAAAAGCGTACCTGAAGGGTCTTCCCGTCATTCCAAGCTGCACTTAAAACACAATTAGAATATTTAAGCAAGTTCCTAGGTAAAGCTAAGGTAAGGGTTATGATTTTCTACCAAATTCCTAATCCTATAGCTTAGTCATTTCCTATGACGTCTAGGTTCTCGTGTTTTGGTTCTGAGGACGATTTTCTTCATCAAAGAATAATTAAGTTCAATTGTTCTTATAAGTATCATATCATATTGAGGAAGTGCTTAAGAAGAATCTTAAACATCTTTTCAATACTGATAGGATTGTTTTAAGTCCAAATGAATTTAATTATATAAATGAATTAATCGTCCGGGGATTCAAGTTTTGTTATCTTGCTCAGTGAACTAGGACATTTGAATATCCTATGAGTGAAGTAACATTTCATTTAATGTTCTATTTAGGAGTTATGATAACTAAAGCTTTCGAGGGTAAATTGGTATTCAAATAGTTTGCGATTTAGTTTAATTTCAATTAATTTGAATAGTGTTCAAGTTATTTTAGATTTATTTTGAATTCTTTATGTCTTTGGTGACGTTATATTTAATTCAACTTAATTTAATTTAATTTAATTTAATTGAGTTTTAATTTAATTTAATTCAATTTAATTCAATTTAGTTTGATTTGATGTTAAATTAAATTAATTTGATTTGATTTAATTTTAATTTAATTTGATTTAGTTTAATTTAATTTTAATTTAATTTAATTTAATTTAATTTAATTTAATTTAATTTTATTTAATTTAATTTAACTTAATTTAATTTGATTTTATTTATTTAATTTAATTTAATTTAATTTATTCATTTAATTTAATTTAATTTGTTTATTTAATTTAATTTAATCTTTAATTTAATTCAACTTTTAATTTTAATTTAATTTAATTTAATTTAATTCAATTTAATTTACTTAATTTAATTTAATTTTTAATTTAATTTTATTTTTAATTTTAATTGAAATTTTAAAAGAGTTTAATAATTTAATTTTAGTTTAATGTTTAAGTCTTTTAATATTTTGAATTTGAGTTATCATTTTTAATTAGAAATTAAATATTATTGAAATGATTAATTTAGGGATTTTTAAATTAAAGAATAAATCTCTTCCTAATAATATCCCTATTTTAATAATTCCAATTTTATTATTCTTCCAAATTTAATCAATTATTTAATTAAGGTTTAATCATTTTAAATTGTTTAATGGATTTCTACCCTTTAATTATTTAAATTTCAATCATCCAAATCAGATTAGGATCAAATATTTTACTTATTAATTTTTATTAAACCTAAAGTTTTAATTAAGGGTTAAAATTTTAATTACCATTTTGCCCTTTAAGCTTAATAATTTCATAACTCACTAAATTGAACTCAAATGAACTTGAAATTTTTATGTGACTTCACTCATATGTCAATAAAGACATGAGAGGAGAAAATGTGATTTTTCTGTATTTAATTTATTTATATAATTATTTTTGTTGGAAAATAGAGATTTCCAAGGAAAATTTAATAACATGACCAAGGGAAAGTTTTTGTCCTTAAGAAAATTAGGGGACATTCCTAATGACCAGAGGACCACTTGGACTAATTTTGGTGATTGTTTAAATTATATTATTTTTATTATAATTATTTTAAATTTTGTAGTGTTAATTAATTTAAAAATAAAATAAATGTTGAAAAATGAATTTTATATTTTTCAAAAATCTCTCTCGATATCAAGGAAATCAGAGAATCAAATTTTGCAATTTTCTGATTTTTCTATGATTTATTATAATTATTTTAGTGAAAATGCTAGAAAATACATTTTTTAATTTTAAAATTACCTTAGGGCTTTAAAATTTAATATCTCACTAAATAGACCTAAGAAAAATATGGGGTTTGTTCCTAAGTGATTAAAATTCAAAATGTGACATTTTAGTGAATTTTATTATTTTTGTGATTTTTATTATTTTTTAATTATTGAAAATATTAAAATAATATTAAAAATCAACTTTTTTAGAAAATTGAAATTTTAATTTTCTTAAATTTCCCTGATATCGAGAGGCTCCAAAACCAATTTGGTGAATTTTTGAAAGATATTTTGAAAGTATGAATTTTTAAAGTTTAAAATGGCTAAATGGCTTAATCAACCCAATTAGTAGGGCTAACCAAGTCCAATTGACCTCAAATTTTTATGGTGAGTTCCTCTCGATCCTAAAGGTCAGTGGAGAATTGATTTCAAGTCAATTTGATGTATGATTAGCTCTAATTAATTAGAGATCCATTTTGGCCGTTTAAGCCAATTAGGTTGTTTTAAATGAACTAACTCAAAACCTATTTTTCCTAGGGTCCTCTCGGTCATAAGGAACATCACCAAATTTTTCTAGAATTTATTTCACAACATGCTATTTATTGGAATTAAAATACTCAAAACAAGTAACATGAATTTGAAAAATCAATAACTCTTCATAGGGATGGCCTCTGACTTTGGAAAATTCAGGGAATGTTCCCAAATTCAGAGGCTTCAAAAGCCCTATGGTCTCATGCCATGGTGAATTGTATACATGCATAGAGAATTAAAAATATGCAGAGAGTAAATAAATTATTAAAAATAAAATACTTGATGAAATTAAATAATTTCTTTTCTACATTATTCTCCTCCGTTCACTGAGCAAGAGGGTATTTTTATTTTATTTTTCCGATTTTCCTACACAAAGTTATGAATTTTCGAAGTTTAGGAATTAAATAAATAGAAAAAATCCCTAATTTTCTATTTATCCACGCGGCGCCGCGTCAACCTCGGCAGCTCCGAAACGCCGCGTGGCGCGCTCCCATTCGACGCCGCCATCTGACTTAGCGCTCCGGGCCCCGCGGTTCTTGTACCGTCTCCTGGTCCGACGCCATCTGAGCCGTCCGTCCGCGCGTGTATTGAATGGACGGCATCCTTTCATCGTCCCGAGCGTCCTCACCCGAGAGCCGTCCACACTAAATCCCTAAGATCTCACTCGATACTCAATGGATTTTCATGTTCTTATGCTCTATGGATTCGTCTCGAGAAGACGAACACATCCATACGGTTTATGCGGGATGAAATTTACGCAATAGAAATGGAGAATGTTCGAAGCTCGGGAAGAAGAGTGAGGCCATACCTTTGCTCGAGAAGTGTGGCTTCGATCCGAGGGTTGTTGCACCTTCGATTGGATCCCAGCAAGCTCCGCATGAAGTCTCCCGGTCCGGTGAATCGCTCTAGGTGTGATTTCGACCAAGCCCGATCACAAAGCTCGGAGGTCGGAGTAATTGGGTGGCCTGGAGATGGGGCTTTTGCTGGTGGACACCTTCCCTTGGTTTGGTGAAGGTGTAGAACCAATCAATTTGGGGATTGGCTCACTGTGGAGAAGTGTCTTGGTTTTGGGCTTGGATTTCAACTCTGAAATTGAGCTCACAGAGAAGAAATGGCAGGGGGATTTCAGGTGGGATCAAGTGCTCGTGTATGGGGAGTAGTCCGGAACAATTTTGGCGAGTTTCCTTAAGGTTTTTTTCAGCACCTCTCATGGCCGAGAGGGGTGGTGTTTAAATAGGAGAGGGTGGAGGGCCTCCGCGGAGAGTTAGGGCTTGGGATCGAGCTCGCTCTTGGCAAGAGAAGAACAGGCTCCAATGGCCACCGGGGATGGGGCAGCTCGACAGTGAGAATTCCAAGTTGGGCTCACATGCGAGCTCTCGGCCTGGTGGTTTCCGGGACCGTGGTGGCCGGCCGGCCAGTGGTCGGGTCACCCTCAAGGTCGGGGAGGTCAGGGTCGGAGGTTTGTGCAATCAATTGGCCATGGACATGTGTAAAGGAGTTGAATTGAAATGGAATGGGGGATGAGCTCATTTTGGGTCCAAATGGGTCAACCCACCTTTTGGGCTTGGTTCACCTCCCCATGGCTGATTTGGGCTGAGGGAAGATCGGATGGATCAGCTAGGAAAGGGTGGAGAAGTCACCATCCATGAATATTTTGATTAAACATGGATTAAGGTGAAGCATTAAAAGGGTTAAAACCTTTTAAGGGGGCTTAAAAGAGGCTCCTCCTTTTGCCATTAGTGGCTTGATCACATGTCAAGCCTTCCATGGCTTCATGTGGCTTGTCCATGGCTTGCATGGCTCACCTTGGCTTGGGAAAAGTGGAGTCAATTTCATGGAAATGGATTTAAGAAAAATTTTGGTATTTAGGGGTGATTTGGCATGAGGCTTGATTTGGAATTATTTGATGATGAATTTAGGACTTAGGTAATGGCTTTAATTAAGTGGATGGCAAATGGAGGTGTCATGTGGGCTTTAGGGTGGATTTTGGGCTTTTTGAAATGGTTTTAGATGGGCTTTTAAGATGGTTTAGGAAAGTGGGCTTTTGAATTTTAAAATGGATTTTGGGATGAAATTTTGGTAAAGGCTTGGGCCAAATAATTGTTGGGTTTAGCTCATAGATGTGTCATGAGTGACTTGAAGCAAATTGGGGGTGATTTGGGTTTGAATTGGGTTGAATTTGGGCTTTTAGGTGAATGGGCTAATATGGCCAAAATGGGCCAAGTTGGGCCAATGTTGGGCTAGGGTTGAAATTGATGTAAAATTAATGTTGAGAAATGTTTATGAGAGTGTTTCAAAGAGGTTTTGACTTTGGTTGGGCTTTGATTTTGGGGTTTGGGCTCATTTGGGTTAGGTTTGGGTTTAGGTCAAAATTGGGCCTTTTAGCTTTGGGTTGAATTTGAGTGGTGTTTTGGTCTAAATTTTGGGCAAATCATGTTAGTTTTTTGCTTGTGTGGATGCTAAGGAAGATTTAGAAAAGATTTGGGGTTAATTGGAGTTGAATTGGGTGAGTTTGAGCTAAGTTTGGGTCATGGGTCCAAATTGGGCTTTAAGGCCAAAAGTGAAATTGGATCCAAATGTCAATCAAATTGGACTTGGATTTGGTCTAGATTGGTATTGGGAATGTTAAATTGAAGCTTAGAATTGAATTGGACCAGAATTGGGGTCAATTGGGTAGGTTTGGCTTGACATTGGGTTCACTTTGGGTTAAAATGGGTCAAATTGGAGGTTTTGACAAAAGTAGGGTAAATTGACAAAATTGGCCCATGGTGTAGTTGGACAAAATGAAATTGGGAATATTTGGGATTTTTTGGAATTTTCTGGGAATTTTCTGAATTTTTGGATTTTTGGGTCAAGGGGGGTATTTTGGGTATTTGGAGGGTATTGGGAGGTATTTTTGGAATTTTTGATATTTTTGGGTATGGATGATCAATTTGAGTGATGTGGAAATTTTTGGGATTGGTTTTGGGGAATCTTGGGTAATTTAGGTGATTTTGAAAAATTTGGGTAATTTCAGGGGCTTTGGGTAGGCTAAGCGGGTGTAGGGTCCCGGGGGTCAAAAATTGAAAATTTGGAAAATTGAAGATTGGGTGAATTTGAGTGGAATGAAATCATTTTGGTTGAGCCATGAAGCCATATCAAGCCCACATGAGCCATGAAGGGACTCATTTGAGGCATTCACTATCTTGTTCCTAACCCTCTTAGCCAAAGGAAAAGGGGTTAAGGACCATCCATGTGAATCACCTACATGAGTCAGGAGGTCAAGTTGAGTATAGGTGTGTGAAAGTGTAATGTATAAATGTAGTGTGTGTGTAAGTCAGCCCCTTCACTGCACTGAGCCACCCGTGAGCGGTCCCAAGTGCTAAAGAGTCCTATAGGAACTCATCCTTTAAACTTCCACATTTGATTTCAACCCTCTAGGGATTAGGGGTCTACAGTCAAGTTTGTGGAGTTTGCAGGGAGTTAAGAAGTGGTTTGAAATTCTAGAAGGTGGGTCCCAATTCTAGTCCTCTAAGATAGTCAAAGGAAAAGCCTAAGGCTAGATCCTAAGTACTAAAGAGAAGAAGAGAAGACCTCATAAAAAATGAGGTCAACAAAAGTTTCAAAGGAATGCGCTATTTTAAACAATTGTATTCAAATTGGATTACCTATCGATGTTGGATCAATAATAGTAAAGTCTGCATTGGGATTAATCGTGCATGGGTCAGTGCATGGACTTGGACACCCATCTACTATATTTGATTTATGCAGTCAATACCAAGTTTCTTATGAGGCTTGGGAAAAAGTACTTTTACCATGGAAACCACTGGATCCTACTGATATGTTTCCCACTTTGGATAACAATGATGAGATCATCGTTATTTCTGACAGAGCATCACAGAACAATCCTTTAGCAAGGCCCTTTACTGATAAGACTAATTTCATTCCGAAAAGATTAAACGATTGGAGAAAGAATTGCAAAATGTGATGAATTCTATCGACAATATCTCCGATATGTTTCGATCATATCGATTGGAGAATGAAGGAGCACTTTGATCATACTAGACATCCGGAGGCCAGCTTTATTCATCTACTAAGACGAAAGGATGGATTAATGAAGAATCTACTCGCGAATTCCCTTTCGTGCCTTTCTACAATTTATTTGTACACCTGCGTCACATCGGAAATATCGTAGAAGATATTAGTTCAGACACTGAAGAGTAGGAAAGATTTCTATGTTTATATTATATTTGTGTATGTGTGTGTTTGATTTGGAGTTAAGTTTTATTTTGAGTCGAACTTTGATTTGATCATCTCAGATTTGATGAGATTATTTGTAAATTGTTATGTCTCAGCATTTAGAATGTTGTGGTTTGGATTGCGATGCTGAGTATTATGGATTTGAACAATTAAGTTAATTATGTGTGAAGTTGTTAGTGTGAAATTTGTAAGTTTCATGGATTTCATTTATGAAGTTATGTTGTTTGTATTGTGTGAACTTTTTGTGAGTTTAAGTATCTAATCTTCATACTATTATTAAATAACATATTAGCCACTGCTAGAAATGAAAGTGGAGGAGGACTAGGACATCCTGGTCTTATCTATGCACTTTGCCAATTATCTGGGGTAGAGGCAAGAGATGATGAGGAATGGATAGAGCCTATGAAGCCCCTTACTCAGGATAATATAAAGAAATATGAATCCCACGAAGGATGGAGATCTGGGACAAGGGATTATGTACCTTCTTCAAGTAGAGATATACCCTCTACTAGTTATGAACCACCCCCTCGCACACCACTCCTACCCTTCAAGATCCGATGAATGAGTTAACCCCGAGTAAAAAGAGTTTCGAGTTATTTGGAGAAAATATGGAAAGAAGATTTGAGCATATAGATCAAAGGATCGAGGCTTGGAGAGAAGACACGATTATGATAATGAATATCTCCAACGACATTCGCAGTACGAGATTGCATACTATGAAGCTGAGCGTCGTTATAGGAGTGGTGATTTAGATGTTGTCTTTCCTGAGTGCCCCCGATATTCACAGTACCAGCCTGCTCAACCTTCTCATCCTGGAGATCAGGGAGACGACATATTTTGAGATTTTAATGTAAAAGATTAGAGTCTTTGTTTAGTTTGTTTGATTTGTTTAGATTTGTTGTTTTGCAAACTTTATTATTTCTGTGTGTAGTATTTTAGTACTTTCTGTGGACTTTGGACTTGATATGTTGTTGTTTGCTTGAGTAATGATATTAAATTTCTTATGTGTGTTAAATTAGTTGCAAATTTTTATATATATAGGATGTTAGTCTTTCTTTAATGTATTGTTTAAATTTTAAATGTATGTGTAGTAACAAATTAAGTTTTCTTTGTTATGTTTGATACTTATTTTTAAAAAAAAATTTCCATCCCTGCACTTTCTTTTTAAATATTATATGTGGAAGAATACTAACAGTACAGGTTCTGTAAGTAATGAAAAAGCCTGCAAAAATTTCAAAGAAAAGAAATACTTAAAGCTCAAAGGTATGATGAATTTTTTTTATATACTTTCCCTTTTTCACTATGAAGTAAAGATAGAAAATTTAAGTTTGGGGGAAGGTAAAAATACAAATTTAATTATTAAAATTGTTTTCAATATCTATTTTTCAAAAATTATTATTAAATGATTTTCTATCGTAGTTTTCAATTCAATAAATATGAGTTGCTTTATTTAATTGTTATATAAAGTTAAAGAAAATATTTCTAATAATTCAATTAATTAATAGAATAAGATATTTAGTTAAAAGGAATAAGAATATAGTAAACTATTTAAGTAAGAGAAACTATATTCTAAAATTGGAAATTCTTAAGTATATAAATGAAGAAGAAAGGATAGAAACTCAATGAAGTAAAAGTTATGAATTATATATAAGCAAAGAAATATTTTGAGTTTCAAATTTAGGAAGAGAAATTGAAGTTCAAAATTATTAACAGGCTATCCAGATACAGTAATCCTCATTTGAAAAAGAAAAGAAAAGAAAAGAGAAGAAAAAGAAAAGAAAAGAAAAGAAAAAGGAAAGAAAAGAAAAATATAAGCGAGGAGAAGCTTGAGGAGATGCCTTATCAAAAATTGGCTTCAATGAATTCAACCTAAAAGGGAAAAACTTAATTATATTTCTAAACTTATATTTATGGATTAGTATTTTACTAAATAGTGCTTTCTTGAATTTCTATCATCTAAATATCTTAAGTAATTTACTATTTTAAATATTGTCATTCCTGAAATAAATAGAAAACTAGAAATCTTAGACCTGATAACTAAGTAATCTTATCTCTATAAAATTAATTTAAATTACTTAGAAATATTTCTATTTAACTTTATTATAATGTTATTTAAAATTAATTCATATATTATTTGAATTGAAAAATTCTATTATGGAAATAATTATTTTTATTTAGTATTAAAATTACTTGAGGACAAGTAATAATTAAGTTTGGGGGATTTTGATCACAGAAAAATATATCAAGAAATTCATATCTATTTTTGATGAAATTACACTTTAAAGAAAGGTATTTTCTTTATTTTATCGTGAGAATGAAGATTTATTAGTGATAGAAGAAAAAAACATGAAATGGAGCAAATTTGGATCAAAAAGGAGGAAATTCATGCAAATATAACTACTTCGCCGACGGCGAGATCGAGGCCGCCGACGGCGAGATCGTGAGGAGAAATTTCTGAAGGAATTATAACTACCTCGCCGACGAGCGAGCCCAAGTCCGCCGACAGCCGAGATCGCACGGTTTGAAGACCTTCTGAAGCCCCGCTGACGGCGAGGTCGTTTCCCGCCGACGGCGAGCTAGTTCAAAATGCATATACATTGAACCTGGACACTTTTTGAAGAGGTGTTTAAGCACCCCTTGGACCTTTGCCTACCTCTATAAATAGAGGCTGAATTCTAGAGTCTTGTGTGTGTCTTTTGAGTCTTTTGTGTGTCCATTTCTAGTGTCTTGAGTGTAATTTGTGTGAGAGTAATTTAGTTGAGTGTGTTTAGTGAGTTCATTAGTTTAATTGAGTGCTATTTAGTTGCTGTACTAGAAGGAAAAGTCAAAGGAACTTCAAGGAGTCTGCTTGGGAAGGAAATTAAGATAAGTATCTTTGTTTATTGTTGTTAACTTTAAATGAAATCCATGCTCTGTTTTATTCCCATGCATTCTGAGTAGTTTTCTTAGTCTTTCTCCTTGTTTATGAAAATTATGCGGATTGATGAAATTAAATAAAAGCACCTAATATAATATAAATAAATTGTGATAGTTTTTACTTAAAACTTAATTTAGTTTCAATCTGGCCAATTTAGTAGTTAAAATATGTTGAATTATCAACTATAGTAAAAATTACATCCAATATTCAGGGAAGTCAAAAGCCTTGGAAGGCGGGTGCGAAATAAATAGGGAAATATTAATTATCGGGAGCGTAATTGGATATTTTAGTGTGACAGACTAAAATACTCAATTCGATCCTACCTGTTTCGAGAGCTGAAGTTTAGATGTTAGCCCTCGGGTGAGGGAACGTGGGAGCTCAAGTGGCAGTCGGTATCCTCCCGACTTTAGCCGTGGATTCGATAATCAAACATAGGATTAGTCGATGTTCTTTGCACCCGGACTAAAGGGTAAAGAATAGGAATGCTCATATTTATCACAATACAATTTAAAAATTCTATTTAAATTCATCATTTCACTTAATTTTCTAAAAACAAGTAGAATGATACTTTTTCTGAATTAATTAAATCAACTTATTTCAAGCATTAGGTTACTTAGTTTATTATAATTACTCTGAATTTCTGTTCACTTTATTAGTAAGTAATTCCTTTAATTTTAGCTGATAACAAATCTGTTAAATAACTTCCCTGTGGGATCGATAACCAGGACTCCACTAGAGCCCTGTATTACTTGATACGATACGTATACTTGCGTAGAATCCACATTATACATTAAATCATATCTCTATATTTAAAACGGGATCAAGTTTTTGGTTCCATTGCTATAAACATAAATTACATACATATTAAAAAGTGGGCCATACATTCACATCAACTATCACTCCTCCTTTCTTAAGGACACAATGAATTGGACTTATACAAGCACTGTCTAAAATAGGATAAATAATTTCAGCATCTAGCCATTTCAAAATTTTCTTCTTTACTACTCCTTTCATCAATGGATTTAGTCTCCTTTGTGGATCAATTCTAACTTTATGTTGTTCATCTAATAAAATTCTATGCATACAGATCGATGGACTAATTTTTTTAATATCAGCTAATGTCAAACCAAAAGCCTTTTTGTATCTTTTAATGTATCCAATAATTTTTGTTCTTGGTATTCATTCAAATCTGAAGATACAATGACTGGTAAAGTAGATAATTCTCCTAAAATCATATATTTCAATTGATCTAGAAGAATTTTCATTTAAGTTCAGGAGGTTTTAAGATAGGTGGAATCAAACTTTCTTCACCACTTTATATAGTATCCAACATTTCAAATCTTTCCTGAACATAATCTAGGTCTTCATTTTTCATTTCATAAAAATATTCTCCTATTTCATTATCATCCTCACATTTCAAATTCCATAATCTATTTTCTCTTCAAATATTTCTTTAAAATGATCATCTCTGAAATAATCATAAATTTCCATTCGAAAGCATTTGTTATCCTTTTCTGTTGAGGGATATTTCATGGATTTCAAAATATTAAATGTCACATTTTGATCATTAACTCTGAAAGTTAATTCTCCTTTTTGAGCATCAATCATAGCTCTTATAGTAGCAACTAATGGTCTTCCCAAAATAATGGAAATTTCTTTATCTTCCTTCATATCTAAAACAATAAAATCCATAGGAAAGATAAATTTGTCAATCTTAACCAATACATCTTCTATAACTATTTTAAGATAAGTAATAGAACGTTCAGCTAACTGACGAGTTACAGAAGTAGGTAAAATTTCTCCTATTCCTAATCTTTTAAAAGTTGATAAAGGCATTAAGTTAATACTGGCTCCTAATCACATAAGGCTCTTCCAAAAAAATTTTCACCTATAGCACAAGGAATATTGAAACTTTCAGGATCTTTAAGTTTTACAGGAAGCTTTTTCTTAATAATTGCACTACACTCTCTGCTAAGTGAAATAGTCTCGTGATCTATGAACTTCATTTTCTTTTTAAGAATATCCTTCATAAACTTCGCATAATCAGACATCTGTTCTAAGGCTTCAACAAAAGGAATATTTACTGTTAATTACTTAAGGATTTCTAAAATTTTTGAAAATCTATTATTTCTATTTATTTTTTTAATCTTTGAGGAAACGGAGGTGGTGGTTTTTCTATAGTAATTTTCATTGGTTTAGGTGGATATTCTAAGTCTGTATAAATTTTATCATTCTCTTTTTTGATTCCTCCTTCTCTTTCTCGGTTTCAATTTATTTTTGCACTCTCATTTCTAATTCTTTTCCACTTCTTAATTGTATAGCCTTAATGTGTTTTTTATTTAGATCTTTTGGATTAATCTCAACATTACTAGGAAGAGTTCCAAAATGTCTATTATTAAGCACAGTGAAAATATGTCCTAATTGATTTTCAATATTTTTAATTGGAACTTCCTGAGTTTGTAATTGATTACCTTAAGTTTGTACTTGATTACATTGAGTTTCTAATTGATTAACCATATTTAAGATTAATTCTTCCATCGACAATTTCTTTTCCTTAAATTGTGGGTTATTATTAAAACCTGAAGGATAAGAAGGTCAATAGCTCGTGTTTCCCTTGTTGTTTAAATTTCCTACTCGATTCACTAAATTGTTCCCCCATTGTGGGTTAACAATAGCATCGTTATTATTATTCAAGATTAAGTTCGAGTGGTTTTACCAACTGGGATTATAATAATTCGAATAAGGATTGTTGGGACTATTACTTATAGCATTCAAGGTCTCATAGGATGTTTGAGATTCTATTATCTGTCTTAATGAATTTTTCTCTAACCTTGGGGGTGTTGGAGAATAGTTCATTCCGTATTGTTCTATTTTCTTTGAAAGGGCAGCAATTTGAGAGACTATCATAGTTATAGCATCAAAACATGAATACTAGCTACTCTCTTTGGATTTACTTGTTTAGAGGGCCATTGAAAATTGTAAGTAGCCATCAAAAGCTTTTGACATTAATGATCCACCAGCAGCAGCATCTATAATTGATTTAAGTGATCCTACTAAACCATTATAAAATGTTTGAATTATTAACCACTCTGGTAAAGCATGATGTGGACATTTCCTGAGGAGATCTTTAAATCTTTCTGAAGCTTCATATATTGATTCCCCTTCAAACTGATCAAAGGATGTAATATCATTTCTAAGCTTAGCAGTTTTCAATGGACGAAAATATTTTGATAAAAATTTTTGTGAAAGTTGTCCCAAAGTTCTGATAGATCGAGGTGCTAACAAATTTCACCACGACTTAGCTTTATCCCTTGATGAAAAAGGAAAAAGTCTAAGTCAGCATCATTCGACACTCCACCATATTTAAATGTAGCACACAATTCCAGAAAACTAGCAAGATGTAAATTAGGATCTTCATAAGGTGTTCCACCAAATTGATTATTTTGTACCATTTAGACAATATCAGGTTTAAGCTCAAATGAATTAGCAGCAACATCAGGAATTTGAATAGTTAAGAGAATTTCATTTGTTGTTGGGTTAGCATAATCTCTTAAAGGTCTTGGTAGATGTTCATTTTGATTATTTTGATTGTTTAAATTGTTTGCCATTTTTTAAAGGATTTTCAGATTTTTTTGGTTGTTTTCGAATTTTTCTAACAGTAAGCTCTAATTTTGAATCGTAAGGAAGTAAACCTATAGATCCAATACTACGCATATAAAATCACACTAAACACACTTAAAAGTAAACAAGCACACACAATTGCAAATTATAAAGTAAAGGTTTTCAAATACTACAAATTTGACAATTACCGTTTTATACCTTCCCCGGCAACGGCGCCAAAAACTTGACCGTGTGCTGCCACAAACTTAAATATTCAAAAGGTAATTTTAGTTTAGTTTCACAGTAATATCAATTTAATAATTACGTAGCCTCTCGTATACTCAAGTATATTTATCATTCAAGTAATACTGGGCTATAGTGGAGTCCTGTTTATCGATACCATGAGGAAGGTTAGAACTATTCAAAGTATAGTATAGCAATGAAATCCAATACTCAATTAACAATGCAAGTTTAGGAAATATTAAGGTTGCTAGTGTAACGATGACTAAAAGCTAAGTTAACTAAAGTTACTTTCTAAATTTCTAGGCAAAATTAACTAACACAGATGAAGTTTTGTATTGAAAAGTTCAAATATGGAAAAGCATCTTTTCAATTTGCAATGATACTGTTGACCTCATTTTTGATGAGGTCTTCTCTTCTTCTCTTTAGTACTTAGGATCTAGCCTTAGGCTTTTCCTTTGACTATCTTAGAGGACTAGAATTGGGACCCACCTTTTAGAAATTCAAACCACTTCTTAACCCCTGCAAACTCCAAAAACTTGATTGTAGACCCCTAATCACCTAGAGGGTTGAAATCAAATGTGGAAGTTTAAAGGATGAGTTCCTATAGGACTCATCGGCCTTAGAGCCGCCACAGGTGGCTCGGTGCAGTGAAGGGGCTGACTTACACACACTACACTTATGCACTACACCTACACACTACACTTCCACATACCTCCTAAAACCACACCCATACCTAACTTGACCTCCTGACTCATGTAGGTGATCCACATGGATGGTCCTTAACCCCTAAGCCCTTGGCTAAGAGGGTTAGGAACAACATAGTGAATGCCTCAAATGAGTCCCTCCATGGCTCATGTGGGCTTGATGTGGCTTCATGGCTCAACCAAAATGATTTCACTCCACTCAAATTCACCCAATCTTCAATTTCCCAAATTTTCAAATTTTGACTCCCGGGACCCTACACCTACTAAACCTACCCAAAACCCTTAAAATTACCCAAATTTCTCAAAAATTTCCAAATTACCCAAAATTCTCCAAAATCAATCCCAAACATTTCCACATCACTTAAACTGATCATCCATACCCAAAAATACCAAAAATTCCAAGAAAACCTCCCAATACCCTCCAAATACCCAAAATACCCCTCTTGGCCAAAAAATCCAAAAATTTAGAAAATTCCCAGAAAATTCCAGAAAATCCCAAATATTCCCAATTTCATTTTGTCCAACTACACCATGGGCCAATTTTGTCAATTTACCCTACTTTTGTCAAAACCCCCAATTTGACCCATTTTAACCCTAAGTGAACCCGATGTCAAACCAAACCTACCCAATTGACCCCAATTTTGGTCCAATTCAATTCTAAACTTCAATTCAACATCCCCAATACCAATCTAGACCAAATCCAAGCCCAATTTGATTGACATTTGGATCCAATCTCACTTTTGGCCTTAAAGCCCAATTTGGACCCATGACCTAAACCTAACCCAAACTCACCCAACTCAATTCCAATTAACCCCAAATCTTTTCTAAATCTTCCTAAACATTCCCACAAACAAAATACTAACATGATTTGCCCAAAATTTAGACCCAAACCCCACTCAAACTCAACCCAAGGTTAAAAGGCCCATTTTCGACCTAAACCCAAACCTAACCCAAATGAGCCCAAACCCCAAAATCAAAGCCCAACCAAAGTCAAAACCTCTTTGAAACACTCCCATAAACATTTCTCAACATTGATTTTATATCAATTTCAACCCTATCCCAACATTAGCCCACTTGGACCTACATAGGCCCACTTACCAAATAAATCTAAATTCAAACCAATTCAACTCCAAATCACACCAAATTGATTCCAAGCCCTTCATAGAACATCCCTAAACCAATTATGACATTTATTTGACAAAGTTCTTCACAAAATTTTTATCCAAATGCCCATCCTAAAATCAAAAGCCCATTTCCCTTAAACTTTCCTAAAAGCCCACTTCACCACATCCAAAGGCCCAAAATCTACCCTAAAGCCCACATGACATCTCCATTTGTCATCCACTTAATTAAATCCATTACCTAAGTCCTAAATTCACCATCAATTTATTCCAAATCAAGCTTCATCCAAATTTCCACCAAATTATCCAAAATCCTTAAAATCCTTTTTTATGAAATTGACCAAACTTTTTGCCAAGCCAAAGGTGAGCCATGAAGCCATGCATGAGCCACATGTGAGCCATGAGAGCTTTGGACACTCCACCATGCCATATTGGGTAAGAAGAGGGGGGCTTTCCTTAATCCCTAAAGCTCATTATCCTTAATCATGTTTCACCTAAACTTAAATTTAATCCAAATATATTTGGATGGAGACTTCTCCATGCCAAACCAGTCGATCCCTTTCGATCCCCCACAACATCCAAAGCCACCTTGAAGGGTGCACCAAGCCCAAATAGGTGGATTGACCCATTTAGACTCAAATCTAGCCATGCCCCATTCTACTTTGAATCAAAGCCTTTACACATGGCAATGGCCATCGCTTGCACCAAGCCCGCCACCGACCCACCCGACCTCGAGGGTGACCCATGCTCGGCCGGCCGGCCACCAGGCCGCCGGAAAACACCATGGCCGAGAGCTCACATGTGAGCCAACTTTGAAATTCTCACCTGCTCGAGCCGCCCCATCCCCAGTGGCCATTGTAGCTGTTCTTTTCTTGCCAAGAGCAGCTGATCCCAAGCCCTAACTCTCCCTGGGAGGCCCTCCACCCTCTCCTATTTAAACTCCACCCCTCTCGGCCATGAGGAGAGCTAAGCACAAACCTTGCCAAAACTCTGCCAAAATTGTTCCAGACTCCTCCCCATACACAGAGCACTTGATCCCCAAGTGAGATCCCCCGCCATTTCTCCTCTGCGAGCTCAATTTCGCAGTCGAAATTCCACCCAAAACCAGGACACTTCTCCACGGTGAGCCAATTCCCAAATTGATTGGTTCTACACCTTCACTCGCACCGAGGGAAGGTGTCCACCAGCAAAAGCCCCATCTCCGAGGCCACCCGGTTGCTCCGACCTCCAAGCTTTGTGATCGGGCTTGGTCGAAATCACATCCGGACAATTCACCGCACCGGGAGACTTCATCCGGAGCTTGCGGGATCCAATCGAAGGTGCAACAACTCTCGGATTGAAGCCACACTTCTCTGAGCAAAGGTATGAGCTAATTCTTCATCCCGAGCTTCTGGAGATTCTCCATTTCAAATGCCTTAGTTTCAATGCATGTTAACCATATAGATGTGTTCGTCTCTTCAAGACGAATCCATAGAGCATAAGAACATAAAAATCCATTGAGTATCGAGTGAGATCTTAGAGATTTAGCGTGTGCGTTCGGAGCTGCCGAGGTTGACGTGGCGCCGCGTGGATAAATAGAAAATTAGGATATTTTTCTATTTATTTAATTCCCTAAACTTCAAAAATTCATATCTCCGTATAGAAAAATCGGAAAAATAAAATAAAAATACCCTCTCGCTCGAGTGAACGAGAGGAGAATAATGTGGAAAAGAAATCATTTAATTTCATCAAGTATTTTATTTTTTATAATTTATTTACTCTCTGCATTATTTTAATTCTCCATGCATGCATACAATTCACCATGGCATGAGACCATGAGGCTTTTGAAGCCTCTGAATTTGGGAACATTCCCTGAATTTTCCAAAGTCGAGGCCATCCCTATGAAAAGTTATTGATTTTTCAAATTCAAGTTACTCGTTTTGAGTATTTTAATTCCAATAAATAGCATGTTGTGAAGTAAATTCTAGGAAAATTTGGTGATGTTTCTTATGACCAGAGAACCTTAGGAAAAATAGGTTTTGACTTAGTTCATTTAAAACAACCCAATTGGCTTAAAAACCCAAAATAGGTCTTTAATTAATTAAAGTTAACCATGCATCAAATTGACTTGAAATCAATTCTCCACTGACCTTTAGGATCAGAGGAACCCACCATAAAAATTTGAGGTCAATTGGACTTTGTTAGCCCCACTAATTGGGTTGATTAAGCCACTTAGTCATTTTAAACTTAAAAAATTCATAACTTTCAAAATACCTTTCAAAAATTCACCAAATTGGTTTTGGAGCCTCTCTGATATCAGGGGAACCTAAGAAAATTAAAATTTCAATTTTCTAAAAAAGTTGATTTTTAATAATATTTTAATATTTTTAACAATTAAAAAATAATAAAAATCACAAAAATAATAAAATTCACCAAAATGTCACATTTTGAATTTTAATCACATAGGAACAAATCCCACATTTTTCTTAGGTCTATTTGGTGAGATATTAAATTTTAAAGCTTTAAGGTAATTTTAAAATTAAAAAAATGTATTTTCTAGCATTTTCACTAAAATAATTATAATAAATCATAAAAAAATCAGAAAATTGCAAAATTTGCTTCTCTGGTTTCCTTGATATGAGAGAGATTTTTGAAAAATATAAAATTCATTTTTCAACGTTTATTTTATTTTTAAATTAATTAACACTCCAAAACTTAAAATAATTATAATAAAAATAATATAATTCAAAAAATCACCAAAATTGGTCCAAGTGCTTCTCTGGTCATTACGAATGTCCCCTAATTTTCTTAAGGACAGAAACTTTCACTTGGTCATGTTATTAAATTTTCCTTGGAAATCTCTATTTTCCACCAAAAATAATTATATAAATAAATTAAATACAGAAAATCACATTTTCTCCTCTCATGTCTTTATTGACACATGAGTGAAGTCACATAAAAATTTCAAGTTTATTTGAGTTCAATTTAGTGAGTTATTAAATTATTAAGTTTAAAGGGTAAAATGGTAATTAAATTTTAATCCTTAATTAAAACTTTAGGTTTAATAAAAAAATTAACAAGTAAAATATTTGATCCTAATTTGATTTGGATGATTGAAATTTAAATAATTAAAGGGTAGAAACCCATTAAACAATTTAAAATGATTAAACTTTAATTAAATAATGGATTAAATTTGGAAGAATAATAAAATTGGAATTATTAAAATAGGGATATTATTAGGAAGAGATTTATTCTTTAATTTAAAAATCCCTAAATTAATTATCTCATTAATATTCAATTCTTAATTAAAATGATAACTCAAATTTAAAATATTAAAAGACTTAATTATTAAACTCTTTTAAAAATTTCAATTAAAATTAAAAATAAAATTAAATTAAAATTAAATTAAATTAAATAAATTAAATTAAATTAAATTAAATTAAATTAAAATTAAATTAAATTAAATTAAATAAATTAAATTAAATTAAATAATTGAATTAAATCAAATTAAATTAAATTAAACAATCAAATTAAATTAAATTAAATTAAATTAATTTAATTAAATTGAATAATTAAATTAAATTAAATTACATTAAATTAAATCAAATTAAATTAAATTAAAATTAAATAAATTAAATTAAAATTAAATAAATTAAATTAAATTGAATAATTAAATTAAATTAAATTAAATTAAATCAAATTAAATTAAATTAAATAATTAAATTAAATTAAATTAAATTAAATCAAATTAAATTAAAATTAAATCAAATTAAATTAAATTAAATTAAATTAAAACTCAATTAAATTAAATTAAATTGAATTAAATATAACATCACCAAAGACATAAAGAATTCAAAATAAATCTAAAATAACTTGAACACTATTCCAAATTTAAACTCTTTAACTTAAACCAAATCATTTCAATACTAATTTACCCTCAAAAGCTTTAGTTATCATAACTCCTAAATAGAACATTAAATGAAATGTTACTTCACTTATAGGATATTCAAATGTCCTAGTTCATCGAGTAAGATAACAACGAAACTCGAATTCTCGGACGATTAATTCATTTATATAATCGAATTCATTTGGACTTAAAACAATCCTAGAAATATTGAAAAGATGTTTAAGATTCTTCTTAAGCACTTCCTCAATATGATAGGACATTTATAAGAACAATTGAATTTAATTATTCTTTGATGAAGAAAATCGTCTTCAAACAAAAATACAAAGACCTGAGACGTCATAGGAAATGACTAACTATAGGATTAGGAATTTGGTAGAAAACCATAACCCTTCCCTTAGCTTTACCTAGGAACTTGCTTAAATATTCTAATTGTGTTTTAAGTGCAGCTTGGGATGACGGGAAGACCCTCCAGGTACGCTTTTATTTTATTGCAATTTACTTTCTTGCAATTTACTTTTTTGCAAATGTACTTTACTTTTCTTGCATGATAAAACAACTCGTTGCATGAAAACCCACACCTTTAGGATAGTACCTAAAACCGAAACCGAACTAAGTTAAAAGTCATTGCAAGATAAAATTCACCGCCACAACATTTCAAAATATAAAACAACTCAAAATTTAATCACAAACAGTAACACAAAACTACAATTACAACTAAATTAAAACGTCCCGTTGGATGATCGGGAATACCTCGGATGATGTAACCTACGTGTTGCTAACGGGATTTCCCACGGTCTAAATGAAAGTGTGGAACTCATTCAGTTGAGTTTAGCAAATTCATCCGGACTAAGTGAATCCGATAAAATAATGATGCCGAAGGATGGAACCGTGGGATCTTAACCGGTGTCGTTATAATCAACTTTAAGATTTGTTTTAATTAAAACATAAAAAAACCACCTCGGAAATTAAGATTTTCTCTAAACCAAAACACTTTTCTCATCTCCCGATTTATGACTTCTAAAACTAAACCTCTACAACAACAAGGAGCTTGGAGCACGGTTGGCAACGACGACCATCGTCATCAAGAAAACTCGGATCTACTTCAAAGAAACTTTCTTAGAATTAAATAACCAAGCCATAGGACTTCGAGGTAGTTTGCCTAGTGCAACATAAATCCTCAACTCTTTGTTAGGCATTTGCATGATCATGTCATGTAAATTAAGCCCTAACCGGTCTTAGGACTCCGAGGTAGTCGTTTAGTACGACATAAACCCTCATATCTTCGAGGCTATTTGTATGATTTTATCATACAAATATAAGTCCAAATTAATCAAAATTGTCAAGATTGAAATATCAGATAATATTAGGATTTTCTTAAATTCGAGCCAAACAATAGGATAGTTTGGGAAGTTGCCAAGATTCTTCTTGGACCTCAGCTTCTACTTTTCTTCCATTGGACTCCTGAAAATAAATGTTCCAAATTTGAGCTAATCCCTTTCGAAATTTCAAAAAATCCAATCCTTTCGAAAACCTTAAACTTCGAAATTCTCGAGAGCAAAACCATCGATCATTATCGAGAGTTTTCTTAAATGATTCACTTCATTTAAGATGTAATTAACTATAGGGGCTTGCCCTTATAGGGAACTTTAAGAACCTGAGTAATATAAACCCCGCTTAACTCCTTTATATTAAGCGAGGGAACTTGTCGGCTTATAAGATTGGTTCGCGTACCAAACGGATTTCACAAATCTTTTAGTTTATTTAATTGAGCCCCATTATCAAGCAAAGGTGTCTATTCTTCGGGATAAATACACGGTTTGTGGTGCGGTGCTCGTTTATATAAACTATTTGGGATGTGAGATCGGTTTGATTTCATATCTTAAAATTTTCAAACTTAAAATTATTTTCAAAATCAAATGCTACTTTCTAAATTATATATATATATATTTAAATCAAATTTAAAATCTAAAATTTGCCGATAATTTCTATTAGGCGACCCCTCTTCAAAATAAAACACAACCTAAAAAATATGCCGACAGATTTCTGGCGACTCCGCTGGGGACAATTCCTCTCTCCATTATAATCAGATAATTCTGCTTTCAAAAATTGGTAGTGCATCCATGTCCTTAGTGGATCAAACTACCCTTCTTTCCGTTGGAATACTATGTTCATTTCTATCTTGAATGAGTATAGCCAACATTCTCTCGGATTTAGGAGCCACTGTTTAGACACCCCTAAATAGAGAGGTTCCGAGATCCTTTTACCTCATTTTTGAGGTGGGGTGGACCCCCAATAGGTGTTAATTTAGGAATGATCCTTCGAGTCGAGAAGTCTTGCTTAAGACTTTCTTTTCCTTTCCAACTCTGAATCGGATTCCTTACCTTCTCTACACCTTTCGAACATTCCGTTCTAAATAAACAAACCCTCTAATAAGTGACTCTTTTAACAAATGATTCCCTCTTATAAATACATGAACAAAAATGAGTTCAGACTCTTTTCAATTCCTTTCTTCTCGTCCTAAAGAAAAGAAGCGTAACTTGGGATCGACAACCCGAATCTACCTCGCGAAATGGAAGCCCCGAAGCCGATTTTCTCCTTCACCGACGGATCGGACTTCGCCGTCTATAAGGATGAGCCGCCCGACAATGGGATCATCCGATTTGGACGAGGATTTGAAAACACGAACGTCAAGGTCACCGACGTCTCCCTCTTTGCACCGACGAACAAGGTATCCGAAGCCGAGGAGCCACCGCTCGAGTTCAACCTTAGGTCGACCCAAGAGTTTCCTCCCCGCAAAGGGTCCCGACTAGGAGGAGTACCGCCGTCCGCAGGAGGACCGTTCTTACTACCCCCACCGGTCTAGTTGTTTCCGCACCTACCCCGACTTCGCCAAATCAAAGGGGAAAGAAATCCGGAATTATGGTAAACCCGTCACCGTGGAGGGTACGGATCTTCCCGTAAGACCTTCCGTTTTCGAAATCGGGTCCAGCTTCAAAGATTCCGTCACCGACAAAGACCCAAAGAAGAAACATAAGTAGAAGGATCGCCGCAGAAGCCGTAGCCGCTGAAATCGCTTTCCGGAGGAAATTCCGTAGCCGCCGAATATACACCGCTACCGAATATACACCGCCGCCCGACTACATACCACTTTTGGGAGGAAGCGAGTTCCATCCCCTCTCCGCCGCAGAGGATGAGGAGAATGTTCGCAAGATTGCTGCCACATTACCTCGGCCCGCATACTACAACGATAGCCGCAAGAAAAGAACTAGAACTACTCCGTTTGCTCGACTGCAAACTTTGGTAGAAAAGTTAGCAAGGAAGGAAAACTACCCCGTACCGGAAATTCTACGAAGGATAGGGCGGGTGCCGGTCAAATCCCGTCTTGGGCCCCGAGTAGAGCCCGCCGTCATGACGGAAAAGCCAAGCAAGAGAATGAAGGCTAGCCCGCCCGTCGTAGTCTCGGGATTACAGATTAGGGAGGATACCACCTTCCAGCATTCGGCCGACATGCACCATCCGGTCCTAGACCTTCCGCCGCTAGAAGGATGGTGTGGCGTCCCACTACCGGGCGACTGAGATTGAAACGAAGCAGCTCGAGAAAGAGAGTCTCGCCGAGAGGCCGGAATCAAGAAAGCGCTATCGCGATAAAGGGGACTCGTGAAAAGGGGACCCGACAGCTATCGCATGACAACCGCAAAGACACACGTAAAGCTCCGCTAGAAGACGCCATGGAAAGTCGAGAACCGATATCCGACGGTTGGCAAAAGAAAGAGAAGAAAAGTTCGGAGATGAGATCGATTCATCGGAGTTCATGGACGACGAATATGCGAAATCAATATGGTCGAGACACGAGCTTCATCGCCTTCGCAAGGTGCTCCCGCAGCCGCAGAAGAGAGGAGCCGAAACCGATGAGAAGACAGCCTTCAGGAAAAAGACGACACGATCGCTCAAATGGCGAAAAGGATGGAAGAGATGGCCGTAGCTCCGGCCACTCTCCGCAGTCAAGTACAACCACACGGAGAGACACCCCGCGAGGTCATTCACATTGTAGACGGAGGAAAGGAGATTACATCCGTCAATGGGGATGACCAGCTAAAAGGATACAACACAAAGTATGATCCCCGAAAAGGATATCAAGAACTTAGTAGAACAGCGAGTGCGAGAAGCCTTAGCACAATCGAAGAACGGGACATCCATTCGGACGGGTAGACCTTACCCGTAAGAATTCGACGTTGTCCAATACCCGAAAGGCTTCGTACCACCTCTCGTTCAAGACATTCGATGGAACCGGGAACCCCCGACAACATGTTGCACACTTTCGTGCCGCTTGTTGCAATGCCGGCGGGAGCGATGCGTTACTCTTCCGACGGCTCGTCGACAGTCCGTCGAGAATCGCCTTCGACCGGTATGCGAATTACCAAACGGTTCGATGAAGACATTCTCGCAGCTAGAGAGCCTCTTCATCAAGCGATTCGCCGGAGCTCGGCACCACATCACTATAGGTGATTTAGTGGTAGAGAAACAAAGGCCGAATGAAACTTTGGTGGATTACATACTTCGATGGAGAAACTTAAGCATGAAGTGTGAACCACAACCGCAAGAACAACATGCAGTCGGCATCTCGCTTAAAAGCATTCACGGCCCGATAAGCACTTCTCCTCAAAGGATTCACTATTAAGACTTTTGAGAAGTTGTTAAGCAAGGCCGGAAGCTTGCAAGAAGAGGCGAAGCAATTAAGTTTCGCCGATAAGACGGACAAGCGAAGCCGGTGAAGACCTTCGAAAAGAAATCGGGATCATTGCAGAGATTGACAAAGGCAAGCAACCGATGCAAATACCACCGTAACGGCCGCAACGAACCACATCAGAATTACCAAGCAACCCCGGTCCAGACTATCGGTCGTCTCCGCAAGATGAACAACCGTCTCGTCCGCAACGTACATCGAGGGAGCTTCGAGCGGGGAATATCCGTTCAAGAATGAAGCAAGATCGAAGATGTTCCGTAACTCAATGAAAACTCCAGATTTCCAACTGCTGTGAGCCTAAAAGACCGCGAGGAAGTCAACAAGAACGGTGATCCCAACTTTTGCCCCTACCATCGGATGCTTGGGCACAAGATAGAAGATTGCATTACCTTTAAAAGTTGGCTCAACGACAACCTTCGGAAAAGAAATATAACAATCCCAAAGGAGTACATGAAGGAACCCCAGAAAGGAGGTTCCGTCAATGTTATCTCAACCGATCCCGTCATTCCGATAGATCCCTATGCAACTGACGATGGATGGACTACCGCCTCGGACGAGGTCTTCGAAGAAGATTTTAGACAACGATCCGAACCGCTTCGGTGCGGGCTTCAATTCGTAGTTCGAGACCCGTTAAACCGGTACTATCACTTGCGATAGAAGAACCACCTCGACAGAGACGATCGAAGAAAAGAAGAAAATTGACGAAGAAGAGGGGACCGAGATTCCTAAGGCTAGACTAGGGGCCGCTTATCCTAGGATAGTTGTTTCCGATTCGGGGAGAAATCCCTCGAACCTCTCGATTTTGTATGATTATCTCGCTCACTTCGGTGGGATCATATAATGATAAGGGTGATGGCGTTGGCTACGTTTTGACTGTTTCTAACGATTACGTAACTAGCAACAATCCGGACATCGACTTCGATGCCAACAACAATTCTCAAATCATACACGATCTCGACAATCAAAATAACGAAGAAGACATCCATCAAGGAGGCTACGAGAGTTCAACAAGCAACGGATCTATCTGTGAGTTTCGAGGAGCTCCAAGCATAATAGAGTTAGAGCCTTCAGATTTTGAAGATAATCCGGAAGGGCCAGTCATTCCGATTCAGGAGGAGACACCGACAAGTTCAACACTAGATTCAGAAGAAATTACGAAGTCAACTTGAGAAGTGGAAAAGTTCTACCTCCAAGAATGGGTCCAAAAGACAAAGGAAAGCAGGTGGTTGTTCAAGAAGAACCAACCCCGGCAGAAGAAATACCCATTCGAGAAGAAGCCGAGACGCATGAGAACAAAGTGGACTACAACGTGCTAGCCCATCTTAGGAAACTACCGGCCAAACTGAGCATTTACGATGCTCTCATCTTATCAAAGGAGATGAGAGAAGCTCTGATCAAAGCCTTACTTGATCCAAAAATTTGCTTAGCTCAAATGACCGGAGATTCCTTAGATGAGGTTTGCTCGTTAAAGGAACAGCGAGACGTTACCTTCACGGACAATGACCTACTACTTGGGACAGCAGATCACAACCGACCGTTGTACATTTCAGTTACAATTGGGAAGTTTACGCTCTCCGCAGTATTGGTGGATCCAGGAGCATCAATCAATATAATGAGTCTTCGAACACTAGCATACTTGGAAATTGATGCTCGCGAGCTCGAAGCGTACAAAATGTTATTAAGAGGATTCAACCGTAAAGGAGAAAGAGCCCTCGGGTCAATAACGCTACCGATGAAGACCGGTGACTTAGCAAAGACAACCGCAAAATTTCATATAATCGATTCGAAACGTCGTTCAACGCTCTACCGGGCCGACCATGGATACATGAAAACGGGATGGTACCATCATCTCGCACCAAGTGCATCAAATACTACGATGGAGGGGAGCAGTGCATCAAAGGCGACTTGCAACCATTCTCCGTACATGAGATTGGAATCCATGAAGATGCAGCTTATTATGCACCGCCAAAGAAAACAATCTTCTCTAGAGATACCGTAACAAATGAAGCAAAGAAAGTTCGGGACAACGAAGAACCTGAAGTTCTAGTCCAACAGCCACTCACCACTCCCTTACGGCGAGATGGTGAAGGTTTCTCCACAACTCGCATCCGAGGTCGAGGCCGGGGACGAGGTCGTGGTAGAGACGTTAGGACAGTTGGACAGAGGAAACCAGCCATCAATGTTGATTGGGAAGATAGTTCTGAAGAAGAAAAAGAAATCAAACAAGAAGCAGCGGCAATAAGTCGGAAGAAGCCGCAATTCAAGATCTCCTCGAAGATGAAAAGAATGAAGAATATAAATCAATGTACGAGAAGATTAACCACTACGTACATACTATGACCCTGACCCCGATCCATTCTAATAAGATCGAGGGTATGGTGGTCAAAGAGGTACGTAACGACGGTGCAAGGCCAATCAAATTCTACCGTGGCGCTTCCTCCTCTAAAACTGAAAATAATGTACAATTTGAAGATGTCACTTCATCAGAATTAATGGAATTACCTTTTGAGTGGTACTCTCCCTGTGTTCAAAATTTAATTCAACGTGGTTTCTTACCTCGACAATGGACAAAAGGCCAATCACAACATTTTGAAAAATTATGGAATAACTCCGGTCGTCCACCCAATTCAAAGCATGGACTCGGATTCGGCACAATAGGGCCGACTGACGATACCGAATTTTGCTTGGTTGTCACTTGCAAGTCCAATGAAAACCGCATGGAAACTACAGACGAACTCGAAGATTTACAAATTGGAGACGCTCCACCAGAATTCGAAGAAGAAATCAAATCTACAATAGATGAGTTAACGGAAGTTAACTTAGGTACTAACGAAGAGCCTAGACCAACCTTTGTTAGCTCCTTACTCAACAAAGAAGACTCCGAAGAAATAATCAAGTTATTAATGGAATTTAAAGATTGTTTTGCTTGGAGCTACGATGAAATGCCGAGATTAGCTCCGCAGGTCGCAGTCCATAAGCTAGGAGTGGATCCTACTTCGTTCCAGCCGACAAGGTCCCGGAAGAATGCGTCTAGAAATCGAACAACAAGTCATAGCCGAAGTTAAAAAGCTAATAGACGCTAAATTTGTCCGTGAAGAACAATACCCGACTTGGCTAGCCAATGTGGTGCCAGTCAGAAAGAAGAATGGTCAGATCAGAATCTGTGTGGACTTCAGAGATTTAAATAAGGCATGTCCAAAAGATGAATTCCCTCTACCGATCCCAGAGTTAATGATCGACATTGCTTCAACGCATGAAATATTTTCATTCATGGATGGATCTTCGAGATACAACCAGATAAAAATGGCTCCGGAAGATGAAAAGCTTACGAGCATTCGAACGCCGATCGGAGTATTTTGCTACACAAGTGATGCCATTCGGATCGAAGAACGCAGGAGCAACCTACCGAAGAGCAATGACAAGAATTTTTGATGATCTCATCCACAATCAAGTCGAATGCTACGTGGAAGATGTGGTCATCAAAAGCAAAGTAAAGGAAAACCACCCGTATGATTCGAGAATTGTTTTCGAACGATTAAGACAATTTAACCTTAAGATGAATCCCTTAAAATGCGCCTTCGGCGTCACCTCCGGAAATTCTTAGGGTTCATTGTCCGACATCGTGGAATTGAAATCGACCCGGAAAAGATTAAAGCTATCTTAGAAATGCCGCCTCCCAAAACCTTAAAACAACTACGATCTTTTCAAGGGAAGTCGGCATATCTTCGACGCTTTATCTCAAACTCGTCGAGTAGGTGTCGACCTTTCTCGGCACTAGTTAAAAAGGACGCCAAATTTATTTGGGAAGGGAAATGCCGTAAGGCCTTCGAGGACATTAAACAATATTTAATGACACCTCCTATCTTAGCAGCCCCTGGCCTCGTGTAGACCGTCGATACTTTACACCGCGGCTTTAGACGACTCTCTCGAGCCCCGTTAGCCCGTGTCAATGATGAGGGTAAAGAAAATGCTCTTTATTACTTAAGCCGTCGTTTACTTCCGACGGAAGTAAGGTATCCCGCAATTGAAAAGCATTGTTTGGCCTTGATCTTCGCCGCTCAAAAGCTCGTGCACTACATGCTTTCTCATAAGGTTAACCCGATCTCGAAGTTTAATCCATTGCAATACTCGATGACTCGTCCAACACTTTCCGGCGGACTTGCCGGATGGTCAATGATATTATTGCAATTCGATATAACTTTCGTGCCTCGCGTGCCGTAAAGGGACAAGTCTTAGCAGACTTCCTCGCAGCACACCCTTTGCCGGCAGAATCTCCTCTCAATGATGATTTGCCAGATGAACAAATAATGAACCTAGAAGACCCTGATGATCGACGTTGGGAATTATATTTCGACGGAGCATCTTCAGCACACAAAGACGAAGAATCGCAAGTGATAGTGCCCGTAAGGCAGGAATCGGGCTAATCTTTATAACGCCGGAGCGGGGGATGTTAAGATACTCCTACCACTCGACGAACCGTGTACAAACAACGAAGCGTAATACGAAGCCCTCATAACGGGACCGGAATTAACTATTCAAATGGAATAACGGACATCAACATCTACGGGGATTCGCAGTTAATCATTCAACGAGATCATCGGACAATACGGAATTTTTAAACCAAGACTCGAACAATACTTCCAAGTATGCCATACAATCGTTGAAACAGATTCCAAATGTGACAATCTACAAAATTCCTGAAAAGAGAATACTTTAAGCAGATGCTTTAGCCCGTCTCGCAAAAGAATTTGCCTGTTTGCAAGATGAATCGATGGAAGTGTCGGTTCACGGACGTCGGGTTCTATCACGGCTCGACATAGACACAATACACAAATCGAAAAAGAAGAAGAATCAGTTGCAACGAAGTGATGGAAAACCCGTAAGATCGGCGACGACCATTAATGTACTACTCGCAAACAGAAAGCTACCGGACGATAGGTCGCTAGCCCATCGTATCAAGAAAAGAACTCCGTCCTACGCATTAATAAACAACACATTATACGAAGGTCTTTTGATCAAATGTGGCTAAGGTACCTAAGCGGGTCCGAGGCCCGTGAAATTGTTAAAGAGGTGCATTCAGGACTCCGTGGCGCTCACCGTCGGGTCCGAAGATGAAAATGAAAATTAAAAGACTAGGGTACTACCGGCCCTCGATGATGACCGATCGCATGAAAATCGCCAAGAGCTGTCACCAATGCCAAGTGCACGGAGTGGTTCTACACCAACCTCCAAATGTGTTGCACCCGACAATTGCGTCGTGGCCATTTGAATGTTGGGGCACAGATATAGTGGGTCCGATAGAACCACCATCTTCAAAAGGACATCGCTTCATTCTTGCGGCTACAGATTACTTTTCCAAGTGGGCAGCAGGTTCCACTTAGAAAAGTGAAAACACACCACGTGCTACGCTTTTCAAGAACCAAGTTGTCTCACCGTTTCGGAGTGCCGCGCAGATCATCTCGTATAATGGGTCGGCATTCGGAAGCACACAAATCAACAATTTTGTCGGGAGACACGGAATCGACCGGCGATACTCAACAATTTACTACCCAAGAGCAAACGGTCTCGCCGAGGCTTTTAATAAAACTCTCGTTCAAATCTTAAAGAAAACCTTGGACGATAATAAGAGAAATTGGCACGAGAAATTGTTAGAAGCCTTATGGGCCTACCGGACAACCTTCGAACTCCTACTCAAGCTACACCTTACGCTCTAGTGTATGAGTCCGAGGCAAGTGTTACCTTTAGAGGTTCGGCTTCCTTCACTCGTAATTGCAGTTGCAAACAAGATCACGACCGAAGAAAACGCCAAATTACGACTCGAAGAATTAGAAAACTTGGAAGGGAAAAGGCTTGCAGCGCAACAGAATTTAGAACTATACCAAGCTAAGATGGTTCAAGCCCATGACAAACTGGTCCGCCCAAGAACCTTCAAAGTTGGTGACTTAGTTCTCGTTCTCAAGAGACCTATTCTCGCACACCGCAAGATAGGAGGAAAATTTGAACCCACTGGGAAGGACCGTTTGTGGTCGAAGCAAGTATACTCGGGAGGTTCCTACCAGCCTAGTGAATCGCCGGGAGAACGACATATGCTTCCGATCAACGGACGATACTTGAAAAAGTATTACGCTACCCGATGTTTCGAAGGAATGAATTCTTCATCCCTAAGAAACACGGGCGAAGTAATTACTTATGATCGGGTCCGAACCCAAAAATAATAAAATGTGCTAAGATAAATAAAGTCATGATAATATGTTTTCCTTGTTTTCTTTTCCAAATCAAAATCTCTTCCCTGATCTTATCCTACTTCATTCCTGTTAAATTTTAAAATATAGGAGAAATAAAAAATGTTTTTATAAACATTTTCTTAATGTTCTTGTTCTTAGTACGACCCCCGATCCTTTTCCTTGTCTTTTCGCAGGGAAATGTCGAACGGCGGTTGGTCCTGAACTTTAAGAATGGCGTAAGCCTTGCACTCGATGAAAAGAGGGTGAAAGATGGAGCGATAATCGAGATTGACTCGGATTTCGCACCAGCAGGCCTACAGTATGAGGAAAGTGACTGGGTCCCAGTTGACCGAGAAGAACTGCCCGGGCAGACAGTGATGAGAGTGGGTGGCCCAAGCTACCAATCCAACAACAAGAAAAGAAAAGCAAACACTGAAGAAGATAAGAAAATGAAGTCCGTAGTCGCTACAGCGGAGGGCGAGGCTTGTCGGCCGCCGCGCCCACGGAGATTCAAGAAGTGCGGAGAGCTTCTCTCACAGCCCACGCAACGAAGAAATAAGAATCGCCGTATCCGTAAGATGTTAACAAAAATAGTCGCGGACCAGCGCGACGAGACAATTGCTAATGCCGACACACACATTTCGAGGACACCGGTTCACCAGGAACTCGAAGAAAGGAGGCCAGCTCCTAGGATAACGTAAAGAACTGTGGAAATCTCCGAAGATCGAAGAAAGAAGGCTACCACGCCACCGGATAGAACCACCAATAATGCATGACCTTGTTGCGTGAAGCAACCCCGGGGATGTCCCGACGAGCATCATCCCCGAGGAGCCGAGGTATGCAGGGGAACGTGAAGGGATTGAACCATATATTCCACAATATGTCACAAGGCCTCGCCATCTGCAGATCATTCCGGAATACGAGCTGGAGAGAATGCAGAATGTTGAAAAGAAGACCTTTGAATACTTCGAGAGAATTAGAGGCAAAAGGATCAACATACTAGAGGGCCTCGAGCTACATACCGACGTATTCTCAGAGTATGAACAACAGCAAATCGTGGATTGTATCCGGGATTTGAAGAGAATGGGCCGAGCAGGCCGCCTGAGGGAAAACACATACTCGGAACCCCGGAGATGGATGCCAGGGAAAGGAAGAATCACAATACAATGCGGATGCTCGCTACAACTTTGTCGAAGACGAAAGGGAAACCCACCGGGGATACTCCGTCATGGGCAAGTAGATCCGATGTCATTAGTCATCGGGAGAATGGTAAAAAGATTGATAACATGGAGGGTATCGCCGCAGATTGCATACCCAATAGCCGCATCATCAACATCTACAAACAGGGTGACCGCATACCCCCACATATAGATCACCACGACTTCGTCGGACCTTCGCGCAGTCTCTTTCTTGAATGAGTGTGACATCATGTTCGGATCTGACCTCCGGATAGCAGGCCCGGGTGAGTTCCGAGGGCCAATAAAGATACCTTTACCAGTGGGTTCCGTCATGATACTGAAGGGCAACGGAGCAGATATCGCTAAGCATTGCATACCGGGAGTGCCGCTGGAGCGGATCTCGGCTACTTTCGTAAGAATGGACGACAAGCAAGATACCTTACCATTTCCAACCGGACCCGCATCTAGAGAACCTCCGGCCTTACGAGCCGTGAGTTACATGGGAAATATCACACCTCCAACGTACATCCAGCTGGCATCCTTGCCAGGGATGGCTTGGAAGGTGATGTTATTAACCATGTACCCCACTATTCAGACATGGATTTTTTGACAAATGCTTCTTTTGATGGACCAACAAAGATCATACTTAGTCCGTTTTGAGTCTACATGGATTGTATGAAATGTATTCCAGATCGAGTTTTATGATGTATTTTCAACATGATTGGAATGAAAGTGACCATGTCACGTTTTTGGCCTTCACCTCTTTTGTGCAAATTGATTGGGAAACGCCATTAAAGTTAAATGAACTGCGAACAAAGAACAGAAAAGAAATAAAGAAAAAAAAAGAGAATAAAAGAAAACTTTCCTAAAAAAAAATCTTAAAAAAAATGACAAACACCAAATTCACATGAACATTAAATAAACGATAAAATAAAATTTGAATCATTAAAAGATAAATGAAATCAACACAAATCTCAAATTCCATCCTTCCAAATTTCAAATTCAATCTTTCCAAATTCCAAATCAAATTTCAATCTTTTCAAATCTCAAATCAAATTCTCAATCAAATTTCAAATCCACTCCCGATCAAGTTTCAAATTTGATCTTTCAAATTTCAAATCAAATCTTAAATCAAATTTCAATCGAGTACAAACTCATCCTTCCAAATCTCAAATTCAATCTTTCCGCATTTCAAATCTCAATCAAATTCAAACTTTTGGGTCGAGGATTTTACATCCAAGACTCGCACCGCTTTAGGATTCTTTCCTATTGCACCGAAATACATCAAATTCAAACTTTTGGGTCGAGGATTTTACATCCAAGATCGCACTCGCTTTAGGATTCTTTCCTATTGCACCGAAATACATCAAATTCAAACTTTTGGGTCGAGGATTTTACATCCAAGACTCGCACTCGCTTTAGGATTCATTTCCTATTGCACTCGAAATACATCAAATTCAAACTTTTGGGTCGAGGATTTTACATCCAAGATCGCACTCGCTTTAGGATTCATTTCCTATTGCACCGAAATACATCAAATTCAAACTTTTGGGTCGAGGATTTTATATCCAAGACTCGCACTCGCTTTAGGATTCTTTCCTATCGCACCGAAATACATCGAATTCAAACCTTTTGGGTCGAGGATTTTACATCCAAGACCGTATCGCTTTAGGATTCATTTCCTATTGCACCGAAATACATCAAATTCAAACTTTTGGGTCGAGGATTTTACATCCAAGATCGCATCGCTTTAGGATTCATTTCCTATTGCACTCGAAGTACATCGAATTCAAACTTTTGGGTCGAGGATTTTACATCCAAGACCGCATCGCTTTAGGATTCTTTCCTATCGCACCGAAGTACATCGAATTCAAACTTTCGGGTCGAGGATTTTACATCCAAGATCGCACTCGCTTTAGGATTCATTTCCTATTGCACTCGAAGTACATCGAAGTCAAACTTTTGGGTCGAGGATTTTACATCCAAGATCGCACTCGCTTTAGGATTCTTTCCTATCGCACCGAAATACATCAAATTCAAACTTTTGGGTCGAGGATTTTACATCCAAGATCGCATCGCTTTAGGATTCTTTCCTATTGCACCGAAATACATCAAATTCAACCATTTGGGTCGAGGATTTTACATCCAAGATCGCACTCGCTTTAGGATTCTTTTCCTATCGCACTCGAAATACATTGAATTCAAACATTTGGGTCGAGGATTTTACATCCAAGATCGCATCGCTTTAGGATTCATTTCCTATCGCACTCGAAATACATCGAATTCAAACCTTTTGGGTCGAGGATTTTACATCCAAGACTGCACTGCTTTAGGATTCTTTTTCTATTGCACTGAAATACATCAAAATCAAACTCTTGAGGTTAAGGATTTTACATCCAATACCGCATTACTCTGAAATCTCTTCTCATTGCAACGATTCAATCTAATCAATTCAATTTTCTTTCGAGGCTGAAGATGTTACATCTACACCCTAAGAATTCCAATTTCCATTTCAAATCAAATCCCTCAAATTAATTTTGACGAAACTTCAATCTAAATTGAAACTCCAAATTGAAATCTAAACTCACACATCAAAACTTAAACTGAAACAAAATAAAATCTAAATCGAAATTCCCCAGTGTCATGTGATTTGGGATTCACCTCCTTTTCCTTTCCCGCCGAGTGTTCGTGAATCTCCGGTTTCGGAGATATACTTGCTACTCCCCGGCGGAAACTCTTCACTTCGTCCTAAGTTCGTCACTTGGACATCCGTGTTGGTTTTGTTGATCACTTCGGTCAACACCAATACGCGCGGTGTGCTCCGTCACTCACCACACCTATTGGGAGTCCATTTGTTGACCTCATTTTTGATGAGGTCTTCTCTTCTTCTCTTTAGTACTTAGGATCTAGCCTTAGGCTTTTCCTTCGACTATCTTAGAGGACTAGAATTGGGACCCACCTTTTAGAAATTCAAACCACTTCTTAACCCCTCGCAAACTCCACAAACTCGATCGTAGACCCCTAATCACCTGAGGGTTGAAATCAAATGTGGAAGTTTAAAGGATGAGTTCCTATAGGACTCTTCGGCCTTAGACCGCCTCCAGGTGGCTCGGTCCGGTGAAGGGGCCGACTTACACACACTACACTTATGCACTACACCTACACACTACACTTCCACATACCTCCTAAAACCACACCCATACCTAACTCGACCTCCCGACTCATGTAGGTGATCCACATGGATGGTCCTTAACCCCTAAGCCCTTGGCTAAGAGGGTTAGGAACAACATAGTGAATGCCTCAAATGAGTCCCTCCATGGCTCATGTGGGCTTGATGTGGCTCCATGGCTCAACCTAAATGATTTCACTCCACTCAAATTCACCCAATCTTCAATTTCCCAAATTTTCAATTTTTGACCCCCGGGACCCTACACTTACTAAACCTACCCAAAACCCTTAAAATTACCCAAATTTCTCAAAAATTTCCAAATTACCCAAGATTCTCCAAAATCAATCCCAAACATTTCCACATCACTTAAACTGATCATCCATACCCAAAAATACCAAAAATTCCAAGAAAACCTCCCAATACCCTCCAAATACCCAAAATACCCTCTTGGCCTAAAAATCCAAAAATTCAGCAAATTCCCAGAAAATTTCAGAAAATCCCAAATATTCCCAATTTCATTTTGTCCAACTACACCATGGACCAATTTTGTCAATTTACCCTACTTTTGTCAAAACCCCCAATTTGACCTATTTTAACCCTAAGTGAACCCAATGTCAAACCAAACCTACCCAATCGACCCCAATTTTGGTCCAATTCAATTCTAAACTTCAATTCAACATCCCCAATACCAATCTAGACCAAATCCAAGCCCAATTTGATTGACATTTGGATCCAATCTCACTTTTGGCCTTAAAGCCCAATTTGGACCCATGACCTAAACCTAACCCAAACTCACCCAACTCAATTCCAATTAACCCCAAATCTTCTCTAAATCTTCCTTAACATTCCCACAAACAAAATACTAACATGATTTGCCCAAAATTTAGACCCAAACCCCACTCAAACTCAACCCAAGTTTAAAAGGCCCATTTTTGACCTAAACCCAAACCTAACCCAAATGAGCCCAAACCCCAAAATCAAAGCCCAACCAAAGTCAAAACCTCTTTGAAACACTCCCATAAACATTTCTCAACATTGATTTTATATCAATTTCAACCCTAGCCCAACATTAGCCCAACTTAGCCCACTTGGACCTACATAGGCCCACTTACCAAATAAATCCAAATTCAAACCAATTTAACTCCAAATCACACCAAATTGATTCCAAGCCCTTCATAGAACATCCCTAAACCAATTATGACATTTATTTGACAAAGTTCTTCAAAAAATTTTTATCCAAATGCCCATCCTAAAATCAAAAGCCCATTTCCCTTAAACTTTCCTAAAAGCCCACTTCACCACATCCAAAGGCCCAAAATCTACCCTAAAGCCCACATGACATCTCCATTTGTCATCCACTTAATTAAATCCATTACCTAAGTCCTAAATTCACCATCAATTTATTCCAAATCAAGCTTCATCCAAATTTCCACCAAATTATCCAAAATCCTTAAAATCCTTTTTTATGAAATCGACCAAACTTTTTGCCAAGCCAAAGGTGAGCCATGAAGCCATGCATGAGCCACATGTGAGCCATGAGAGCATTGGACACTCCACCATGCCATATTGGGTAAGAAGAGGGGGGCTTTCCTTAATCCCTAAAGCTCATTAGCCTTAATCATGTTTCACCTAAACTTAAATTTAATCCAAATATATTTGGATGGAGACTTCTCCATGCCAAACCAGCTGATCCCTTTGATCCCCCACAAGCATCCAAAGCCACCTCGAAGGGTGCACCAAGCCCAAATGGGTGGATTGACCCATTTAGACTCAAAACTAGCCATGCCCCATTCTACTTTGAATCAAAGCCTTTACACATGGCAATGGCCAATTGCTTGCACCAAGCCCGCCACCGACCCACCCGACCTCGAGGGTGACCCATGCTCGGCCGGCCGGCCACCGAGCCGCCGGAAAACACCATGGCCGAGAGCTCACATGTGAGCCAACATTGAAATTCTCACCTGCTGAGCTGCCCCATCCCAGAGTGGCCATTGTAGTCGTTCTTCTCTTGCCAAGTGCAGCTGATCCCAAGCCCTAACTCTCCCTGGGAGGCCCTCCACCCTCTTCTATTTAAACTCCACCCCTCTCGGCCATGAGGAGAGCTAAGCACAAACCTTGCCAAAACTCTGCCAAAATTGTTCCAGACTCCTCCCCATACACAGAGCACTTGATCCCCAGTGAGATCCCCCTGCCATTTCTCCTCTGTGAGCTCAATTTCAGAGTTGAAATTCCACCCAAAACCAGGACACTTCTCCACAAGTGAGCCAATTCCCAAATTGATTGGTTCTACACCTTCACCGGACCAAGGAAGGTGTCCACCAAGCAAAAGCCCCATCTCCAGAGCCACCCGGTTGCTCCAGCCTCCAAGCTTTGTGATCGGGCTTGGTCGAAATCACATCCGGACAATTCACTGAGACCGAGGAGACTTCATCCGGAGCTTCGTCGGGATCCAATCGAAGGTGCAACAACTCTCGGATTGAAGCCACACTTCTCCGAGCAAAGGTATGAGCTAATTCTTCATCCCGAGCTTCCGGAGATTCTCCATTTCAAATGCCTTAGTTTCAATGCATGTTAACCATATAGATGTGTTCGTCTCTTCAAGACGAATCCATAGAGCATAAGAACATAAAAATCCATTGAGTATCGAGTGAGATCTTAGAGATTTAGTGTGGACGGCTCTCGGGTGAGGACGCTCGGGGACGATGAACGGATGCCGTCCATTCAATACACGCGCGGACGAACGGCTCAGATGGCGTCGGACCAGGGAGACGGTACGAGAACCGCGGGGCCCGGGCCGCCGACTCGGGTGGCGGCGTCGAATGGGAGCGCGACGCGTGTGCGTTCGGAGTCGCCGAGGTTGACGCGGCGCCGCGTGGATAAATAGAAAATTAGGATATTTTTCTATTTATTTAATTCCCTAAACTTCAAAAATTCATATCTCTCGTGTAGAAAAATCAGAAAAATAAAATAAAAATACCCTCTTGCTCGGTGAACGAGAGGAGAATAATGTGGAAAAGAAATCATTTAATTTCATCAAGTATTTTATTTTTTATAATTTATTTACTCTCTGCATTATTTTAATTCTCCATGCATGCATACAATTCACCATGGCATGAGACCATAAGGCTTTGAAGCCTCCGAATTTGGGAACATTCCCTGAATTTTCCAAAGTCAGAGGCCATCCCTATGAAAAGTTATTGATTTTTCAAATTCAGGTTACTGTTTTGAGTATTTTAATTCCAATAAATAGCATGTTGTGAAGTAAATTCTAGGAAAATTTGGTGATGTTTTTGATGACCAGAGAACCTTAGGAAAAATAGGTTTTGACTTAGTTCATTTAAAACAACCCTAATTGGCTTAAAAACCCAAAATAGGTCTTTAATTAATTAAAGTTAACCATGCATCAAATTGACTTGAAATCAATTCTCCACTGACCTTTAGGATCAGAGGAACCCACCATAAAAATTTGAGGTCAATTGGACTTGGTTAGCCCCACTAATTGGGTTGATTAAGCCACTTAGTCATTTTAAACTTAAAAAATTCATAACTTTCAAAATACCTTTCAAAAATTCACCAAATTGGTTTTGGAGCCTCTCTGATATCAGGGGAACCTAAGAAAATTAAAATTTCAATTTTCTAAAAAAGTTGATTTTTAATAATATTTTAATATTTTTAATAATTAAAAAATAATAAAAATCACAAAAATAATAAAATTCACCAAAATGTCACATTTTGAATTTTAATCACATAGGAACAAATCCCACATTTTTCTTAGGTCTATTTGGTGAGATATTAAATTTTAAAGCTTTAAGGTAATTTTAAAATTAAAAAAATGTATTTTCTAGCATTTTCACTAAAATAATTATAATAAATCATAAAAAAATCAGAAAATTGCAAAATTTGCTTCTCTGGTTTCCTTGATATGAGAGAGATTTTTGAAAAATATAAAATTCATTTTTCAACGTTTATTTTATTTTTAAATTAATTAACACTCCAAAACTTAAAATAATTATAATAAAAATAATATAATTCAAAAAATCTCCAAAATTGGTCCAAGTGCTTCTCTGGTCATTACGAATGTCCCCTAATTTTCTTAAGGACAGAAACTTTCACTTGGTCATGTTATTAAATTTTCCTTGGAAATCTCTATTTTCCACCAAAAATAATTATATAAATAAATTAAATACAGAAAAATCACATTTTCTCCTCTCATGTCTTTATTGACACATGAGTGAAGTCACATAAAAATTTCAAGTTCATTTGAGTTCAATTTAGTGAGTTATGAAATTATTAAGTTTAAAGGGTAAAATAGTAATTAAATTTTAATCCTTAATTAAAACTTTAGGTTTAATAAAAAAATTAACAAGTAAAATATTTGATCCTAATTTGATTTGGATGATTGAAATTTAAATAATTAAAGGGTAGAAACCCATTAAACAATTTAAAATGATTAAACTTTAATTAAATAATGGATTAAATTTGGAAGAATAATAAAATTGGAATTATTAAAATAGGGATATTATTAGGAAGAGATTTATTCTTTAATTTAAAAATCCCTAAATTAATTATCTCATTAATATTCAATTCTTAATTAAAATGATAACTCAAATTTAAAATATTAAAAGACTTAATTATTAAACTCTTTTAAAAATTTCAATTAAAATTAAAAAAAAATTAAATTAAAATTAAATTAAATTAAATAAATTAAATTAAATTAAATTAAATTAAATTAAAATTAAATTAAATTAAATTAAATTAAATAATTGAATTAAATTAAATCAAATTAAATTAAATTAAACAATCAAATTAAATTAAATTAAATTAAATTAATTAAATTAAATTGAATAATTAAATTAAATTAAATTACATTAAATTAAATCAAATTAAATTAAATTAAAATTAAATAAATTAAATTAAATTGAATAATTAAATTAAATTAAATTAAATTAAATCAAATTAAATTAAATTAAATTAAATTAAATTAAATCAAATTAAATTAAAATTAAATCAAATCAAATTAAATTAATTTAACATCAAATCAAACTCAATTGAATTAAATTAAATTAAAACTCAATTAAATTAAATTAAATTGAATTAAATATAATATCACCAAAGACATAAAGAATTCAAAATAAATCTAAAATAACTTGAACATTATTCCAAATTTAAACTCTTTAACTTAAACCAAATCATTTGAATACTAATTTACCCTCAAAAGCTTTAGTTATCATAACTCCTAAATAGAACATTAAATGAAATGTTACTTCACTTATAGGATATTCAAATGTCCTAGTTCATCGAGTAAGATAACAACGAAACTTGAATTCTCGGACGATTAATTCATTTATATAATCGAATTCATTTGGACTTAAAACAATCCTAGAAATATTGAAAAGATGTTTAAGATTCTTCTTAAGCACTTCCTCAATATGATAGGACATTTATAAGAACAATTGAATTTAATTATTCTTTGATGAAGAAAATCGTCTTCAAACAAAAATACGAAGACCTAGACGTCATAGGAAATGACTAGCTATAGGATTAGGAATTTGGTAGAAAACCATAACCCTTCCCTTAGCTTTACCTAGGAACTTGCTTAAATATTCTAATTGTGTTTTAAGTGCAGCTTGGGATGACGGGAAGACCCTCCAGGTACGCTTTTATTTTATTGCAATTTACTTTCTTGCAATTTACTTTCTTGCAAATGTACTTTACTTTTCTTGCATGATAAAACAACTGTTGCATGAAAACCCACACCTTTAGGATAGTCCCTAAAACTGAAACCAGAACTAAGTTAAAAGTCATTGCAAGATAAAATTCACCGCCACAACATTTCAAAATATAAAACAACTCAAAATTTAATCACAAACGAACACAAATCTACAATTACAACTAAATTAAAACGTCCCTGTTGGATGATCGGGAATACCTCGGATGATGTAACCTACGTGTTGCTAACGGGATTTCCCACGGTCTAAATGAAAGTGTGGAACTCATTCGGTTGAGTTTAGCAAATTCATCCGGACTAAGTGAATCCGATAAAATAATGATGCCGGAAGGATGGAACCGTGGGATCTTAACCGGTGTCGTTATAATCAACTTTAAGATTTGTTTTAATTAAAACATAAAAAAAACCACCTGGAAATTAAGATTTTCTCTAAACCAAAACACTTTTCTCATCTCCTGATTTATGACTTCTAAAACTAAACCTCTACAACAACAAGGAGCTTGGAGCACGATGGGCAACGACGACCATCGTCATCAGCAAAACTCGGATCTACTTCAAGAAAACTTTCTTAGAATTAAATAACCAAGCCATAGGACTTCGAGGTAGTTTGCACTAGTGCAACATAAATGCTCAACTCTTTGTTAGGCATTTGCATGATCATGTCATGTAAATTAAGCCCTAACCGGTCTTAGGACTCCGAGGTAGTCGTTTAGTACGACATAAACCCTCATATCTTCGAGGTTATTTGTATGATTTTATCATACAAATATAAGTCCAAATTAATCAAAATTGGCAAGATTGAAATATCAGATAATATTAGGATTTTCTTAAATTCGAGCCAAACAATAGGATAGTTTGGGAAGTTGCCAAGATTCTTCTTGGACCTCGGCTTCTCCTACTTTTCTTCCATTGGACTCCCGAAAATAAATGTTCCAAATTTGAGCTTAATCCCTTTTGAAATTTCAAAAAATCCAATCCTTTGAAAACCTTAAACTTTGAAATTCTTGAGAGCAAAACCACTGATCATTATCGAGAGTTTTCTTAAATGATTCACTTCATTTAAGATGTAATTAACTATAGGGGCTTGCCCTTATATGGAACTTTAAGAACCCGGAGTAATATAAACCCCGCTTAACTCCTTTATATTAAGCGAGGGAACTTGTCGGCTTATAAGATTGGTTCGCAGACCAAACGGATTTCACAAATCTTTTAGTTTATTTAATTGAGCCCCATTATCAAGCAGTGTGTCTATTCTTCGGGATAAATACACGGTTTGTGGTGCCGTGCTCGTTTATATAAACTATTTGGGATGTGAGATCGGTTTGATTTCATATCTTAAAATTTTCAAACTTAAAATTATTTTCAAAATCAAATGCTACTTTCTAAATTATATATATATATTTAAATCAAATTTAAAATCTAAAATTTGCCGATAATTTCTGTTAGGCGACCCCTTTTTCAAAAATACAACATAACCTAAAAATATGCCGACAGATACTATGATGAGTAATTGATATAGATTGATAAAGTTTAGTATTGTATCAAATAGGAGCATTCATATTCTTCACCCTCTTTAGAGTACCCCCTTGATGCACCAAAAATATGTTAGATTTTTGTAATATAATTTTTACTCATTTTTGGTGATATTGCACTTTAAAGGAATGTATTCTTCATGTTTTACTGCAAGAATGATGTTATAGGTAATTGGAGCAAAAGGAAGCAAAAATGAACTAATTTATAGCAAAAAGAGGCAAAATGAAGAAATCAGCCTACTGGTGCCACCGGCACCAAAATGGGCGCCGTCGGTGCCCAATTCTAGAGAGCATTTGAATTAAATTATCGGGACAACACCGCCAGTGCCCTATCTAGTGCCACCGGCACCTTATGTCGGTGGAAGTCAAATTTTAACGTATTTGGACGATATTTGAAGGGTTGCTTGAAGAAACTCTTGGGGAATTCATTTCTAAACTATTTCAAACAGATTTGGATGCCAAGAAAGAGAGAGAAGAGTGGGAGAAGAGTCTTTTGGAGTGAGGAAAGTGTGTTAGGGTTTGTGGAGAGTGAGTGTGTAAGAGTGTTAAACTGTGTAGAAGGCTTGTTTTGCGAGGTATTCTTCTCTAAAAAGTGTAGGAGAAGGACGAAAGTGAGAGATTGCTTCTTCCTTACTATTCTAAAGAGAGAATTGAGTATTGTAGTGAAGAGAGAAAAAGATTCAACAAACTTTAAGGGATTTGGTTGGGGAAGAAATTAAGATAAGTTGTATTTACTTATTGTGGTTTGTATGACTTTGCTTTTATATATATAATTCATGTTTTGTTGTATCTTCCTCATGAATTCTGAATAGATTTCTTTTTCTTTCTTTTTGTAATGAGATGTGGTGAAGTGGTGATGTAGATTTCATGTGTCATTTGAAATGCTAAGAAATTGTGATGATTTTTCATTTGAACTTCATTTACTTTTCGATCTGGCTAATTGAATTGTTAAAACTTTTTGTTAAACATTCAATCTGAAAGGACTAAGTGTTCTACAACAATAGTGGAGAATTCATTCAATGTCCATGAACAAATTGCAGAGTTCATGGAATTGAGTGCAAATAAGTAGGGAAATGTGATTTGATGGGCGTCACATTATAGATTTTAGAGTGATAGGCTGGAATCCCTAATTTGGTCCTAAAGTTTGGTAATTAATGCTAGAGTTAGCCTTTAGGTGAAGGGGAGTGGGAGCTCTGAAGTGAGAGCTAGTATCCTCTCAGCCTAACCATGAATTTAGGGACTAAGCCTAGGATTTGTCAATGATCTTTACATAACTCTAAAGAGGGGGTACTCTGAAAGGTTAAAGAATATAAATGCTCTTATTTAGCACAATACAAGTTTATTATCAATCTATATCACTCACACATCATAGAATCATTGCGAGAGGAAAGATGCTTTTCCATATTGGAACCTTTCAATACAAAACTTAGTCTATGTTAGTTAATCCTGTTTAGAAGTTTAGAAAGTAATTTTAGTTAATTTAGCTTTAGTCATTTTTACACTAGCAACTTAAATATTACCTGAACTTGCATTGTGAATTGAGTATTGGATTTCAATTTTATATTATACTTTAAAAAGTTCCAACCTTCCTCGTGGGATCGATAATCAGGACTCCACTAGAGCCCTGTATTACTTGAACGATGTGTATACTTACGTATACGAGTGACTGCCTAATTATTAAGTTGATCTTATTATGAAACTGAATTGAAACTATCTTTTGAATATTTATGTTAGCAGCTGCGCGCCCGAGTTACCCCTCTTCAAAGTTATGTAAAGAACATTGGGAAATCATAGGCTTAGTTCCTGAATCCATGGTTAGGCTAGGAGGATATTGGCTGTCACTTCTGAGCTCCCAATTTCCTTCACCTGAGGCAACCCCTAGCTTGAGTTACCAAACACTAAGACCAAATTGGGGATTTCAGTCTGTCACCCTAAAGTTTCCAATTTGACGCCCATCAAACAACATTTCCCTATTTATTTACAATTAAGCCCCATGAACTACATAAATAATTCATCGACATTGAATGAATTCTCCACTTTTGTTGTAGAACACTTAGTTCTCTCAAATTGAATGTTTCACAACAAGTTTTAACAATTCAATTGGCCAGATAGAAAAGTAAATGAAGTACAAAATGAAAAATCATCACAATTTCTTAACATTTAAATGGCACATCAAATCTACATCATCAGTTTAACATATCACATTGCAAGGAGAAAGACAAAAAAATCTACTCAGGATTCAAGAGGAAGATACAAAAAAACATAGATTTTATATATAAAACCAAAGTCATACAAACCACAAGAAGTAAATACAACTTATCTCAATTTCTTCCCCAAGCAAATCCCTTAAAGTTCCTTTAAATCCTTTTCTCTCTTCACAATAACACTCAATTCCTTCTTTAAAAAAGTAAGAATGAAGCAAACTCTCACTTTCCTCCTTCTCCTACACTCTTTAGAGAATCCCTCACAAAACAAGACTTTTACACACACAAAACACACTTATACACTCACTCTGCACATACCCTAACACTTTCCTCACACCAAAATGACTCCTCTCCCCCTCTTCTCTCTCGAATTGGGCATCCATAACTGTCTAAAATAGTTTAGAAATGAATTCCCCAAGAGTTTTCTCAAGCAACCCTTCAAAATCATCCAAATGCATTAAATTCGATCTCCACCAACTTTGGGTGTCGTCGGTACTGGATAAGACTGGATAGGGAGAGCCGGTGCCCTATCGCCGATTTAATTCTGAGCTCTCTGGATTTGGGTGCCGTCAGCATCAGTAGGCTGATTTCTTCATTTTGCCTTTTTTGCTCCAAATTCATTCCTTTTAGCTTCCTTTTGCTCCAAACGCCTAAAATCATCATACCTGCAGCAAAACATGAAAAATACATTCCTTTAAAGTGCAATATCAACAAAAATGACTGTAATTTATATATAAGAAAACTAACAAACTTTTGGTGCATCACTGAACACCAAATGAAAGTTGGCGGTAGCAGCCAAATTTGCCCGGCTAAACGCTAAAAGAAGACTATAAACCGTGGTCCCAAGGTCGGCTGACTGAGCACGGAATGAAAGTTATCGATCATGGCACCAAGATAGCTAGGTTAAGCACTATGTGATGGTAGGCAATCACCGTGCCAAGTTCACTCGTTGAAGTCGAGACACACAGACGATCAACTATAACCCAAGACGTTCTGACTTGAGAAAAAAACACATTGTACTCAATTAAGCTTAAGGCGGGTTGTGACAGCCTAGGTCGAGCAGCAGTCACTCATCAAATGACTTGTTGCACAAGATTCCCACAGAAATACAAACAAAAAAGAAAGAAGGGTACAAATCAGAAGGTGCATAATACAACTGAGCTACCTCGTCACAGAGAAAAAGATGTAATTTTCATTATTATTGAATTTTTACGTTTGCAAGTACTGAATATACAAAATATATACAATGAGGTTGACTTGAGGAGTCCGCTCATTTTTTAGTATTTGAATCATCCTTAAATAACTCCTTGAAACGAGAAAATAGGTTTGCAACTCTTGGGGGTTGGAATATTTGGGATCGATCAGACCGTACCTAACAAGTCAATCAATCATTGTCAAAGTCTTGATACAAATTTGTTCGTTAAGGAGCTTCACTTGCTTTGGGTGGGATGTAAGTAGTGAGAAGAGCTTCTCCTCGATTCTCATAGTCACCAATCCCCCTTTCAATTTACAGTTCTCTTTGGCAACAAATGGAGATAATTTTGAAACCAATGAAAGCTTGTCCACAACTATGGCAAGCTTTTCCTCAGTCACATCAGCCTGCATTTCTACATCCTTGGTTAAACTGGCAAAGACCTCGGCTCGTTCCATCAAAGCAGCCCACTTAGTTTTGATAAACTTTAGGGATACTAAATGCATATGAGAGGCCTCCCGTGATTTTTAAAATGTATCGATTGGCCTTCTTGAACAACTCATGCCGCTCTAACTTCCATAGAGACTTCACAAAAATTGACAACCAAATGGGCCCCAAAATCTCGGAAAGGTAAGTTTTGGCAGAGGGAGAGAAAGAGTAGCAATTGATCATCTAGTCGATAGTGGTGAATCGGCCACCAGGGGAATTTTCAATTTTGGCCCTAGAAATTTGCGAAGGAAAAACCTTCCTTCCCATGTGTGGCAAAGAAAGCAGGGGTGTAGATTCGGCAGCTAATTTTTTACCCTCGTGATATTGCGTCTCAGAGGACCCCCACACAAAACTGGTCTCGAATCCAACCTCTCCGTGAACCAACAGCCGGTGTCGACATGCAAAGAGTTGGTTTTGTAGTTTGGAAGTAGAAATTATCGATTTCCAGAAAGAGTATCCCGACACCCGTTTTAAATATATATGTATATTTTATTTAAGGTATATATGTATAATTTTTAAAAAAACATATCATTTTTAGTTTAGTTTTGAAAAATAAGAAATTAAACTGATCTCATATAAACGATAGATTAAATAATCAAGCGCTTCACTACAAGACATGTATCTATCCCAAAGAATAAATGCATTGCTTGGTGGTGAGGCTTGATCAAATAAACTAAATAATTCATGACATTTGTTTGGTCTGTGAACCATTTATGTTGACTTACAATTTCTCCTATCTAGTATGAAGTAACTAGATAGGGTTTATATTAATATGGAGTCTTTGAGTTTCCTAAAAGGGCAAGCCCCTATAGTTAATTACATCTTAGATAACCGAGGTTACCTACAAAAACTCTTGATATATATCAGAAAATATTTATATTCACAACTTCCAAAAAGGCAAGATTTTTCAAGAAAATGTGATAGTAGGAAATTTGATAGTTGAGTGGCTCAAATTTTGGAATATTTATCATGGGAATCCAAAAGAAGAGAAAGCTAGGGGAAGGAAATGAACCCAAGAGGAATCTTGGTGTTCTTTTCCAAACTATCCTATTGTTTGGCTTCAATTTGAAATTAATATTTGATGTTTCATCCTGTCAATTGTATTATTTAGGGCTTACTTTCACTTGATACAAATCTTGTGAATAGCCTGGAAGATAGAAGGATTTATGTTATATCTGATGACAACATCGGAACCTAAGACAAGTTAGGGCTTATATTGTACGAAGTGCAAAAGCCTAAAGAGATAAGGTGAGGTTTTATGCTGAACTGGGAAAGCTAACGCGAAGTCTTATGCCTTGTTGTTTTAATTCTAAGGAGTTTTGCTGTTGAAGATGGTCGTGCTGCCACTATGCATGCTCCAAGCTCCTCATTGTAGCAGGTTCAGTTTAAAGAATTGTCAATCAAAGAGAAAAGAGAAGTATCTTATTTTGGAATTTTTGAATAGAGGTTTCTTAATGTCTTATTTAGGTGAATATTAAAGTTGATTATAACAACACCGGTTAGGATCCCACGGTTCCCTCATTCCTGCGCCACAATTTTTTTCAGATTCACTTAGTCCAAATGAATTTACTAAACTCAACTAAATTAGTTCCATACTTTCATTTAGACCGTGGGAAATCTCGTTAACAGCCGTTGGTTGTGTCCTCTGAGGTATTCTTGATCATCCAATAGAGATATTTTAATTTAGTTGTAATTATGATTTTTGTTTTTTTTGTGATTAAATTTTTAGTTAACTTATATTTTGAATGTTGTGGCAGTGAATTTTATCTTATTTTGGTTTTAATTTTAATTTTGGCTTTAATTTTGTGGCTAACCTAAAAGTTTTCGTTTTCATGCAATGTGACATTGTTGTTTAACATGCAAGCTTATAAGCAAGAAAAGTACAGTAAAGGAAGTACAAAAGGAAGGTATTGTAGACTTATAAAAGTGTACCTGACGAGTCTTCTCGTTCTTTCACCTGAAACTTTAGTATATTTTGGAATAAGCATTTATAATTTAAAGGAAAGTAAAGCTTATAGATAGGTTCGTCACAAGCTTTCCAAATCCTTTGTTATAACTTGGTGGATCATATTTGTTCATTTGAGAGATCTTTTCATTTAATAAGTATGATAGGTTCAGTAGTCCTACAAGGTGTCCAGAAGACTTATGAAAAGATCCAGAGTACATAGATATATCACAATCCTTTTGAGCTTCCTTGAGTTCATTTTTGGACTTATCATAGTTATTAAATGATTCATCTATTTCATACCCTTTTGCTTAGTGGATTAAATGTTTTGATTATCCCTTTAAGTGAGGTAATTATCATTTATTATTTCATTTAAGAATTATGTAGATGGAAATCTTTTGGGACAAAGTTAATTTATTTAGGAAAGTTGGCCAATTAATTTCAGAATTGGGCTTGTAGTGTTTCCAAGTATTTGAAGTTTGATTATGTTCGCTTTTCTAGATTTCTTTAACCAAGTTTGATTAGACCTAACTCGCTACTAAGCCCTAAAGATTTAGTGAATAGGTTTGTAATTCTTTTAGGAAAAATAAGTTATGTGAGTTTAGTTTTTTTTCTTAAAATATTGGATTATTATTTAAGATTTCATTTAGAGGTGTTAAATCAGTGAATTATTAATTTCCAAAGTTTACCCCTGTCTTTAGGATCATTCAGTTTGATTATCTTCCAAATTAAAATAATCAAGGAAATTAAACATTTATTTTTGATGTGATAAAACTGAAGTGGATTTCTACCTTGTATCCCTCAGTGTTTCAATCATTTCAATATGTAATTTAGGATCATTAGTTACCCATTTTACCCTTTGATTAAGTCTAAATATTAATTAAGGCTAAAATCTTAAAATTACAACTTTGCTTCTAGGGCTTTATCACCTCATAATTCATCAAATTTAACTCAAATGATTTTGAAATTTTTAAGATACCTTACTGATGAGTTAATTAAAACATCAGAGGAGAAAATGTGATATTTCAAATTTTAATTCAATTTATATATTTATTTTAATGCAAAATAAGGATTTTCAATGAAAATTCATTAACTTGAACAAATTAGAACCTATAGCACTGAAATTTTTACTGGAGGTAGACCTAGACAAAGGACCACTTGGAGCAAATTTCAAGATTTTTTTAGCATTAATTTAATTATTAAAATTATTTTAATTTTTGGAGTCTTAATTAATTATAAAATATTTTAAAGGTTGAAAATTAAGTTTTATATTTTTTATAAATCTCTCTAAGGTCAGGGGACCCAGAGAAACAAATTTCACATTTTTTTTATTTTTATTTTATTTTTAGAATTATTTCAGTTGAAAATTAAGGAAATTCATTTTTTTAGCCTTCAAAAATTAATTTAAGCATTTAAAAATTATTATCTTGACTAAGAGACTTGAGAAAATTATTTGGATGGTTCCTAACTGATCAAGAGACCAAATGTGACAACTTAGTGATTTTTGATAATTTAGTGATTTTTATCATTTTTTTAATTATTTTAAATATTTTAAAATTCAACTTAGGCTCAAAAATGAATTGTTTGTTTTAATTACTATTTTATTTTTTTTAAATTTCACTGGTCATGTGGAACTCCCAAAATCATTTTTATAATTTTTTGACTTGTATTTTAAGTATTAAAAATCAGTTTAATTTCAAATATGTTATTTAACTTAGGAAATTCAATTGAGTGGTTAAATCAACTTCAAATGACTTCAAATTTTTTATAGGATTCCTCTGAACCTAAACCACAGTAGAGAATGGATTTTAAGCTATTTCCATTTATAATTAATTTTATTTATTAAAGTTATGGTGATTTTTAATAGGCTAAATTAAATTGGTATTTTTCATATGGTCCTCTTGTCACAAGAAACCTACCAAAATATTTTTGAAATTTTCTAAGCAACATGCTAAGTTTTATAATTTTTTTTTATCCAAACATGCATGATAACTTGAAAAATAGAGATCTCCCCATGGCGGTCTCCTCTAATCTTGAAAAAATTATGGGATCCCCCATGACAGAGGCTACAAACAACCAAAATGACATGTCATGGTGAAATGTTTAAATGCATGGAGAATTAAAAGACTTAAATCAGTATTTAATTAATTAAAAATCATGCATGCATCAAATAAGCTTGAAACCATTTCCACATTGTTCTCCCTTATTCACTGAGCAAGTGGGTATTTTTCTTTTATTTTTGTAATTTTTTAAGTCAAGTAATGTATTTTTGAAGTTAGGTGTGTATTTTCTGATTTATTTAAAACCTTATTTATCCACTTATCCAACTCATCCTCGACAGCTCCGAACACGCCGTGTGTCATCTCCTGGTTAGGTAGCACAGTTCGGGTTGGTGGCAAATTCATGGATGATCTCCTCGTCCAACGCCACAGAGCTCACGATACACGTGATCTGACGGCCGCAGAGCTTCTTCCCCAACTGGTCCGTCCCGTGAGCCACACATCTTTTAACCCTAATTTCTCGAGCTATACTCAACCAATTGACCTCGGGTTTGTTTCTATGGACTCGTCTAAGCATGACAAACATATCCATATGCTAAACATGGTATGAAATCAAGTATATGCAAGTGGGGAATTAAATTGAGCTCAGGAGGGGGAGAAGATCTTATACCTTGGTCTGAGAGGGGAGACCTCAATCAGATGTGCTTGGCAAGTTCGTAGGGGTCCAAGAAACTCAAGGATGAAGCCTCTGGTGGTGGTGAATTTGCTAGACCCAACTTCAATCACGGCCTAATTTGGGTGCTGATTGAACTCTACCCTCGGGTGGCTCTGTGATGGGGCTTTTGTGGGGGTTCTTCTTAGTTTGGTATGAGGATGGTGTGGGGTAAATCAATTTAAAGTTTGGTGTACTGTGGTGGAGTGTAGGGAAGTGTTATTTTTTTGGCTGGAATTGAGCTCTGAAATTGAACTGGCAGGGAAAATCAGGGCAAGGAGGTGGATGGTCTGAGCTCTAGGGGTCCTTAGGAGGCTCTCGGGAGATTTTAGCAGAGTTTCTTTAAGTTTTTTAACACTCTCCCCTTTTTCTGTGAAGGGTGGCATTTATAGTCATGGCCAATGGGTGGAGCTTGGAGTGCTAATGTGGGTGCTTTAGGTTGCTTAGAGAGAGGACTGAGCAGTCTAATTGATCAATGATGGGATGCCACACTGACAAGGCTCAATTTTGGATTTAAGTGGGGAGAGGCATGCTCGGGCTTAGCTGTTCCGGTGGCTAGGGCAATCGGCAAGTACAGGGATGGTGGCTGGCAGGCAGATGGGAGGTAAGGGAGGTTTAAAGGATACTTAACTGGCTGCCATGATGAGTTGTTTGCTTGGAGTACTGGTTTAGCCAGAAAGTAAAAAAGCAAGTTGACTTGGTGAGGGACCTTTGGTCCATAGCTCATTTGGACTGGTTTTGGTGGGTTTAGACCAGTCCTTAGGGTCCTTATGTCAGCTATGGTCAGCTTGGTTTGGTCACATTTGGTCATAGGTTAATTTAGGTCACTTTGGGTTCAAGTTAGGCTAGGTTGGGTTGGAGCTTGGCTTAGACCCAACTGATTGTTCAAAATGGTCTAAATAATTGTCATAAGGCTTTTGAACATGCTTTGGAGTGATTTTGAATTGGTTTGGTAAGTGGATTTAAAGAAATATGGGTATTTGGTCAATTTTGGGCATGTTGGTTCAAGTTGGGTTTAGGTTAGGCTAATTTTGGGTTTAGGCCCAAATGATTGTTTAAAAAGATCTAGGGGATGTGATGAAGAGTTCTCAACATAAATTGGGTGGTAATCTTAGGGTTAGGGCATCCAATTTGGTGTGATTTAGGTCATGTGTCCAATTTGAGGCAAAATTAGTAATTTTGGATTTGGGTTTACTTGGGTGAGACTTGAGCTCAAATTGGAGGCAATTGAATGTTTTATTTAGCCTAGGGGAGTGTCATGAGAAGTTTGGAATTCAAATTTAGGGTGAATTGATTGACATTGGGTCCAATTTGGGTGAAATGGATCACTTGGTCAAAATTGTGATTTTGAGTTTGGGTTGAAATTGGGTCCAAATGTGGGTCAAATTGGGTTTGAATTTAGTTTAGATTGAGGCTAGGGATGTTGAATCTTGGTTTGGAATTAAAATTGAGCAAAAGTGGGGTTAATTGGGTGGACATTGGGGGTGATTTGGGCATTTGGGCCTTAAAGGGAAATTTGAGACTTTTGGCTAAATTAGACAAATTTGGTCAAATTAGATCAAATAAAGTGGTTTAAATAGAAATTGGGAATATTTGCAGGGTTTTGGAAATTTTTGGGAATTTTTGAAAATTTTAGAATTTTTGGGCTGGAGGGTCATTTTGGTAATTTTAGGTATTTGGGGTATTTTAGGTATTTTGGTAGATTTGAGGTGTTTTGGGTATTTTGAGTTATGAGGAATGTTTTGGGGTGATTTTTTGAGGTTTTTGGCAATTTTGGTTGATTTTGGAGATTTTGGGCAAAATTAGGGTGTTTGGGGTAATTTGGTCATTTGGTTGAGTTTAGGGCTAAGGAGTCAAAAACTGGAATTTTTGGTAAAATTTGGAGTTGGGTGGGATTGATAACCCATTTTAGCCATGGACCAAGGGAATTGCCCATTTGGATCCTCCATGTGCTGGTACTACTCAAACCATAGCCTGAGGCTAAGAGCTTAAGAAAAACCACCCACATGAGGTTCTAAAGGAGCAGGGGATCAAGTGTGGAGAAGTTTGGAATGTTTAGGGTTGTGAGGTAGTATGTGAGCTTGCAATGTGCAATTGTGTGTGTGCCAGCTCCAGACCAAACAGGGTCAGTTCTAAGGCATAGGCATCCTGTTGGGAACTTCTCTTTGAGCTTCCTAAGGCTTGGTCTCATCTTCCTAAATACTTAGAGGTTAGACTTTAAACGATTGAAAACTAAAAGTGAAGCAAAAAAGTGTTTTAATTTTCTATGGGGTAAGGGTTTCATTGCTAGTCTTCTAAGATGGTCACCAGGAGAGTCCTATGGCTAGACCCTAGGCTATTCTAAAGAGAAACTAGACCTCAACCAAAAGTGAGGTCAATAGCTGGTTGGCCTCATTCCTTGTAGGAAGATCGAGAAACAAGACCCCCCGACAAGGGAAACCCGTACCCCCCCCCCCCAAACTCTCCTATTAGGCCTATCTTGATTAAACCTCTTATGGACAAACCAAACGATCACCCTGCTCCTCGGCCTCGTCAGAGGGGCTCAATCATGAAGTAAGTATTAGAACTAACAGAGATCCTAAAATTCCTAGAAACAAAGGTCATCACCTTGGACTAGACCTTACAACAAATAACCAAGATGATAGAAAGAACTCCTCACCTGCTAGGACAATGTTTCCACCCACCTCCTTGACAAACTTTTCTCCTATCACTATTGCTCTCCACTGGTCCCCGTCCACTTTGGCCTTAGCTTTCCCCCTCCACTTGAACAACTGAATGGCTATTTCTTTTGATTGTTGGGCCTTGGCAGCATCAGAGGCAGCTCGTAACTTTGCTTTCATCTGACCAGACACTTCTGCAAAAAGAGCTCACCCTACGGTCACTAGGTCAGTACAATGGGGAATTGAAAGCAATTGGCCTTTGATATCAACCCCCTCGGCCTGAGGGAAGTCTGTAATCTTCCTGTTCCGAAAATAGAAGTTGGACGGAACCGACCTAATTACTTAATCCTCAGTGGAAGAGGCAATGGAAAATTCACACTTCTAATTTCTAGTATGGTATTTTCGATTGACCAATTGGAACCTCCCAGTTGACCCAAACAGAACATAGCCATCTGATTCCACCCGGAACGAGAATATATGGATAAATGCATCTATGGACTACGAAATACTTCATTATTAGTAGAAGTGATATAAGTCAAAATTGCTTCCATCAAATTCAGTTTCTCCTAAGAAAGAAGGAATCCATATCGGTTGAAAACCAACTGAAGTCAGAGACATAATGGTAGCCACAAGCCATATCGACAGTAGTCTCAATACATGTCCAAATCATCAACGTATCTATCGGTCGCCCATTCATCTGGACGGGTAGCCCGCAACCTAATGTTGGGATGAAAAACCAAGGTCTTTTCAACAATGGTTACGTGAGTCAATGATAGAATGGGACCTTTGGGAGCGACCACCTGACTAAAAGTCTGAGGGACCTCTTCAGAGCAATATGAACAATGGGAATTAAGTAACAACGGGCTACCGACATGGAAAATATAAGAGCCAAAATGAAAAGTCAGAATGAGTGCCCCTAAGTCCCTCGATACTGGTTTATAAAACGGAAGAAGATCCCTCACAAGAACTGAGGTAGACGACTTGTCGGGTATAAACATCCAGATTTACAATATGTGTGTGCGTGTGTGTTTGTGTGTGTGTGTGTGTTTGTGTTTTATTTATTCCAAAAAATATAATTACAAAAAGATTTAGTCTGACAAGAAATACTTCACCACTTGATCTTCGACCACCTCAGCCAGAACAAAACCCCTCCTAAGCAAAGTCTGGCCATCAAGCTTAATTGATTTACTTAGTTGACCTCAGAACTGACCTTCAAAACAAATACGTCGTCCTGAAGCCCATCGATCTCATGATGAAAAGTGGTCTTCTCTCCGCGCATCGCCTCTAGTATAAAGATCACTGCCCGAACAGGCTATAATTACTTCAAGCTCAGCCACATGGCGAACTAAGGCCCTGAGAGACAGCCAATGGGCCTCAAGAGTCCCACTCCAAAACTGCATCAAGTTTAGCAGGATGCTCAACACTTTCCTCTCACCACCGAGTGGTCTCTCAGGACCCAAAACCCTGCGAAGGATCGAGTCATCAACATCTACCGTCGATTGTTCCACGATGGAGTCTGCATCTATGGAAGGAGCGTCCATAAGCAAGCATTAAAAAAAAAGAAAGAGGGAGCAAAGGGAAAAGAGAATAGGGAACGGTTTACATAGGATCTGATTCACATCAAACCATGTCATTCCGCCTGCATCTCAGAACGAAATATCATCTACCGACCCCATCTCATCGGGCGTGTGATGCTCACTGCCCACTCGTTGAATATCAGATAGGAGTGGGATTTTCACGACTGACAGCTGAAGGAGAGTCCTCTTCGGCCTACCAAGAACTGTATCAAATGAAGTCTCCACCCTCCCTTCTTCAACCTTTTTTGATCATTTGGCTAGTTTCTTCCTCGATGGTTCACCCTCAGAACGACACGATCTAATCTCAAGAGCGGCGAACATCCTAGTCTTATCAATGGATTTCAACACAGTCATATCCCTCCTCCATAAAGAAGACACAATCAACTAATTGAAATCCACGAGAGGAACAAATTCTGGTTGATTGAGCAACCCCTAACTTTCCCTATAAAATGAACATTGTCACAGAAACCCAAGGAGTTTATTTATGATGTCAATAATGAATGTCGATATAAGATTCGTTTTGCCTTCGTTTGCCATTTTGTTAAAAAAAAGAGGGTATAATAATTTTTTTCAATGTCCTTGTTGCAGTTACTATTATCAAGGAGCAAGAAAAATTATGGAACTTGATATGTACATCAATAGGTGCTAGCACGAATCGCAAAAGATATGTCATGGACTGTAAGAGGGGTGAAGCGTCCTCACAACCAAGGGGAGCCCATGAATACCTGCCAAACCAAACAGTCCTTCATGTCATAAGAGCGGTCAGCCTCTAATAGAAGAAAAAGTTTACCTCTAAAGTATCCAGCTGATCAGATCTAGTAGGACAATACCACCAGCTAATTCAGACAGAGCAAGAAAGACTGATGGTCCCCAAAGCCCCGAGGGCGGAGACCACTGCTTCTGGCGAATAACCAGTAGGCCTAGCGGCCATTCAACTGCACAACCTCTCAGCTCCACAACCGTCCGACAAAAATATCGGGATTATATTTCGAGGACCCATGTGCCAAATTCATGTATTAACAAAGTACCCTCATCATACATACGTACATAAAGATACAATATGTAATTATATTGAAACCCCTTCCTATAATTGGAAGACTATTTTATAAATAAAAATTACTTACTTTTCAATATTGTGCTCTCTCTCTCTATATATATATTAAAAAGTGTTTCACTTTTACAAAAAAAAACTAACTGTATGCAATATCAAATATTTGAGTAATATATACATATAAATATGAATGCTGTAGAATTTCTGTGGTACTGATATAAATGGCCCTCTTTTAAATAGCCTTATCCTTACCAAAAAAAATTGATATTAAACCAGTATATTATAATTAAAATAAGGGATAAGCCCAAAGCAAAAAACAAGTAGATCTGATTTCTTGTCCAAGTCCATCAACCGACAAACCGCTTGAGCAACAACAGTGAAAATCAAGACATTCGATTAAAGAAAACTTCCACACTTTTTTTAAATCAAAGACCGCAAATCCGCCAAAATAAAAATTCGATATCTTTTTCTTCTCAACAACGGAAAAATCGAAGAGCTCAAGAAGCAGGGGCGCTCTGCATTTCAACAACCTTCTTCCATGAAGGTCGTGACGAGATCTCCTCCCACCACCTCGCCACATTCTTCCTCGACTTGATGAGATGATCTCGATCGGCGATGTAATGTCCATTGGGGAGGTGAGAGAGATCCGCAAGGGTGAACTCATCGCTGGCCAGGAACCTGTTCTCTCCAAGACGCTTCTCGTAAACATCAAGCACCTTCGCAAGCTTCCTTTCGTTCTCCTCGATAACCTTCGGGTCCTGTTTCAGTCCCATGCGAGGGGCAAAGGCTAGCTGCAAAACCAGTACCGAGCTCGGCGGGTCAAAGTTCTGCGCCTCTGCTTCTAGCCACTGCTCAACCCAAGCCCGATCCAGTAAGCCACGGCCGTGAAGACCTTTGTAACCTTGATCGGCGTACTTGTCGCAGATGTATCGGCATATGGCGCGAGACTCTGCAGTTTATGTGTTCGATAAAATTCCTGAGAGAGAGGGAAGAAGAAAATGATGAAATGGGGGGCGATTACTGACCGAAAAGGCTTGTGTTCTCGTCTTTGAAGGCTGGGACTTTGCCGAATGGCTGTAGAGGAAGATAGGGTTAGTTTTTTGGAGGTAGAGAGGGAAGGGTAGGAGGGAGAAAGCGGACCTGGAGCTTAAGAAAGTCGGGGGATCTGTGCTGGCCTTTTGACATGTCTACAGCGGCAAGCTGGAAGGGGACGTCTTTCTCGAGAAGGCAAGCGAGGACTCTTGAGACCGCCGTTGAGATCGGGGGACCGTACACAGTGACGCCGGCCATCTTCTACGAAGGGAAAGTGTTGGTTTGAGAGGATGGTATGGAGCTCAGTGTTTTCGGTCCGGGAAGGATGTTGTCAAATTGAATACGGAAACAAAAAAAATTGTAGGGATTTATACACGAACTTTGTTTTATATTTACATAAATTTAAATTTACATAAATTTAAATTTACATAAATTTAAATTTATTTAACCTAAGGTTCTTATGGCAAATTTTCAAAATAATATTTTTAATAAATTATATTAAATATAGGATACCACTTTAAAGTAAAAATTTAAAAAGAACAAATCAACTTTAGGTCTTGCACCCAAAGTTTGGCAAAATTTTTCTGTCCAGACCCTGGACGGAGAGCTACGTTCGGAGTCCAATTACCTAATGACACGTGGCTAAGCGTATCTCACGTAGGAAAACATTAAAAAAATTAAAAAAAACGGAAATACGTTTGCCCAACCCGACCCGATGGATTCCATTTTTTCAACTATCCGGCCTTTTAGAGTATCGTGCCTTTTAGGCTTCCGATGTCAGAAACTTCTATCCTCATTCTTTGTCCTCATAGGGTTTTGCCATTGCCGCACGCTGCAACTTGGGTTCGCAGTACTTCTGCGATTGGGATGGAGTTCTCTCAACGAAGAAATAACAATCATAAATTACGAGAATAATGATAACGCGTTTGGGACGGAGGTGAGCTTAGCTTCTATCTTCATGACGTTTTTTTTTATTCCAATGTTGCAGTAGATTTTACTGACGTGATTATTTTGGGTTTATTTTTGGGTTATGTTCGGTTTATTTTGAAGAAATCCTAAATATACCGAGAATAACTCAACAATAACCCAAAATAACCTCATAAAAAACCGAAAATAATTGTAGACTAACTTCAAAATATCAAAGAATAACCTAAGTATAACCTCATAATAACTCAATAATAAAACTGAAACTAAAAATGAAAGAACTAAATAACCCTGGAATACCTCAACAATAACCCCTAAATAAATCCAAAAAAAGTATGGTATAAATCTGAAATTAACAATTAAATATCTTTAGAATAACTCAACAATAATCATATAATAACTCTAAAAAAACCCTAATTATACTTACGTTTTCCTTAGGTTTTTTTTTTATTTTTTTTAGTTTTGTAGTAGGTTTTAATGATGCAAGTATTTTGGGGTTATTTTGAAGAAATGCTAAATAACTCGAAAATAACTCCGGAACAACCTAATAAAAATAAAAAATAGCTTCAGTCTAAATCCAAAATATCCAAGAGTAACTCAAGTATAACCCCCGAATAACCCAATAATAAACTCGAAACTAAACTTAAAAGAACTCCTAAATAACTCAGGAATATACCAACAATAACTCCTAAATATCTCCAAAAAAAAAGTATGATATAAATCCAAAATTAACTCCTAAATATCCTTAGAATAATCCAATAATAACCATAGAATAACTCTAAAAAACCCCTAATTTTGCTTACGTTCTTCCCTGGAGTTTGTTTTTCTTTTTTTTTTAGTTATGTAGTAGGTTTTACTAGAGTGAGTATTTTGAGGTTATTTCGGGTTATTTTGAGATTATTTTGAAGAAATTCTCAATAACCTGAGAATAACACTAGAATAACCCTCAACTTATGATATTTTGGTGTTTAGGGTGTAATGTTATGTGCATATCTGACAATCTTTAGGATATAATAAAAATTTGTAGTTATCTGAGCACGAAAATGTTTGCAATGATCCAATTGTTGATAGTTTTTTAATATCACTGTACACAATGAGTAAGAAGCTTATGAACAATATTGCACCTATGCACATCATGTTGGATTTACTATCCATAAGGACCACAACATTTATTGGCCTAATTCGAAGCAAATTAAGACGAAGGATTATATTTGTAGAAAAATAGGTCGCAAGAGAGAGTCACAAATCACCAATATGACGAAGTATAAAAAAGCGGTGACAAGGACTGGTCTTCAAGTCATGGTTCAATATGCTATAGATGTTGTAGGCAACTAGACAATTAAGAAAGTTATTAAAATTCATAACCACCCCTTGGAGGAAGCTGGAGATAAGCATCTTATGCGTTCCAGTAGGAAGATTAGTGAGTTAAATGCATATTTGCTGAGATCAATGACAAGATCAGGGATTCGAGCGGCAGACACATTCAACTGTCTTGCTTCTGAGGTTGGGGAGTAGAAAAGCTAGAATATACGTAGCAATATGCCTACAACTTTATTTAAAGAGAAAGAAAAAGTAGAATTGAACAAGGTAATGCCAATTCTCTGTTACAATTGTTCATGAAAAGGCAAATTGAGGGTAGCATGTTTATGTGGGACTTCCAAACTGATGAAGACGGTAGCATTACAAGCTTTTTGAGGAGTGATGGATCCTGTAGGCTTGATTATGACTATTTTGGGGATGTCATAATTTTTTTTACACTGGCTACTGTTTAAATAAGTATAATTTATATTGTGCTCTTTTTGTAGGAATTAACCACCATTGGAAGAACGTTCTCTTCGGAGTTAGCTTTTTATCCGAAGGGATGATTGAGTTTTTAATGTGGTTATTCAAAGTATTCATTTGAATAATGGATGACAAAAATCAAATTACAATTTTCACAAATCAAGATCAAGCGATGGCAAGAGCCATCAAAGGTTGTCTTCCACGCACATGGCATAGATTATGTTAGTGATATATCTATAAGAAATTTCCTTCAAAGTTGTATTGTGGTATGCCTTACAAGAGTGTAACCTCACAATAACCCAGCAATAACCGATCAATTGTTCCTAAAATAACTCTGCAATAACCCAAAAATAACTCAATAATAACTCTGCAATAGTCCCATAATAACCCAGCTATAACCCATCAATTTTTCCTGCAATAACCCTACAAAAACCCAAAAATAACCCAACAATAACTCTGCAATAACCCAACAATAACCCCACAATAACCCCGATATAACACGACAATAACCCAACAATAACCCCGCAATACCCCATTATTTGAGAGGTATTTCTAGGTTATTGCTGGGTTATTTTAATTTTTTTGAGCATGTTATTCATGGGAACTGCGCGTGGGTTATTTTTAGGTTATAGCAGTGTTATTGCTAGGTTATTTTCACGGTTTTGTCTAAGTTCATAAGTTGAACCACGCGTGGGTTATTTCTAGATTATTTTAAGGGTATTTCAGTGTTCAGTGAAACTTATTCAATAGAGCCATGGGGGTTATATGTGAGGTATTTCATGGTCATTTATGCACCACAAATATATTAGATTTTTCACCTATATTTTATAATCATTTTTTGTGACATTACACTTTAAAGAAGGGCATATTCATGTTTTGTTATAAGTATGTTAATTTTTTTGCATTTGAAGCAAAACGAAGCAAAAATGACAAAATTTGGAGTCAAATGAGGTAATTTTTGGAAAACTTATATGTGCGCCATCAAATTATGGGAGATATTCGAGGAGAAGATAGTATTGATGTTGACAAGGAGTAGCGACTCTGAAGATTGGATTTTATTATTTGAACTTATATGTGCTTATGTGTGTTTGTGATGGATTTACTTTAATTTTAGACTCTTTATGCTTTGATTGAGTGTTTGTTGTCTAGTTTTTAGCGTTAGGTGTTGTGGTTTGATTTCAACGCTGAAATTTTATTTTCTGTCTTGCATCACTTGTGTGTTGGTGTGGATGGAAATATTTGCTTGTAACTGTTGGATTTTATGTATGAATGTAAAGTTTGGTATTGTTTGTAAAAATTATTGTTAGTAGACCGCTTAATTCTGAAAAATAATGCTTAATAATGTTAATTAGATGATAGCGTGATGTAGAAATGACTGAATTCATGAAAATTTTGAATTTCTGAAATTTTGATATGACGCCCACGACGTCAGGGTGGGCACCGATGGCGCCTGAAGACTGAAAAATTCCAGATATTATTAAAGTCGCAAAAACTGCTTGGTTAAAGCCATTTTTACCACTTTTTGTCATCTTCTTCCTCTAGTATAGGCCAAAAACTTAAATTAGGGCTTGATTACATTCAGATTTGAGGCGATTTGAAGAGAAAACAGACCTGGATTTCATCTTCTCTTGGTAAGAGATTTACATTAAATGATTTTCACCAAGGATTGATCCTACATTTTGGAAATCCAAAATTTTGAAGTTTTTGAAGAAAACTTTGAGAGAATCCATGTTGGAAAGTTCTTACCTATTAGATTGATTTTTGGAGTTTCCTACATTATCATCTTTGAATTTATTTGGATTTATTTTTCAGTTTTATAGATTTTACTATGGCTCCAAGAATGAGTAAAGGGAAGAGAAAATTAGATTTTGATGAGAAAAGAATTGTGAGTATTAAAGCACAATACCATTACAATACTCATTTTTTAACAAAGAAGATTGTTCAAGATCGGGCTTTCCAAAGTTCGGGCAAAGTTGTTGAAAGATTGATCGTTGCTTGGCACTAGGAAAACTTTTTCTACTTCACAGCTGAGGCGATTGCTGGCATAGTACTGGAGTTCTACGCAAATCTGAGGGAAACATCTGACGAACATGTTTTTGTATGTGTTTAAATGCTAGAGTTTACCCCGGATAGAATCAACGCTTTTTATCAGTTGAGGGGTGGATTTTGTGAGTATACTAGATTTAGTGTTACTGATGCTGCTTTGGATGAAGTTATTGCCTATCTAATCGATGGAAAAGGAGTTTGGAAGTTGAATCATAACCAAAAAGTAAAGTTTTCTGTTTCAATGTTAAATGTTTCATCCAAAGCCTTACATTACTTCATTTCTGCTAGATTATCCTACTGATGCACAAAAAATATGTTAGTTTTCATATATATAAATTGTACTTAATTTTGGTGATATACTACTTTAAAGGAATGTATTTTTCTTATTTTGCTGCAGGTATGATGATTTTAGGTGTTTGGAGCAAAAGAAAGCAATAAAGGAACTAATTTGGAGCAAAAGGAGGCAAAAATGAAGAAATCAGCCTACTGGCGCCGATGCCGCCAGAATGGGCACCGTCGGCGCCCAAATCCAGAGAGTTCAGAATTAAATCAGCAATAGGATGCCAAAAACGCCCTATCCAATGCCGACGCCGCCAAAGTCGGTGGAGGCCAAATTCAATGTATTTGGACTATTTTTGAAGGGTTGCTTGAGGAAACTCTTTCTGAATTCATTTCTAAACTATTTCAAACAGATTTGGACGCCAAGAAGAAGAGAGAAGAGAGGGACAGGAGTCTTTGGAGTGTGAGTACTTTGTGTTAGGGTTTTAGAGAGTGAGTGCGTAAATGTGTTCAAGTGTGTAGAAGTCTTGTTTTGTTAGGGATTCTTCTCTAATGAGTGTAGGAGAAGGAGAAAAGTGAGAGTTTGCTTCTTCCTTACTATTCTAAAGAGGGAATTGAGTGTTGTTATGCAGAGAGAAAATGATTATAATTGACTTGAGAATTAAGTTTTAAGAATAAAAGTTAACTTTAGGGTTAAGATATTTAGTATAAAAGTATAAGACTATAGCTTACTATTTAAAGTAAAGGAAAGGATATTTTTGAAATATTAAGAGTCTTAAGATTACATGTAAGAAGAATTGATTGAAATTTTATGAAATAATGTTCATACTAAGATTGATGTATAAAGAAAGAAATGCAATGAGTTATAACTTTAGGAAGAGGATGGCAAAGTTAAATATCATTAAAGGCTATCCAGATATAATAATCCTCACATAAAAAGAAAGAAAAGAAAAGAAATGATTGAAAAACAATCCATATATTAAAAAAAAGAATAAAAGCAAAAGAAAAGAAGAATATACATGAGGAGAAACTTAAGGAGATGCCTAATTAAAAATTGGCTTCACTTGAATTTACCTAAAGGAAAGAACTTAACAAAATTCCTAGATTTATATTGATGTGTTAGTGTCTTTATTAATAGAGTCTTCACGAGAATTTTTTCATATGATGTTTCTAAGTATTTTTAATATGACAAATTGCACTTATTCTTGAAATGAATAGAAGACTAAAATTATTAAATTTGATTACTAACTACTCTTACCTATAGTTTGACCCAAGTTATTAAAAATGATTTAAAAAGTCTTACTATTATATTTATGCAACAAAAATTGTAACAATTATAAAGTTTAGTTCACTACCATGAGTCATTATTTTTATTTAGTAAAAGAGTTGCTTGATGACAGGTAACAATTAAGTTTTGGGGATTTTGATGTACCAAAAATATGTTGGATTTTTCACCTATATTTTAAACTCATTTTTGTTGATAATTCACTTTAAAGAAAGGTATTTTCGTGTTTTGTTACAGGTATGTTTATTATTTACATTTGGAGCAAAAGAAAGAAAAAATGATGAAATTTTGAGTAAGAAATTGCTCTGGCACCGATGGTGCCAGGATGGGCGTCGACAGCGCCTACATCCAGAAAGGAGTAAATTTCAGAACCACGCTCTGGTGCTGATGGTGTCAGGATGGGCGCCGACGACGCCATTTGATAGAGTCTTTGACACCAACAGTGCCCAAATCCAGTGTCGACGACACTCAGGACGGTTACTTACAGTTTTTCTTGCAGATTCAATGTATTTGGACAATTTTTGGAAGGTTACTTGAAGCATCTCTTGGGAATTTTGTGTCTACACTATATTTGAGTGCTTAAATGCAAGGGAAAAAAAAAAGAGTAGCTGGGGATTGTGTGCATGAGAGAGGAGGGTTTTGTGTGTGTGAAGTAAAAAGAGGGTTTTCTCTGGGGTTGTGTGAGAGGAAGGAAAGTGAGAGATTTCTTATTCCTTACTTTTCTAAGATAGAATTAAGTGTTATTATAAAGAGATAAAGAGATTCAAAGGAACTTCAAGGGATTTGCTTTGGGGAAGAGTTTCAGATAAGTTTTGTTTGTTAATTGTTTTTTGTATGAACTTTATTTTATATATAAAATTCATGTTTTTTCATACCTTCCTTATGAATTCTGAGCATATTTCTTTGTCTTTCTCCTTACAATGAGGTATGGTGAAATGAAGAGATTAATTGGATATGCAATTTAAATGTTAAATGCTTGTGATGGTTTTATACTTCGTAATTCATTTACTTTTTGATCTGGCCAATTGAAATGATAAAATTTATTGTGAAACATATGATCCGAGAGGAGTATGTGTTCTAGAGCAAAGTGAAAATTACATTCAATTCCATAGATGAGAATGTAGTCCATGGGGTTGAGTGCAAATAAATAGGGAAATATACTATTTTGGACGTAGAATTGGAAATTTTAGGGTGACAGACTGAAATCCCCAATTCGGTCCTAGTGTGTGGAACGAGTGTTAGCCCTCAGGTAAGGGAGACGTGGGAGCTCTAGAGTGAGAGCCAATATCCTCCCAGCCTAACCACGGATTTAAAGACTAAACCTAGGATTAGCCAATATTTTTTATGCACTCGAAAGAGGGTAAAAAATATTATTGCTCCTATTTGGCACAATACGGTTTCCAAATAATCTAAATCTTTCACTAACCATAACCTCATTACAAGGGGAATGATACTTTCTCCAATTTGAATCTTTCGTTACAAAATAATAAAACTTTGTTTAGAATTAGTAGATTTACTTTGAAGTTTAGAAAGTAGTTTAGTAAACTTAGTTGTGCTTTTCAATTGTAAGTTTTATATATTTTAAAATTTGTGTTTTAGTGCTACTATCATAAATTTACACATTTGTGGGATCGATAACCAAGACTCTATTAGAGCCTTATATTACTTGAGCGACATGTATACTTGTGTTTGTATTCTAGTGACTATAAGAAATATATAAAAATACAAATCACCACATCATTTATTGCTAAGTTATTCTAATTGCTCTATGCATGTTATTCAACAAAACCGAACATGCATTATCTATAGGTTATTTCAGTGTTATAATTAGGTTATTTTCAGCTTTTTGCCTAAGTTGTTCAGTTGAACACTCTCGTGGGTTATTTGAAACTTATTTCAGGGTTATCCATAGGTTAGTACCACAATTAAATGGTTCCAAAATAAATCATATACTTCATCAATAGTCTATTATAACAAAATATCAAAAAAAACTTCCAAGTTGTTGCATATACAACAATTTGAGTTTTAAACAAAAAAAATTCAATCAAATTTACAGAAATATACAATCATATACATAAATTTTTCATCTAAATAACTTATATCTACAAATCTCATACGCAAGCTCTGTCCTAAATCGAGGCATATCAGCCTATAAGCTTAAATTATCTTTCCAATCAATTTTTCCTATCTGTACAATTATTTCCATATATTTACAAATGAATGTTGACCTCATTTTTGAGGTCATCCTTTTCTCTCTCTTTAGATCCTAGGATCTAGCCCTAGGATTTTCCCATTTTGGACTCTCTTAGAGGACTAGTCTGGGACACACCATATTTAGAAATTCGAGCCATTTCCTTACTCCTTGAAGTTTCATATGGACGGCTCTAAATCCTCGACATCTAGTTGAGTCGATTAAAAGCCGACGTATTGAAACTCTTGTTAAGTTCCTATAGGGATTTGAAAGCCGTAGATGGACCCCACTGTGTGCGACGTTTGACTTTTTGCCGCAAGCAATATGTTTGACTATGGTTCTCGCTTAGGCGAAGACCGGTCATTAATTTGCTCGTTAGATGGCTCCGGTCGGGTCAAAATAAATTCATTTTTACCGCGTTGCGCAAATTTAATTTAAATTGATACGACCGTCGGTGAACTTGTCCGAACGGCCCCGGATGACGAAACGGACTGCGTCGATGCGTCCGGAACGTCGATTTTAGCCGGGAAGGACATATAATTTGATAGGGTTTCGAGTCGACTCGAATTGCGCGTAAATCGACAAATTTAAATTAAAAAAATAATAATAATAAATGTTTTTTTATATATATAATAAAATATATCCCTTACCTTAATCCTACGATTCACGGGCATTATTACTGTTCATTGTCTTTTATCTCTCGCGCGCGCGCCTTCGATCCCCTTTCCCGTGCCCTAACCGGTCCCCGCCGTCCTCTTCTTCGGCGACGACCGATTTCGAGAAGCTTCCTAACCGATTTCCCGGTCGCCTCTCCCGCCGGTCATATTCTTGTAACAAACTCCCCGCCCAAGCGAGTCAGGTAACCTTCCTCCTTGCCAATAGCGGTCGGTTTTCTTGCCTTTGTGGCGTGTTCTTCTCACCCTCGGTCTTCACCGTTGGTAAGAATCGCTACCCCTTGTTGGCTATAAATACCACTTAGGACAGAGAACTTGGGAGGATTAATTTTGTGCGAATTTTTTTTTCTGGAAGATTGCTTTCTTTCGAGTTCCCAGGATTTCTTATCTCCTTTCTAAAATTCCTGAATTAGCGAGTTTTTGGAGCTACAAATAAGCAAAGGGTGATTTGGAGCCTGAAAAGGTAATTACGTGCTGCAGCATTAAATTATTTATGATGCTTATTTTGTGGATAATATGAAAAAAAAAAAGAAAAAAAGTGAATTTCAATATTACATGCTCTCTTGAGATTTATTTTTACTCCTGTTTGGATTAACCAACCATGCTGATAGCTCTTCCTATATGCTTTCCTGTATTTTATTTTGGAAGTGGCATACTTTCGGCTGTTTACATGGATATGCTTCAATGCAATAAGTCCATGCTAATGATCTTTTAATTGAAGCATGTAATAAAGAATTGTTGCTATGCAGTTGGGATTGTTATATTCAGCTGGCGTGGGGATTTACCTACCCTGAAATTATATATATCATCTTAAAATGTTTATTAGTAGGATTCTTTAATCCCTATGTATTTGTATATTTGACCTTTGAACACTGAATTCTATATCTCGAGCTTTGAGTTTTAAATTATCATTCTTCTTATTTAAAATATTAAAAGATGCATATGGAAGTTCAAAGTGGGTGTATAAGTTGGACATGCGGGGTACAGGCAATGATGCACAGACTAATAATAGTGCTTTTATAGCCGAAACAAAATAAAAATCAATACTCAGAGATAGATGCCCATTTTACCTTGAGTTAGGTAGCTCTAATCCCTACCTTTAAGAAATCCGTGAACTGATAACAGATGCTACGACACCAGATATTACACTGGTTCAATAACAGATACTTCGACAACAGATGCTACACCACACCCGTAAGATAAATAACACCACGTTTGCACGATAATAAACACTGCACCTGCACGACAACAGATACTACGCCAACACATCAAATCAAATGCCACACACATAGTAAAACACATATCACATCACACACATAGCACAAACACATATCACATCGAACACATACAACACATTAAGTATCACACAAAAAGAACCATACATGGCACATCACACACAACACATTTAGTACATCAAATCAGACATGACATATCAAACACACCGCATCAAACACAACACATATAATTATCAAACTTATCATACACACCCTACACATTAAACATCACACATAAACACCATATATTAAACATTACACATACACATCACATATTAAATATCACACATACACACATACCACTTATCAAATCACACACACTACACATTACCCTACTACACACTACCCAATAAACACTACACACTATGCACTAGTTAACACATATTACACATCACAAACCAGATACTATAACACTAGATATTACACTGGTAAAGTAACAGATACTACAATAACAAATACTACACTTTCAAATTCAGATACTACAAATTGGTTCACTCACTAATTAAGTGGTAGGGATTAGGATTGCCTACTCTAGGGTGATTTGCTGGTGACTTTATCTCAGATGATACAGACTTCAGTACTTCGGGTTGCCTGTGGGATCGAAATAGAAAAGGAAGTCTACAGACTGAGCCTATCCTCAAATAGAATTCTTATTCCCCCACTTTGATCTTTTATATGTTTATAGCTAAACTTGATTCTATAGTTACTTGTAGTTATTAGCTTGCTTCCGAGGCATCGACGGAGTTGGCCAGGTATACATTTTTTTATTATACAATTCATTTACTTTCCTTATTACATGCATTCTTTTACTTTTGTATATATACTTACCTGTATTCATACTTTTCTTTTATACTTGCCCCTAGGATAGGCCATCTAGGGCATGGTTAGTTTCTTTTTATTACACATGTTTATTTTGATTATTCCTTCTCTTGCATACCTGTACATACCCCTAGCATAGGCCATTTAGGGCATGGTTATTTCCTTTTTATTATACATGTTTATTTTAATTATTCCCTCGCATATGCCCTTAGGATAGGCCGTTCGAGGCATGGTCTTCTCTTTTCTCTCCTATCTTTATCCTTTCTCGAGACGAGACGACAGAGGACGAATGAAGGATCTTCGATCGGACGTTCGTAGATTTAAGTAACATCTATAGGACGTTGAGGTTGTCATTTGATACGACATAAATCTTCACATTATCTTTTAGGACTTAGTACGATCGTACATCGTACGATATAAGTCCTAAACTTTTTAGGATTCCGAGGTTGTCGTTTGGCACGACATAAATCCTCTCATATTTTTGGGTCATTTACACATTACATGTAGATATAAATCCCAAATCATTTAAATAATTTACAGGATTGAAATATCAAATACAACTTCACTTTCAAAGATATAAAGCCCAATCATAGCTTAGGTTGAGATGTCACTGAAGCTCTTTCAGTATCTTCGACGTCTCCTACTCTTTACTTCTTTGAACTCTGAAAGTAACTGTTCCATATTGAACCATTCCCTTTGATTTTCCTACAACCAATCGTGAAAACTTGACTGTCGAAATTCTTGAAGACGAAACCCATGATCCTTATCAAGAGTTTTCTTAGGTGATTTCAATCGCCTAAGATGTAATTAACTATAGGGGCTTTCCCCTATAGGGAATTAAGAACCCAGATTAATCTAAACTCTGTCTAATCTGTGTATTGATAGGGGAATTTGTCGGCTATAAAATACGCAGACTAAAATAGAGTCATAAACCTTTAAGTTTAGATAGTTAAGCCTACTAACAAGTGGTACGCTCATCTTTCGGGATGATATGTCACTTGTGGTATTATGCTCAACTATTTAAACTTTTTGACATATGAGATTTATCTGGTCTCGTTATTTTCAAAATAAAAAATATATATATTATCATTTTCAAAAATAAAAAAAAATACTTTACCTATTACATTAAATTAAATTTTAAAATTTTATTTTCAAAATAAAAATTAGCCGACAATTTCTGGCGACTCCGCTGGGGACTGATTCTTCTCTCTATTTTGGATTATAAGGATTTGTCTTCATACATCGATAGTGTGCCCATGTCTCTAGTGGGCCAGACTATCATTCTTCCGTTGATGTGCTTCGCTCATTTCTTCCTTGAGCAAGTATTGTCAACTCCTTTTTTTGATTCTGGAGTCACTGTTTAATCATCCTTAAACAGAGAGGTTCCAGAATCTTGAAATCTTTAAAGTGGGGTGGACCTCCAATAGGTGTGGTAAGTTAGTATCAGTTTATCGAAGTGAGTTCGATGCGAATTTAATCTTTTATATGAGTCCTTCAACCTCAGATTGGATCCTATACTTTTTATATTTGCCTTACCTTAAGTTTAAAATAAGTCAACCGATTAAAACTTTCTATAATTTGTTCGGATAAGACCTGAAAAGGGCACCAAGTTAATTTTGATGTTTATTTCCAATGACAGAAATGTCTTCCCCGAAATTGATTTTCTCCTTCGCTACTGGAAAGGATATTGTTGTTAATAAGAATCAATTACCTGACAAGACGATGATCAAGTTTGGTCAAGGTTTTGACGACGCTGAGATCAAATTTGCAAGTATTCCAGTAGCAGTAGTGAAATCTGAGGCAAATAAGTCAGTGGAGCATGTTGTAGAATTCAACTTGAGGTCTGTTGATGAATTTCCTCCTTTGAAACGAGTATTGGTTGAGAGTAATCCTATTGTTGCTGTGAAATCTGTTGCTAAAACCATTAAGGTCAGTCCCAAGAATGTTTCTGCTGCTCTAGTTGATTTGGTTGTTGCTACGTCTGCTGTTACTTCGGCGTTAGCAAAAGGGAAAAGTGTACTGATGGCCGATGAACCAATAATTGGAGAAAATTTGGCTTTCACTTCGCTACCTTCTGTTTTTGAAATTGGGTCCAGTTCTAAGTCTGTGTCTTTGACTAGAACACAAAGGAGAAACAGAAACAGGAAAATAGCTAAAATCAAGAGATTGGAGGTCGCTAAATTTACAGTTCTTGTGGAAGTTTTGGAGGAAGAAACTGGACTCCTTGAAACCTCACCTCTTCTTAGAGGTAGCAGGTTTCATCCTTTGTCCGTTGCCCCCGCTGAAGAAGACGTTTCAAAAATTGCTGTTGCATTACTGATATCACCTCATCGTCAGAATGAGAGAAAGAAGAAGCCTGCTCCTTTCTCTGAAATTCGTCGTGTGTTTGAAAGATTGGCTCAGAGAGAGCGTTGTTCAGTTGCTGAAATATTGAAGAAAATTGGGTGTGCTGTTCTACTGCATATACAAGCTGAAATCTTAAAGGGAGATATACCAAGTCATCGACATCATAAGTTTGATCGAAAGAAAGAGACATTACAGCCCCATGTTTCTGCTAAGTTACGTCTGGGGAAACGTATTGTTACTTCTACAGATCATATCTTTACCACCCATCAGAAAGTCACAGGACACCAACCTGCAAAATCTCGTCTTGGACCAAGGATAGTTTCTCCAATTAGATCACAGGAAATTCTGTTCCGAAAGGAGACTCCGAGGAACGATAAAGGGTTGTCTACTACAGTTTCTGGTTCTCAGACTAGGGAGCACACCACTTCTAGACATGTTAGTGCTTTTAGTAAGCCATTTGGTGTTAAAGCACCAACGCTAAAGAAAATGGTGTGGCAACCTAAGGCTATTGAACCAATACTTATAGAGAAGCCCAAAGTCAATGATAAGAGGAATAATTCTAGTCCCGAGAAGAGGATTAATACTCCGGAAACTGCTGCAGAGGGGGTCAGTTGTCAAATACCCCATGTGGATTCAACAGATAAGGTGAACTTAATTGAATTTAAATTGGAAAGGTTAAGAGAAGATATTCAGCAGTTGTCTAAGGAAAGGAAAGAAGAATCGAATGATGAGGAAGATTTGACGGATTATATGGATGAAGATATTGTTGAAATAAATATGGTCGAAACCAGAGCATCCTCAAATATACGAGAGGCCCCAGTACCAGCTGAAGGAAATGTTATTGAAACATTACGAGGAATTATTCGAGATAAAGATGAATTAATTGAACGGATGGAAAGAAAAATGGAAGAAATGATGGCTGCAATTATGACTTTACAAAGTCAACCTCGGACTCCGATAGTGGCTCCCGCTGAGGTAAACCAACCAGAAATAATTCAGATTCCTGATAATAATAAAGAATCTTCCAATAATAATGAAGAGCAGCCCATGAAAGATTCTGTTCCAGCTACCATGCCAAAAAAAGATATCAAGAGTTTAATAGAACAACAGGTGAGAGAAGCCTTGGCACAATCTAAAGGAAGGTCGTCAATTCTGAAGGGTAGACCTTATCCTGAAGAATTCAACGCCGTTCAATACCCCAATGGTTTTGTACCACCTTCGTTTAAAACTTTTGACGGAATAGGAAATCCACGACAACATGTCACTCATTTTCGGGCTAGTTGCTGTAATGCAGGAGGAAACGATGCACTATTGTTCCGACAATTTGTGAGTAGCCTCTCAGGTGTTGCTTTTGATTGGTATGCTGAATTACCGAATGGATCGGTCAAGACTTCCGCAGAATAAGAAAATCTTTTCGTTAAACGGTTTGTTGGAGCTCAACACCATATCACCGTTGGTGATCTTGTGGTTGAGAAACAAAAACCGGAAGAAACATTGGTGGAATACATTCTGCGATGGAGGAATCTGAGCATGAAGTGCGAACCTTAACTCCAAGAACAACATGCAATTGAAATTTTATTGAAAAGTATTCAGGGACCGGTAGCATTCCTCCTTAAAGGTTTTACGATCAAGACGTTTGAAAAATTGCTCAGTAAAGCTGCAAGTCTACAAGAAGAAGCAAAACAACTTGGTTTTATTGAAAAGACCGAGAAATAGAAACCAATGAAAGCTTTCGAGAAGAAATTTGTGACTGTTGCAACTATTGATAAAGGCAAACAACCAATACAGATAAAAACAAAACAACCTCGACAGACTCATCAACTGCTTCAGCAGTATAATCCGCAGTCTTCACAACAGAGACCTTCCCCGATGAACGAGAAACCCACTTTGTCTTTAGCGGAACGATTAAGTAGGATATACTCTTTCAAAGATGAAGCAGTCGGCAAGATGTTTCAGAATTTGGTTAAGAAAGCTGAATTCAAATTACCTGAACCTAAGAAACCTGAAGAGGTTGATAAGAAAGATCATCCGCTATACTGCCCATATCACAGAATGATCGGACATACTATAGAAAATTGCTTTTTTTTAAGAATTGGTTGGAAAATAATCTCATGAGAGGGAACATAACAATCCCGAAAGAGTATATGAGAGAACCTTAAAAAGGTTCAATCAATACAATCTCGGTCGATCCTATTGTTCCAATTGATCCATATACAACCAATGATGGGTGGAGTACAATATGGACTAAATCTTCAAAGAAGATATTGAGTCAGTTCCAGAATGCTTTAACACAGGCTGTAATTCAAGATCCACAGCCTGTTGAGCCGGTGTTATTGATTGGAGTAGAAAATAAATCTCAAGAGAAGTATGAACAAGTTATGGAAGAAAAGATTGAAAAGTCAACTCAGAAGATAAGAGTCGTTGGTCTGAGATTAGTTGTTACAGATTTGGGAGAGAAATTTCTCAAACCGTTGACTTTGTATGATTTCTTCTTCGCTCCACCAGGAGCACGTAATACTATGGAATTTGATTTCTGCTATGTTTTGGCTGTTTCTGTTGATGATGTGATTGACAATAACCAACCTAACTCTGATATTAATTTCAATCATAATAGTAATTCTCAAATCGTACAGAACATTGACATGTGCAATGATGATTCAGAAAAGGATACAGAAAAGGACAGCTGCTGTATGGAGGATGAAACATTTATTCTAGAGTTTCAAGGATCGCCAATTGCAATAGAGCTAGAATTTTCTGATTCAGAAGAAGTCTTGAAAGAATCAGCTACTTCGATTCCTGAGGTTACGATTTCTGAATTAATTCCAGACTTAGAAGAGATAACAGAAATAAATTTGAGAAGCGGAAAGGTATTACCCCGAGAGTGGGTCCGAAATATAAAGGAAAACAAATAGACGATCCAGTTCCACCAATTGATGAAGTGCTCGCTCAAAAAGAAGATGAAAAGCTAAACAATAAAGTGGATTATAATGTGCTAGCCCATCTTAGGAAGTTACCAGCTAAGTTGAGTATATACGACGCCCTGATCTTATCAAAGGAGATGAGGGAAGCTCTGGTGAAAACTTTGCTTGATCCGGACATTTGTTTAGCTCAGCTCGCTGGTGATTCCCTGGATGAGGTTTGTTCATTGAGAGAACAGACAAAGATAACTTTTACAGATGATGATGTATTGCTTGGCACTGCTGATCATAATCGTCCGCTGTATATTTCGTCAACATTGGTAACTCTATGCTATCTGCAGTATTAGTGGATCCGGGAGCATCCATTAATATAATGAACTTGAGAATGCTAGCATATTTGGATATTGACGCAAGACAGTTGACCACTGATAGAATGATGTTAAGGGGTTTTAACCAAAAAGGAGAAAGAGCTTTGGGATCGATAACTCTACTGTTGAGAATCGGTGAATTGGCGACAACTGCAAAATTCCATATCATTGACTACGAAACATCATTTAATGCTCTTCTCGGGCCGACCTTGGATTCACGAAAACAGATTGGTTCCCTCATCACTACATCAATGTATAAAGTATCGCTCGGGAAGGACAAGAATATTGTATAAAAGGAGATTTACATACCGTTTTCTATTCATGAAATAGGTATTCATGAAGATGCTGCTTACTACACTCCTCTGAAAAAGACTGTTTTATCTCGAGATGTTGTTGCAAATAGAACAGAAAATCCAGAAAGTATACAAAGACAAGATTTTTCAGTGTCAATTCAACAATCTCGCATCACCCCTCTATAATGAGAGGGTGAGAGTTCCTCCAGAACTCGCATCCGAGGTCGAGGCCTGGGACGAGGTCAAGAAAGGAACGATAGGGTTGTTGAATCGAAGAATCCAGTTATCAACATTGATTTGGAAGACGAGTTACGAAGATGAAAAAATTAAGAAAGATGCAATGACAATTAACCAAAGGAGACCCCGGTTCCAAATCAGCTTAGAAGATGAAGAAAAGTGTGAACATAGTTCAATGTATGATCGAATCAATCGCTATGTACAAACCATGACCCTTACCCCAATTTATACTCATAAAGTTGAGGGTTTGAAGGTCAAAGAAGTACATAGTGCTGGTGGAAAACCAATAAAGTTTCATCGTGGCTCTGCATCTTCTAGTTCTGAAACTAATGTAAAACTAGAAAATGTTCTTTCTTCAGAATTAATGGAATTGCCCGTTGGATGGTATTTTCATTGTGTTCAAAATCTTGCACAGCGTGGTATGGTACCTAAGCAATTGTTGACCTCATTTTTGATGAGGTCTTCTCTTCTCTCTATAGTACTTAGGATCTAGCCTTAGGCTTTTCCTTTGACTATCTTAGAGGATTAGAACTGGGACCCACCACTTAGAAACTCAAACCACTTCTTAACTCCCTGCAAAATCCACAAACTCGATCGTAGACCCCTAATCACCTAGAGGGTTGAAACCAAATGTGGAAGTTTAAAGGATGAGTTCCTATAGGACTCTTTGGCCTTAGGATCGCCTGAGGTGGTCCAGTGCGGTGAAGGGCTGACTTACACATACACTACATTTATACACTACACTTTCACACACCTCCTAAAACCACACCCATACCCAACTTGATTTCCTGACTCATGTAGGTGATCCACATGGATGGTCCTTAACCCCTAAGCCCTTGGCTAAGAGGGTTAGGAACAACATGGTGGATGCCTCAAATGAGTCCTCTCATGGCTCATGTGGGCTTGATATGGCTTCAAGGCTCAATAAAAATGATTTTATTCCACTTACATTTACCCAATCTTCAATTTTCCAAATTTTCAATTTTTGACCCCCGGGACCCTACACCCGCCTAGCCTACCCGAAACCCTTGAAATTACCCAAATTGTTCAAAATCCCAAATCACCCAAAATTCCACAAAACCAATCCCAAATATTTCCACATTACTCAAATTGATCATTCATAGCCAAAAATACTAAAAATTCCAAAAATACCTCCCAATACCCTCCAAATACCCAAAATACCCCTCTTGACCCAAAAATCCAAAAAATTCCCAGAAAATTTCAGAAAATTCCAAATATTCCCAATTTCATTTTGTTCAACAACACCATGGGCCAATTTTGTCAATTTACCCTACTTTTGTCAAAAACCCCCAATTTGACCCATTTTAACCCTAAGTGAACCCAATGTCAAACCAAACCTACCCAATTGACCCAAATTTTAGTCCAATTCAATTCTAAACTTCAATTCAACATTCCCAACACCAATCTAGACCAAATCCAAGTCCAATTTGATTGACATTTGGATCCAATTTCACTTTTGGCCTTAAGGCCCAATTTGGACCCATGACCCAAACCTAACCCAAACTCACCCAATTCAACTCCAATTAACCCCAAATCTTTTCTAAACCTTCCTTAACATTCCCACAAACAAAACACTAACATGATTTGCCCAAAATTTAGACCCAAACCCCACTCAAATTCAACCCAAAATCAAAAGGCCCAATTTCGACCTAAACCCAAACCTAACCCGAATAAGCCCAAACCCCAAAATCAAAACCCAACCAAAGCCAAAACCTCTTTGAAACACTCCCATAAATATTTCCCAACATTTATTTTACATCAATTTCAACCCTAGCCCAACATTGGCCCAAGTTAGCCCAATTTGACCTATATTGGCCCATTCACCAAAGAAGCCCAAATTCAACCCAATTCAAACCCAAATCACTCCAAATTTGCTTCAAGTCACTCATGACACATCCATGAGCTAAACCCAACATTTTTTTGGTCTAATCCTTCACAAAATTCCCATCCATAAATTTATTTTTAAACCAAAATCCCACTTTCTTAAACCTTCCTAAAAGCCCAAAATTCATGCTAAAGCCCATATGACAAATTCTTCTCATCATACCCTTAATTAAAATCATCCCTAAGTTCAAATCAATCATCAAATGATTCCAAATCAAGCCATGTGCCAAATCCCATCAAATCACTCCTAAATTACCAAAATTCCTAAAAAACTCTTTCATGAAAGTTGACTTAGCTTTTTCCAAGCCAAAGGTGAGCCATGAAGCCATGCATGAGCCACATGTGAGCCATGAAAGCTTTGGACACTTCACCATACCCAAAATGGCAAGAAGAGGGGACCCTTGAATGATTCTCTTAAGAGTGATTAACCACTCCCATGTCTCCCCTAACTCTTGCTTAAGCTTAATTGTACTTGGATTGTGACTTGACCCCCACTAATCAAGCCGATCCAAGTGACTTTCCCTTCAGCCCAATTGGCCTTGGAGGGTGGACCTAACCCAAAACCAAGGGTTGACCCATTTAGACCCAAAACTAGCCCTTTCCCATTCCATTTTGATTCAAACCCTTTACACATGTTCATGGCCAATTGATTGCACAAACCTCCGACCACGACCCACTCGGACTCGAGGGTGACCCATGCTCGCAGCGCCCGCCCAGGTCGCCGAAAAACACCATGGCCGAGACCTTGGGAGGAGCCAAACTTTGGAATTCCACCTTGCTGAGCTTCCCCATGCCCAATGGCCACCATAGTTGTTCTTCCCATGCCCAGAGCAGCTGATCCCAACCCTTGGCCATCCCTGTGAGGCTCTCCAGCCACCTCTATTTAAACCCGACCCCTCACGGCCATGAAAGAGAGTTGCACAAACCTTGCCGAAACTCGCCAAAATTGTTCCAAACCCTACTCCATACTTAGAGTAGTTGATCCCAGTGGTCAATTTGCCATAATCCCCACCAACGAACCCGATTTCTCAACCGAAATTTCACCCAAAACCAGGACACTTTGCCACGGTGAGCCAATCCTTAAATTGATCGGTCCTACACCTTCACTGGACCAAGAGGAGAAGTTTCCCACCGAAAGCCCCATCTCCGAGGCCACCCGGTTGTTCCAACCTCCAAGTTTTGTGATCGGCCGTGGTCACTTTCATAGCTAGCCGATTCACCGGACCGGGAGACTTCATCCGGAGCTTCGTCAGGATCCAATCGAAGGTGACACAACCCTCGGATTGAAGCCACACTTCTCCGAGCAAAGGTATGAGCTAATTCTTCATCCCGAGCTTCGGAGATTCTCCATTTCAAGTGCCTTAATTTCAATGCATGATCACCGTATAGATGTGTTCGTCTCTTCAAGACGAATCCATAGAAGCACAAGAACACGAAAATCCGTTAAGTATTGAGTGAGATATTAGGGATTTAGTGTGGATGGCTCTCGGGTGAGGACGCTTGGGGACGATGAAAGGATGCCGTTCATTTAATACACGCGCGGACGGACGGCCAGGATCGCGCCGGATGAGGAAACGGAACGATACAGCGAGCCCCCGGAGGGCTGAGTCAGATGGCGGCGTCGAATCAGAGAGCGCCACGCGACGTTTCGGAGCTGCCGAGGTTGACGCGGCACCGCGTGGATAAATAGAAATTTAGGGTATTTTCTGATTTATTTAATTCCCTAAACTTCAAAAATCCATAACTTTGTGTACAAAAATCATAAAAAAAAAATAAAAATACCCTCTTGCTCAGTGAACAGAGGAGAATAATGTGGAAAAGAAATCATTTAATTTCATCACATATTTTATTTTTAATAATTTATTTACTATCTGCATTGTTTTAATTCTCCATGCATATAGGAAATTCACCATGGCATGAGACCATAGGGCTTTTAATGCCTCTGAATTTGGGAACATTCCCTGAATTTTCCAAAGTCAGAGGCCATCCCTATGAGAAGTTATTGATTTTTCAAATTCATGTTACTGTTTTGAGTATTTTAAATCCAATAATTAGCATATTGTGAAATAAATTCTAGGAAAATTTGGTGATGTCTCTTATGACCAGAGGACCCTAGGAAAAATAGGTTTTGAATTAATTCATTTAAAATAACCCTAATTGGCTTAAACACCCAAAATAGGTCCCTAATTAATTAGAGCTAATCATACATCAAATTGACTTGAAATCAATTCTTCATTGACCATTAGGATTAGAGGAACCCATCATAAAAATTTGAAGTCAATTGGACTTGGTTAGCCCTACTAAATGGGTTGATTAAGCCATTTAGCCAATTTAAACTTTAAAAATTCATAACTTTCAAAATACTTTTAAAAAATTCACCAAATTGGTTTTGTAGTCTCTCTGATATCAGGGGAATTTAAGAAAAATAAAATTGTAATTTTCTAAAAAAGTTGATTTTTTGCATTATTTTAATATTTTAATAATTAAAAAATAAAAAAAATCACAAAAATAATAAAATTTACCAAAATGTCACATTTTGAATTTTAATCACTTAGGAACAAACCCCATATTTTTCTTAGTTCTCTATAATGAGATATTAAATTTTAAAACCCTAAGGTAATTTTAAAATTAAAAAATATATATTTTTTAGCATTTTCACTAAAATAATTCTAATAAATCAAAGAAAAATCAGAAAATTTTAAAAATTGATTCTCTGATTTTCTTGATATCAGAGAGAATTTTGAAAAATATAAAATTCATTTTTCAATCTTTATTTTATTTTAAAATTAATTAATACTCCAAAACTCAAAATAATTATAATAAAAATTATATAATTCAAAAAATTACCAAAATTGGTCCAAGTGGTCCTCTGGTCATTAGGAATGTTCCATAATTTTCTTAAGGATAGAAACTTTCCATTGGTCATATTATTAAATTTTCCTTGGAAATCCTTATTTTCCACCAAAAATAATTACATAAATAAATTAAATACAGAAAAATCACATTTTCTCCTCTCATGTCTTTATTGGCATATAAGTGAAGTCACATAAAAATTTCAAGTTCATTTAAGCTCAATTTAGTGAGTTATGAAATTATTAAGCTTGAAGGGCAAAATGGTAATTAAAATTTTAACCCTTAATTAAAACTTTAGGTTTAATAAAATTAACAAGTAAAATATTTGATCTTAATCTGATTTGGATGATTGAAATTTAAATAATTAAAGAGTAGAAACCTATTAAATAATTTAAAAATAATTAAGATAAACCTTAATTAAATAATTGATTAAATTTGGAAGAATAATAAAGTTGGGATTATTAAATAGAGATATTATTAGGAGGAGATTTGTTCTTTAATTTAAAAATCCCTAAATTAATCATCTTAATCATATTTAATCCCCAATTAAAATGATAATTTAAATTTAAGTTTTAAAATGTTAAAGGACTTAATCATTAAAATTAAATTAAAAGTTAAATTATTAAACTCTTTTTAAATTTTCAATTAAATTAAAATTAAAATTAAAATTAAATTAAAGATTAAATTAAATTAAATCAAACAAATTAAATTAATTTAAATTAAATTAAATCAAATAAATTAAATTAAATTGAACAAATTAAATTAAATTGAATTAAATTTAATTAAAATTAAATTTAATTAATTAAATAAAATTAAATTAAAAAAATAAAAATAATAATTAAATTAAATTAAATTAAACTAAATTAAATCAAATTAAATCATATTAAAATTAAAAAATAAAATTAAATTGAATTAAATTAAATTAAATTAAATCAAATTAAATTAAATTAAATTAAATTAAATTAAATTAAAATAAAATAAAATAAATCAAGTTAAAATTAAAATTAATTTAAATTAAATAAATTAAATTAAAATTGAAGCTTAACCAAATCAAATTAAATTAAAATTAAATTAAATTGAATTAAAAAATAACATCACCTAAGACATGAAAAAATAAATATAAAGCAACTTGAACACTATTCCAAATTTAAATCCGATAACTGAAATTAAACTAAATCACAAACCATTTGAACACCAATTTGCCCTCGAAAGCTTTGGTTATCATAACTCCTAAACAGAACGTTAAATGAAATGTTACTTCACCTATAGGATATTCAAATGTCCTAATTCACCGAGCGAAGATAACAAAACTTGAATTCCGGACGATTAATTCATTTGTATGATTAAATTCATTTGGACTTAAAACAATTCTATTAGTATTGAAAAGATGTTTAAGATTCTTCTTAAGCACTTCCTCAATATGATAGGATACTTATAAGAACAATTGAACTTAATTGTTCTTTGATGAAGAAAATCGTCCTCAATTCAAAACACAAGAACCTAGACGTCATAGGAAATGACTAGCTATATGATTAGGAACTTGGTAGAAAACCATAACCATTCCCTTAGCTTTACCTAGGAACTTGCTTAAATATTCTAATTGTGTTTTAAGTGCAGCTTGGGATGACGGGAAGACCCTCCAGGTACTCTTTTATTTTATTGCAATTTACCTTATTGCAAATTATTTAATCGCATCGCACTTACTTTTCTTGCATGATAAACAAACTGTTGCATGAAAATCCACACCTTTAGGATAGTCCCTAAAACTGAAACCAAAACTAAATTTAAAAGTCATTACAAGATAAAATTCACCGCCACAACATCTCAAAATATAAAACAACTCAAAATTTAATCACAAACAGAACACAAAACTACAATTATAACTAAATTAAAACGTCTTATTGGATGATCGGGAATACCTCGGATGATGTAACCTACGTGTTGCTAATGGGATTTCCCACGGTCTAAATGAAAGTGTGGAACTCATTCAGTTGAGTTTAGCAAATTCATCTGGACTAAGTGAATCCGATAAAAATAACGATGCCGGAAGGATGGAACCGTGGGATCTTAACCGGTGTTGTTATAATCAACTTTAAGATTTGTTTTAGTTAAGATTTTCTCTAAACCAAAACACTTTTCTCATCTCCTGATTTATGACTTCTATAACTAAACCTCTGCAACAACAAGGAGCTCGGAGCATGGTGGGCGGCACGGCCATCGTCATCGACGAAACTCGAGTCTACTTCGACAAAACTTTCCTAGAATTAAATAACCAAGCCATAGGACCTCGAGGTAGTTTGCCTAGTGCAACATAAATCCTCAAACTTTTGTTAGGCATTTGCATTGCAAATTAAGCCCTAACCGGTCTTAGGATTTCGAGGTAGTCGTCCGATACTACATAAACCCTCACATCTTCGAGGCTATTTGCATGACTGCGTTATGCAAATATAAGTCCTAATTAATCAAAATTGGCAAGACTGAAATATTAGATAACATTAGGACTTTCCTAAATTCAAGCCAAACAATAGGATAGTCGGGAAATTACCGAAGTTCGCTTCGAATCTGTAATTTCTCCTACCTTTCTTCCTTTGAATTCCCAAAAACAAAATGTTCCAAACTTGATCCATTCCCTATTGAAATTCCAAAATTCAATCCTTTGAAAACTTAAACTTTGAAATTCTTGAGAGCAGAATTATTGATTATTATCGAGAGTTTTCTTAGGTGATTCCCGTCACTTAAGATGTAATTAACTATAGGGGCTTGACCTTGTAGGGAATTTTAAAGAACCCGGGTAATATAAACCCCGTTTAATGCTTTCATATTAAGCGAGGGAATTTGTCGGCTTATAAAATTGGTTCGCGGACCAAACGGATGTCACAAACCATTCTAGTTTATCTAATCGAGCCCCATTATCAAGCGAGTGTGTCCATTCTTCGGGATAGATACACGGTTTGTGGTGCGGTGCTCGTTTATGTGAACTATTTGGGATGTGAAATCAGTTTGATTTCATATCTTAAAATTTTCAAACTTAAAATTATTTTCAAAATCAATTACTACTTTTCAAATTATTTATTTAAATTAAATTAAAGATTCGCCGACAATTCCTGTTAGGCGACCCTCTTTTCAAAATAAAATACCCAACCTAAAAATAAGCCGACAATTTCTGGCGACTCCGCTGGGGAAAATTCCTCTCTCCATTTTAATCAGATAATTCTGCTTTCAAAAATCGGTAGTGTATCCATGTCCCTAATGGATCAACCTACCCTTCTTTCCGTTGGAATACTATGTTCATTTCTGCCTTGAACGAGTATAGCCAACATCCTCCTGGATTTAGGAGCCACTGTTTAGACACCCCTAAATAGAGAGGTTCCGAGATCCTTTTACCTCATTTTTGAGGTGGGGTGGACCCCCAATAGGTGTTAGTTTAGGAGTGATCCTTCGAGTCGAGAAGTCTTGCATAAGACTTTCTTTTCCTTTCCAACTCTGAATCGGATTCATTACCTTCTCTACACCTTTGAACATTCCGTTCTAAATAAATAAACCCTCTAATGAATGACTCTTTTAACAAATAACTCCTTCTTATAAATACATGAACAAGAATGTGTTCGGACTCTTTTCGATTCCTTTCTTTTCGTCCTGATGAGAAGAAGCATAACTTGGGACTGACAATCAGAATCTACCTCGCGAAATGGAAGCCCCAAAGCCGATTTTCTCCTTCACCAATGGACTGGACTTCGCTGTTTACAAGGATGAGCTGCCCGACAATAGGATCATCCTTTTTGGACAAGGATTCGAGAACACAAATGTCAAGATCACCGACGTTACCCTTTTCGCGCTGACAAACAAAGTATCTGAAACTGAGAGACCTTTGATCGAGTTCAACCTTAAGTCAACTCAAGAGTTTCATCCCTCGCAAAAGATTCCAGCCGAGAGGAGTCTTCTCGTCCACGAAGGACCGTTGTTGCTACCCCCACCGGTCTAGTTGTCTCCGCACCTACCCCGGCTTCGCCAAATTAAAGGGGAAGGAAATCCGGAACTATGGTGAACCCGTTACCGTGGAGGGTACAGACCTTCTGTAAGACCTTCGTTTTTGAAATCGGGTCCAACTCGAGAATTCCATCACTAACACGGACCCAAAGAAGGAACGAAGTAGGAAGATTGCCGGGAAGGCCGTAGCCGCCGAAGTCGCTTTCTTAGAAGAAATCCACGAGTACACACCACTACCCGAATACATACCATTGCTCGAAGATACACCCCTTTGGAAGGAAGTAGATTCCATCCCCTTTCCGCCGCAGCTGACGAGGAAAATGTCCTCAGGATTGTTTCTACATTACCTCGACCCGCATACTACAGAGACAGCAGAAAGAAAAGGGCTAGGATTTCACCATTTGCCCGACTACAGACTGTGATTGAGAAGTTAGCAAAGAAAGAGAAATGCCCTGTATCGGAGATTCTAAGAAGGATAGGGCGGGTGCCAGCCAAATCCTGTCTTGGGCCGCAAGTAGAACCTGCCATCGTTACAGAAAAGCCAAATAAAAGGATGAAGGCTAGTCCGCCTATCATTGTTTCAGGGTTACAGATTAGGGAGGATACCACCTTCCAGCATTTGGCTGACAGACCATCCGGTCCTAGACCTTCTGCTGCTAGGAGGATGGTATGACGTCCCACTACCGAACAATTAAGATTAAAACAACAACCTGAGAAAGAAAGTCTCGTCAGGAAACTTGAGTCCGAAGAAAGCGTTACCGCAGTGAAGGGGACTCATGAGAAAGAAAACCGACAGTTATCACATGACAACTGCAAGGATGTATAGAAAAGATCACTAGAAGATGCTATAAAAAAGTTGAGGACTGATATTCGACGATTAGCAAAGGAAAGAAAAGAGAAATTCAGAGATGAGATTGATTCGTCGGAATTCATGGATGATGAGTATGTAGAAATTAACATGGTCAAAACACGAGCTTCGTCAGCTTCACGAGGTGCTCTCGCGGCCGCGAAAAGAGAGGAGTCGGAAGTAATGAGGAGGCAGCTTCAAGAGAAGGATGATACAATCGCCCGAATGGCAAAGAGGATGGAAGAGATGGTTGTAGCCACTAGCCACTCTCCGAGTCGAGTGCAACCCCAAAGAGAGACACCCCGAGAGGTCATTCACATTGTAGACGGAGGAAAGGAGATTACATCCGTCAACGGGGATGATCGGTTAAAGAAAGATACAACACAAAGCATGATTCCGAGAAAAGGATATCAAGAGCTTGGTGGAGCTAGCAGTGCGAGAAGCCTTAGCACGATCAAAGAGCGGGACATCCATTCGGACGGGTAGACCTTACCCCGAAGAATTCAACGCCGTCCAATACCCGAAAGGCTTCGTACCACCTCCGTTCAAGACCTTTGATGGAGCCAGGAACCCCCGACAGCATGTCGCACACTTTCGTGCCAGTTGTTGAAATGCCGGCCGAAGTGATGCATTGCTCTTCCGACAATTTGTCAGCAGCCTGTCAGGGATCGCCTTTGATTGGTATGCAGAATTACCGAATGGTTCGGTAAAGACATTCTCAGAACTAGAGAACCTCTTCATCAAGCGATTTGCGGAGCTCGGCACCACATCACTATAGGTGATTTAGTGGTAGAGAAGCGAGCCGAACGAAACTTTGGTGGATTACATACTTCGATGGAGGAACCTAAGTATGAAGTGTGAGCCACAACTACAAGAACAGCATGCGGTCGGCATCTTACTTAAAAGCATTCACGGCCCGATAGTACTTCTCCTCAAGGGATTTACTATTAAGACTTTTGAGAAGTTGTTAAGCAAGGCCGGAAGCTTGCAAGAGGAGGCAAAGCAATTAAGTTTCACCGATAAGACAGACAAACTGAAACCAGTGAAAAATTTTGAAAAGAAATCTGGGATTGTTGCAGCAGTCGAAAAAGGTAAGCAACCGATACAAATATCGTTCTAACAGTCGCAGCAACCTCAACAGAATTATCAACAACCCCGACCCAGCTATCAGTCATCTCAACAGTATGAACAACCGCCTCGTCCGCAACGTACGTTAAGGGAGCTTTTGAGCGGGAGTATCCATTCAAGAACGAGGCGAGTGCCAAAAATGTTCCGCGAGTCGATGAAGACTCCGGATTTCCAACGCCGCGAGCCTAAGAGACCAGAAGAAGTCGACAAGAAAGGTGATCCCAACTTTTTCCCTTACCACGGATGCTTGGACACAAGATAGAAGATTGTATTACCTTCAAAAGTTGGCTCAACGACAATCTTCGGAAAGGAAATATAACAATCCCGAAGGAGTACATGAAGGAACCCCAGAAAGGAGGTTCCGTCAATATTGTCTCGACTGATCTCATTGTTCCGATAGATCCCTATGCGACTGATGATGGGTGGACTACCGCTTGGACAAGGTCTTCGAAAAAGATTTTGGATCACATCCAAACAGCTTCGGTGCGAGCCTCAATTCAGAGTTCGAAACCTGTCAAGTCGGCACTATCACTTGCAATAGAAGAACCACCTCAACAGGAGACGATTGAAGAGAAGAAGAAAATTGATGAAGAAGAGAAGACCGAGGCTTCTAAGGCTAGGCTAGGGGCTGCTTATCCTAGGATAGTTGTTTCGGATTCGGGGGAGAAATCCCTCAAACCTCTGACTCTGTATGATTATCTGCTCACTCCGGTGGGATCTTATAATGATAAGGGTTATGGCGTTGGCTACGTTTTGACTGTTTCTAGCGATTACGTAACTAGCGACAATCCGGACATCGATTTCGATACCAATGACAATTCTCAAATCATACACAATCTCGACGATCACAATGACAAAGAAGACATCCACCAAGAAGGCTACGAGAGTTCAATAAGCAACGAATTTATCTGCGAGTTTCGAGGAGCTCCAGTCACAATAGAGTTAGAGCCTTCAGACTCTGAAGCTAGTCCAGAAGAACCTGTCATTCCGATTCGGGAGGAAACACCAGCAAACTCAATACTAGAGTCAGAAGAAATTACAGAAGTTAACTTAAGAAGTGGAGGAGTTCTACCTCCGAGAATGGGTCCAAAGGATAAAGGAAAGCAGGTGGTTGATCAAGAAGAACCAGCCCCGGCAGAAGAAATACCCACTCGAGAAGAAATCGAGACACATGGAAATAAAGTGGACTACAACGTGCTAGCCCATCTTAGGAAACTACCGGCCAAACTGAGCATCTACGACGCCCTCATCTTATCAAAGGAGATGAGAGAAGCTCTGATCAAGGCCTTACTTGATCCGGAAATTTGCTTAGCTCAAATGGCCGGAGATTCCTTAGATGAGGTTTGCTCGTTAAAGGAACGACGAGGTGTCACCTTCACGGACAATGACCTACTACTTGGGACGATGGACCACAACCGACCGTTGTACATTTCAGTTACAATTGGGAAATTTACACTCTCCAGAGTATTGGTGGATCCAGGAGCATCAATTAATATAATGAGTCTTCGAACGCTAGCATACTTGGAAATTGATGCTCGCGAGCTCGAAGCCGACAAAATGTTATTAAGAGGATTCAACCAGAAAGGAGAAAGAGACCTCGGATCAATAACACTACTAATGAAGACCGGTGACTTAGCAAAGTCAACCGCAAAATTTCACATAATTGATTCAGAAACGTCGTTCAACGTTCTACTGGGCCGACCATGGATACATGAAAACAGGATGGTAACATCATCCCTACATCAGTGCATCAAATACTACGATGGAGAGGAACAGTGCATCAAAGGTGACTTACAACCATTCTCCGTACATGAAATTGGAATTCATGAAGATGCAGCTTATTATGCACCTCCAAAGAAAACAATCTTCTCCAGAGATACCATAACGAATGAAGCAAAGGAAATTCGGGACGACAAAGAACCCGAAGTTCTAGTCCAACGATCACTCACCACTCCCTTACGGCGAGATGGTGAAGGTTTCTCCACAACTCACATCCGAGGTCGAGGCCGGGGACGAGGTCGTGGCGGAGACGTTAGGACGATTGGACGAGAGAAAACCAGACCATCAATGTTGATTGGGAAGATAGTTCGAAGAAGAAAAAGAAATCAAACAAGAAGCGACGACAAAAAGTCGGAAGAAGCCGCAATTCAAGATCTCTCTCGAAGATGAGAAGAACGAAGAATACAAATCAATGTACGAGAAGATTAACCACTATGTACATACTATGACCCTAACCCCGATCCATTCGATAAGATCGAGGGTATGGTGGTCAAAGAGGTACGTAGCGGCGGTGCAAAGCCAATCAAATTCTACCGTGGTGCTCCTTCCTCCAAAGCCGAAAATAATGTACAATTTGAAGATGTCACTTCATCGGAATTAATGGAATTGCCTTTTGAGTGGTACTCTCCCTGTGTTCAAAATTTAATTCAGCGTGGTTTGTTACCTCGACAATGGATAAAAGGTCAATCACAACATTTTGAAAAATTATGGAATAACTCCGGTCGTCCACCCAATTCAAAGCATGGTCTCGGATTCGGCACGGTAGGGTCAGTTGACGATACTGAATTTTGCTTGGTTGTCACTTGCGAGTCTAATGAAGACTGCATGGAAGATACAGAAGAACTTGAAGATTTACAAATTAGACATGCTCCACCAGAGTTCGAAGAAGAGATCAAATCTACAATAGATGAGTTAACGGAAGTTAACTTAGGTACTAGCGAAGAGCCTAGACCTACCTTTGTTAGCTCCTTACTCAATAAAGAAGACTCCGAAGAAATAATCAAGTTATTAATGGAATTTAAAGACTTGTTTTGCTTGGAGCTACGATGAGATGCCGGGACTAGCTCCGGAGGTCGCGATCCATAAGCTAGGAGTGGATCCTACTTCGTCCCGGTCGAGCAAGGTCCCGAAAGAATGCGTCTAGAAATCGAACAACAAGTCATAGTCGAAGTTAAAAAGCTAATAGACGCTAAATTTGTCCGTGAAGAACAATACCCGACTTGGTTAGCCAATGTGGTGCCGGTCGAAAGAAGAATGGTCAAATCGAATTTGTGTGGACTTCGGAGATTTAAACAAGGCATGTCCAAAGGATGAATTCCCTCTACCGATCCCGAATTAATGATCGACATTGCTTCGACACATGAAATATTTTCATTCATGGATGGATCTTCGGGATACAACCGGATAAAAATGGCTCCGGAAGATGAAAAGCTTACGACATTCGAACGCCGATCGGAGTATATTGCTACACGATGATGCCATTCGGATCGAAGAATGCAGGAGCAACCTACCGAGAGCGATGACAAGAATTTTTGATGATCTCATCCACAATCAAGTCGAATGCTACATGGACGATGTGGTCATCAAAAGCAAAGTAAAGGACAACCACCTGTATGATTTGAGAATTGTTTTCGAACGATTAAGACAATTTAACCTTAAAATGAATCCCTTAAAATGCACCTTCGGCGTCACCTCCGGGAAATTCTTAGGATTCGTTGTCCTACATCGTGGAATTGAAATCAACCCGGAAAAGATTAAAGCCATCTTAGAAATGCCGCCTCCCAAAACCTTAAAGCAACTACGATCTTTTCAAGGGAAGCTGGCATATCTTCGACGCTTTATCTCAAACTTGTCGAGTAGGTGTCGGCCCTTCTCGGCACTAGTTAAAAAGGACGCCAAATTTATTTGGGAAGAGAAATGCCGGAAGGCCTTCGAGGACATTAAGGAATATTTAATGACACCTCCCGTCTTAGCAGCCCCGGTCTCGGGTAGGCCGCGATACTTTATACTCGCGGCTTTAGACGACTCTCTCGGAGCCTCGTTAGCTGTGTCAATGATGAGGGTAAAGAAAATGCTCTTTAATACCAAAGCCGTCGTTTACTTCCGACGGAAATAAGGTATCCCGCAATTGAAAAGCATTGTTTGGCCACGATCTTCGCCGCTCAAAAGCTCGGGCACTACATGCTTTCTCATAAGGTCGACTCGATCTCGAAATTTAATCCATTGCAATACTTGATGACTCGTCCAACGCTTTCCGACGGACTTGCCGGATGGTCAATGATATTATTGCAATTCGATATAACTTTCGTGCCTCTTAGTGCCGTAAAGGGACAAGTCTTAGCGGACTTCCTCGCGAAGCACACCCTTTGCCGGCGAATCTCCTCTCAATGACGATTTGCCGGATGAACAAATAATGAGCCTAGAAGACCACGATGATCGACGTTGGAAATTATATTTCGACGGAGCATCTTCGAGCACACAAAGATGAAGAATCGCAAGTGATAGTGCCGGTAAGGCGAGAATCGGATTAATCTTTATAACACGGAGCGGGGGATGTTAAGATACTCCTACCACTTGACGGAGCCGTGTACAAACAACGAAGCGAATACGAAGCCCTCATAACGGACTGGAATTAACTATTCAAATGGAGATAACGGACATCAACATCTACGGGGATTCACGGTTAATCATTCAAGAGATCGTCGGATAAGTACGGAATTTTAAAACCAAGACTCGAGCAATACTTCCAGGTATGCCATACAATTGTTGGAACAGATTCCGAATGTGACAATCTACAAAATTCCCAGGAAAGAAAATGCTTTAGCGGATGCGTTAGCCGTCTCGCAAAAGAATTTGCTCGTTTGCAACATGAATCGATGGAATTGTCGGTTCACGGACGTCGAGTCCTATCACGGCTCGACATAAACACAATACACAAATCGAAAAAGAAAAAGAATCGATTGCAACGAGTGACGGAAAACACGAGAAGATTGGCGACGGCCATTAATGGACTACTCGCAAATAGGAAAACTACCGGATGATAGGTCGTTAGCCCATCGGATCAAGAAAAGAACTACGTCCTACGCATTAATAAACAACACGTTATACGGAAGGTCTTTTGATCGATTGTGGCTAAGGTGCCTAAGCGGGTCCGAGGCCCGTGAAATTGTTAAAGAGGTGCATTCGGGACTCGTGACGCTCACCGGTCGGGTCCGAAGATGAAAATAAAAATTAAAAGACTAGGGTACTACTCGGCCCTCGATGATGACCGACCGCATGAAAATCGCCAAGAGCCGTCATCGATGCCAAGTGCACGGAGTGGTTCTACACCAACCTCCAAATGTGCTACATCCGACAATTGCGTCGTGGCCATTTGAATGTTGGGGCACAGATATAGTGGGTCCAATAGAACCACCATCTTCAAAAGGTCATCGCTTCATTCTTGCGGCTACAGATTACTTTCTAAGTGGGCAGAGGTAGTTCCACTCAGAGAAGTGAAAGCACACCACGTGCTACAGTGTTTTAAGAACCAAGTTGTCTACCGTTTCGGAGTGTCGCGCAGGATTATCTCAGATAATGGGTCAGCATTTAGAAGCATGCAAATCAACAATTTTGTCAGGAGACACGGAATCGACTGGCGATATTCAATAATTTAGTACCCAAGAGCAAACAGCCTTGCTGAGACTTTTAATAAAACTCTCGTTCAAATCTTAAAGAAAACCTTGGACGATAATAAGAGAAATTGGCACGAGAAGTTGTTAGAAGCCTTATGGGCCTACCGGACAACCTTCAGAACTCTTACTCAAGCTACGCCTTACGCTCTGGTGTATGGGTCCGAGGCGAGTGTTACCCTCAGAGGTCCAGACTTCCTTCACTCATAATTGCGGTTGCAAACAAAATCACGACAGAAGAGAATGCCAAATTACGACTAGAAGAATTGGAAAGCCTGGAAGGGAAAAGACTTGCAGCACAGCAGAATTTAGAACTATACCAAGCTAAGATGGTTCAAGCCCATGACAAATTGGTCCGCCCAAGAACCTTCTGTTGACCTCATTTTTGATGAGGTCTTCTCTTCTTCTTTTTAATACTTAGGATCTAGCCTTAGGCTTTTCCTTTGACTATCTTAGAGGACTAGAATTGGGACCCACCTTTTAGAAATTCAAACCACTTCTTAACTCCATGCAAACTCCACAAACTTGATCGTAGACCCCTAATCACCTGGAGGGTTGAAATCAAATGTGGAAGTTTAAAGGATAAGTTCTTATAGGACTCTTTGGCCTTAGGACTACCCTGGGTGGCCCGGTCGCAGTGAAGGGGCTGACTTACACACACACTACACCTATACACTACACTTTCACACACCTATACCTAACTCGACTCTGCCGACTCATGTAGGTGATTCACATGGATGGTCCTTAACCCCTAAGCCCTTGGCTAAGAGGGTTAGGAACAACATAGTGGATGCCTCAAATGAGTCCCTTCATGGCTCATGTGGACTTGATATGGCTTCATGGCTCAACCAAAATGATTTTATTCCACTTACATTCACCCAATCTTCAATTTCCCAAATTTTCAATTTTTGACCCCGGGACCCTACACCCGCTTAACTTACCCAAAACCCCCGAAACTACCCAAATTTCTCAAAAATTTCCAAATCACCCAAAATTCCCCAAAATCATTCCTAAACATTTCTCTCCACTCAAATTGATCATCCATAGCCAAAAATATCAAAAATTCCAAGAATAGCTCCCAATACCCTCCAAAGACCCAAAATACCCCTCTTGACCCAAAAATCCAAAAATTCAGAAAATTCCCAGAAAATTCCAGAAAATCCCAAATATTCCCAATTTCATTTTGTTCAACTACACCATGGGCCAATTTTGTCAATTTACCCCACTTTTGTCAAAACCCCCAATTTGACCCATTTTAACCAAAAGTGAATCCAATGTTAAACCAAACCTACCCAATTGACCCAAATTCTGGTCCAATTCAATTTTAAACTTCCATTCAACATTCCAAATACCAATCTAGACCAAATCAAAGTCCAATTTGATTGACATTTGGATCAAATTTCACTTTTGGCCTTAAAGCCCAATTTGGACCCATGACCCAAACATAACCCAAACTCACCCAATTCAACTCCAATTAACCCCAAATCTTTTCCAAATCTTCCTTAACATCCCCACAAACAAAACACTAACATGATTTGCCCAACATTTAGACCCAAACCCCACTCAAATTCAACCCAAAGTTAAAAGGCCCAATTTTGACCTAAACCCAAACCTAACCCAAATAAGCCCAAACCCCAAAATCAAAGCCCAACCAAAGTCAAAACCTCTTTGAAACACTCCCATAAACATTTCACAACATTAATTTTACATTAATTTCAACCCTAGCCCAACATTGGCCCAAGTTAGCCCACTTTGACCTATATTGGCCCATTCACCAAAGGAGCCCAAATTCAACCCAATTCAAACCCAAATCACTCCCAATTTGCTCCAAGTCACTCATGACACATCTATGAGCTAAACCCAACAATTATTTGGCCCAAGCCTTTACCAAAATTTAATCCTAAAATGCATTCTAAAACCTAAAAGTCCACTTCCCTAAACTATTTTAAAAGCTCATCTAAAACCATTTCAAAGAGCCCAAAATCTACCCTAAAGCCCACATGACATTTCCATTTTCTATCCACTTAATCAAAGCCATTCCCTAAGTTCTAATCCCATCATCAAATAATTCCAAATCAAGCCCCATAACAATTTCCATTAAAATGCCAAAATCCACAAAATCCCTTTTTTATGAAATTGACCCAATCTTTTCCCAAGCCACATGGAGCCATGAAGCCACATGCAAGCCATTGGCAAGCCATGAGGATCTCTAAGTTGTCAACTCTCCTTAAATGGCAAAAGGAGGAGGTCCTTTAAGCACCTCCTAAAAGTCATTAACCTTAAGCATGTTTCACCTTAACCCAAATTTAACCCAAATATATTTGGATAAGGACTTCTCCATGCCAAACCAGCTGATCCTTTTGACTCCCCACAACACCTAAAGCCACCTTGAAGGGTGAACCAAGCCCAAAATGATGGGTTGACCCAAACCAAGCCAAAATGGCCTCTTCCCCATTCCATTCCAAGCCATCCCCTTTACACATGGCAAGGCCCAATCGATCGCACTAAACTCCGGCCACGACCCACCTGGACCCGAGGGTGACCCATGCCTGCTCGGCCGGCCGCTCGGGTCGCCGAAAACTCCATGGCCGAGAGCTCACATGTGAGCCCAAACTTGGAATTCTCACTGCTGAGCCGCCCCATCCCCGAGTGGCCATTGTAGGCTGTTCTTCTCTTGCCGAGAGCGAGCTGATCCCAAGCCCTAACTCTCCCCAGGAGGCCCTCCACCCTCTCCTATTTAAACACCACCCCCTCTCGGCCATGGGAGGTGCTGAACCGGACCTTATCGAAACTCGCCAAAATTGTTCCGGATCACTCTCCATACTTAGAGCAATTGATCCCCGGTGCCAATTGCCCTAATCCCCACCAACGAGAACCCGATTTCTCGACCAAAATTCCACCCAAAACCAGGACACTTCTCCACGAGTGGATCAATCCTCAAATTGATTGGTTCTACACCTTCACCGGACCGAGGGAAGAAGTCCACCAGCAAAAGCCCCTCTCCGAGGCCACCCGGTTGCTCCCGCCTCCAAGCTTTGTGGTCGGCTGTGGTCGAAATCATACTCAGGCAATTCACTGGACCAGGAGACTTCATCTGGAGCTTGCTGGGATCCAATCGAAGGTGACACAACCCTCAGATTGAAGCCACACTTCTCTAAGCAAAGGTATGAGCTAATTCTTCATCCTGAGCTTCTGGAGAATCTCCATTTCAAATGCTTTAATTTCAATGCATGATCACCATATAGATGTGTTTGTCTCTTCAAGACGAATCCATAGAGCATAAGAACACGAAAATCCGTTAAGTATTGAGAGAGTTCTTAGGGTTTTAGTGTGGACGGCTCTCGGGTGAGGATGCTTGGGGACGATGAACGGATGCCGTTCATTTAATACACGCGCGGACGGACGGTTCAGATGGCGTCGGACCAGGAGATGGTACGTGAACCGAGGGCCGCGTGGCGCTGAGTCGGAAGGCGGCGTCGAATGGGAGCGCGCAGCGTGGCCGTTCGAAGATGCCGAGGATGACGGGGCGCCGCGTGGATAAGTAAGAAATTAGGTTATTTTTCCTATTTATTTAATTCCCTAAACTTCAAAAATCCATAACTTTGTGTAGGAAAATCAGAAAAATAAAATAAAAATACCCTCTTGCTCAGTGAACATAGGAGAATAATGTAGAAAAGAAATCAAGTAATTTCATTAAGTATTTTATTTTTAATGATTTATTTACTCTTTGCATTGTTTTAATTCTCCATTTACATAGGCAATTCATCATGGCATGAGACCATAGGGCTTTGAAGCCTCGAACTTGGGAACATTCCCCGAATTTTCCAAGGTCGAGGCCATCCCTATGAGAAGTTAATGATTTTTCAAGTTCATATTTCTGTTTTGAGTATTTTAATTCCAATAATTAGCATGTTGTGAAATAAATTCTAGGAAAATTTGGTGATGTCTCTTATGACCAGAGGACCCTAGGAAAAATAGATTTTGAGTTAACTCATTTAAAATAACCCTAATTGGCTTAAACACTCAAAATAGATCCCTAATTAATTAGAGCTAACCATACATCAAATTGACTTGAAATCAATTCTCCACTGACCTTTAGGATCAGAGGAACTCACCATAAAAATTTGAAGTTAATTGGACTTGGTTAGCTCTACTAAATGGGTTGATTAAGCCATTTAATCAATTTAAATTTCAAAAATTCATAACTTTCAAAATACCTTTAAAAAATTCACCAAATTGGTTTTGGAGACTCTCTGATATTAGGAGAATTTAAGAAAATTAAAATTTCAATTTTCTAAAAAAGTTGATTTTTTGTATTATTTTAATATTTTAATAATTAAAAAATAATAAAAATCATAAAAATAATAAAATTCACCAAAATGTCACATTTTGAATTTTAATAACTTAGGAACAAACCCCATATTTTTCTTAGGTCTATTTAATGAGATATTAAATTTTAAAGCCCTAGGGTAATTTTAAAATTAAAAAAAATGTATTTTCTAGCATTTTCACTAAAATAATTATAATAAATTAAAGAAAAATCAGAAAATTGTAAAAATTGATTCTCTGATTTCCTTGATATCAGAGAGATTTTTGAAAAATATAAATTTCATTTTTCAACCTTTATTTTATTCTTAAATTAATTAACACTCCAAAACTTAAAATAATTATAATAAAAATAATATAATTCAAAAAATCACCAAAATTGGTCCAAGTGGTCCTCTGGTCATTAGGAATGTCCCATAATTTTCTTAAGGATAGAAACTTTCCCTTGGTCATATTGTTAAATTTTCCTTGGAAATACCTATTTTCCACTAAAAATAATTATATATATAAATTAAATACAGAAAAATCACATTTTCTCCTCTCATGTCTTTATTGACATATGAGTGAAGTCACGTAAAAATTTTAAGTTCATTTAAGCTCAATTTAGTGAGTTATGAAATTATTAAGCTTGAAGGGCAAAATGGTAATTAAAAAAATTTTACCATTAATTAAAACTTTAGGTTTAATAAAATTAACAAGTAAAATATTTGATCTTAATCTGATTTGGATGATTGAAATTTAAATAATTAAAGGGTAGAAACTCATTAAACAATTTAAAATAATTGAAATAAACCTTAATTAAATAATTGATTAAATTTGGAAGAATAATAAAATTGGAATTATTAAAATAGGGATATTATTAGGAAGAGATTTATTCTTTAATTTAAAAATCCCTAAATTAATCATTTCAATAATATTTAATTCCTAATTAAAAAGGATAATTCAAATTTAAGTTTTAAAATGTTAAAGGACTTAATCATTAAATTAAATTAAAAAAATATAATAAGTTAAATTATTAAACTATTTTTAAATTTTCAATTAAATTAAAATTAAAAATAAAATTAAATTAAAGATTAAATTAAATTAAATTAAATAAATAAAATTAAAAAATTAAATTAAATTAAATCAAATTAAATAAATAAATTAAGTTAAATTAAATTAAACTAAATTAAATTAAAACAAATTAAATTAAATTAAATTAGATTAAATTAAATTAAATTAAAATTAAATCAAATTAAATTAAATTAAAAGAAATTAAATCAAATTAAACTAAATTAATTTAACATCAAATCAAACTAAATTGAATTAAATTAAATTAAAATTAAAATTAAATTAAATTAAATTAAAGTTAAATTAAATTAAAAAAAAATAATAATAACATCACCTAAGACATGAAAGAAATTAAATAAAGCAACTTGAACACTATTCCAAATTTAAACCCTTTAACTGAAGTTAAACTAAATCACAAATCATTTGAACACCAATTTGCCCTCGAGAACTTTTACTATCATAACTCCTAAATAGAATGTTAAATGAAATGTTACTCCACTTATAGGATATTCAAATGTCCTAGTTCACTGAGCAAGATAACAACAAAAATTGAATTCCCAGACGATTATTCATTTGTATAATTAAATTCATTTGGATTTAAAACAATCCTAGAAATATTGAAAAGATGTTTAAGATTTGTCTTAAGCACTTCCTCGATATGATAGGATGTTGATAAGAACAATTGAACTTAATTATTCTTTGATGAAGAAAATCGTCCTCAAACCAAAACACAAGAACCTAGACGTCATAAGAAATGACTAGCTATAGGATTAGGAACTTGGTAGAAAACCATAACCCTTCCCTTAGCTTTACCTAGGAACTTGCTTAAATATTCTAATTGTGTTTTAAGTGCAGCTTGGGATGACGGGAAGACCCTCCAGGTACGCTTTTATTTTATTGCAATTTACATTATTGCAATTTCATTAATCGCATCACAATTACTTTTCTTGCATGATAAACAACTGTTGCATGAAAACCCACACCTTTAGGATAGTCCCTAAAAATGAAACCAAAACTAAGTTAAAAGTCATTGCAAGATAAAATTCACCTCCACAACATTTCAAAATATAAAACGACTCAAAATTTAATCACGAACAGAACATAAAACTACAATTACAACTAAATTAAAACGTCCTGTTGGATGATCGGGAATACCTCGGATGATGTAACCTACGTGTTGTTAACGGGATTTCCCACGGTCTAAATGAAAGTGTGGAACTCATTTAGTTGAGTTTAGCAAATTCATCAGGACTAAGTTAATCCGATAAAAATAACGATGCCGGAAGGATGGAACCGTGGGATCTTAACCGGTGTCGTTATAATCAACTTTAAGATTTGTTTTAATTAAAACACAAAAACACTTGGGAATTAAGATTTTCTCTAAACCAAAACACTTTTCTCATCTCCTGATTTATGACTTCTATAACTAAACCTCTGCAACAATAAGGAGCTTGGAGCATGGTGGGCAGC
>CM040428.1:86533815-86663211 GCA_022702705.1 Papilionanthe hookeriana x Papilionanthe teres | reverse complement strand
TAGCTTTTTCCCCTTGAAAGAAAGACGAAGATCTCTCCCATAAAGTCTCCCGGCGATCCATGCAATGCTAGCGTAATCCCTTACAAATTCTCTCAAAATCTCCTCTCAAATCTCTTCAAAAGGGTAGAAATCTACATTTCTACTCTTAATCTAAGAATCCTAAACATTCCTCAAGTTTTTCTCCTCTAAAATTCCTCTCTTTTTTCTAACCTATATTCGCCATTTTAAAGAGTATGGACGAAGTTTGAAGAGTTTCCATAAGCACCCCTTCGAAAAAGCATCCAAATACGTCGAATTTAGGCCAAAAACGCCAAAAGTCGGTCCAGAACCTTCCGAGAGCCGTCGGCGGGTTCGAGCTCGTTGTCGACGAGCTCTTCGGGAACTTTTCGGTGTTTTTTGGAAAATCTCACCGTCGGCGAGATCGTGGCTGCCGTCGGCGAGCAGGCTCTGCGCAGCTCCACCGTTTTGCTCCGTTTGGCTCCGTTTTAGCTCCGATTCGCCCCGTTTCAGTTGCGTTGCGTTCGTAACAGATAACCCTACAAAATAAGCATAAAATAACATTTATTTAAAGTGTAATCTCATTCAAAAATATGCAAGAAGTGTAAAAGAGATTAAGCATCAAAAGACTTATCGAAAGATGTCAGGGCAGAATTTCATTTCTTGCTCGTTTTTGCTCCAAATTGCACCGTTTTTATTTACTTGTGCTCCAATCATCATTTCTTGTACCTAAAACAAAAAAACATATAAAATACCTTCCTTTAAAGTGTAATATCATAAAAAATGAGTAAAATGATATAGCAAAAATCGTACATATTTTAGGCGTGTCAAAATCCCCCAAACTTAACTGTTACTTGTCCTCAAGTAACCATTTTATTATATAAAAATATAACTCAAGGTAATGTACTTTTCACCTGTAATACACTAAAATTTTTCATTCAAAAGAATATATTGGTTAGATTTTTAGAAAAAAATTCAGTAACTCAGGTTAACACTACACGTATAAGAATATTCAGCAATCAAGTCAAACGGTTCTAGTCTTCTACTTATTTCAAAATAAACCATAATTTGTCACATTAAGAATGCCTTGAAAGATTATGTGAAAAAGGGTTCATGCAAACTTCATCAGAATGTAGGCCAATACTTTAAAAATAAATTCAGAAATGAAATCAAGTTTTCCCGACTCAAGTGAAGCCAATTTTTGAATAGGCATCTCCTCAAGCTTCTCCTCATAAATATTTTTCTTTCCTTTTTTTTCGAGATCATTTTCAATCCTCTTTTTCCACTCTATTTTCTTTTTTCTCTTTTTTTTCTTTTAATGAGGATTACAATATCTGGAGAGCCTGTAATGATTTTGAACTTCACTCTCCTCTTTCTAAAGTTAAAACTTGAAACACATCCTTACTTTATAATTAGGTATAAGCTTTATTATTCATCATAAAGTCACAATCTCTTCTTAACACACAATACTTTAAGTCTCTTAACATTTCAAAAATACATTTTTCTTTACTTTAAATAGTTAACTATAATCAAATTCTTTCATACCAAATATCTTACCCTTATAAAATTAACCTTTATTACTAAAATTTTGCATCCAATCCTTTCATAATATTCAACTGAAATAAAAAGTTTTAGTTATCTCAAGCGAGGTTCAATTGCCAGAAGTTATGCTAATAATTTTTGAAAATATAATAATTGAGAACAAATAAGAGTTAATATTTTTCTTCCCCCCAAACTTAAATTTCAAAAATATTTTGCAATTAATTCCATAAAATATAGTAGGAAGAAAATGTAAAGGTTGAATATACTTACTACTACAACATCCTATCAAATTCATATCATGCATAATCAGGATAGAATAACTGTAGGAGAAAGTAAAGCTAACCTAAAACATGCTTGTAATAAAATTACACTAAAAGGAAGTATTTTCACATTAAAATTTTATTTTTCATCCTATCCCCAAACTTAATTTTTAACATATATAGCATTCAGTACAGAAAATAAAAGCAAGAAGAAAAACAATTTAGAAATTTTATCTACCACAAATGTCTATCAAAACCATTTACAAGTATTCATTAGGATAGAACAATATGCAGTAGAAAATAAATCTAAACTAATCATGCCAAAATGAAATTAACTAAACCAAAGTCTAACTAGCATAGTAGGTATCAACAAGGGAATATAAAAATGTTCTTCAAGACCTAAATAAAGTTGTAACACAAACATAAACACACAATTCAAATACAATCACAAATGATAAATGAGGTCAATTCATCCTTTAACTCATCACATCTTACTAATTTACTTCTAATTTCTAACGGAATCACTACACTAGTAAATTAGGTACTTTCAAATGATTTTATAGATTATAATCCCAAAGATAAGATTACCTCTATATATTGGCTCCTAGGCACCAATCTCAGAAATCACCTAATCCTTATAATAAAGCACCTCTAACAGTTATAAAGATAGTGTAAGATCATCCATATGGTATTCATCAAATAGGTTCGTGACTTCTATAAAATGAAAATAAAGTTGAAGAAAGGAAGTAACAAATTAAGATGAAACTATTAATGTTCGAAATTCATGATTTCTCTTCTAAAACTCAAGTCTGAGTGAGACCCAAGTCACAGTGGACTCATTAATCCAACTACTACAAGAGATCAAGTCTAGCCATAATAAGAAGTTTAGGAATCACCTCACTAATGACACACAAAAAATCAAATTAAGGCACTAATAATCATAACATCTACCAATCATCAATCAAACTGATCAATCCACTATAAAGAAAATACAATAGATCACTAACAATCATGACTCTCAAGCACACTAAATCAAAGCACACTGATAACTATGGGTTGCCTCCCTTAAAGCGCTTGGTTTAACGTCGTTAGCCCAACAAATGATTCCACTTGGATCAAAATTCCAATTAAGTAATCCTCGATCAATAGCCCAATCATTTTCAGATCCAGGGATTCCTACAGAATTCTCAAATTTTAATTTTTCATTCAGCTTTTCCTTTTCAGATGGATTTATATCATTTTCCTTATATTTCTTTCTAGATCCAATATTCTTCTATTGATTTTCTGAAAATGCATATTAATATCATCCTTGAAATTTATAAGAAATGGATCTTTATAAGATACTTCAATATCTCCCAAATTTTGGATCAGATTCTCTTTAGATAATTCAGATTCAGGATCAAATTTTTTTATGTCACTCTTATGATTCAACTGATCTTCCAATTCTTCCCCTTTATAATTATTAAATGATGGAGGATCTATCTTAGTTGAGGAAATAGGTTTTTCTAATTCCTTAAGAATTTCTTCCAATGGTCTTCCAATATCCTTATCCTCTTTTCTCAACTCAATGTTCTTTTGAAATTTATCCTCAAATTCTCTTCCAAATCTTAGTTCAATAATTTTATATTGTTCATCATTTAATTCAGGTTTTTCTTATGATTGAGTTGCATCCAAAGATATAGAGACTGGTTGTGTAGATGAATTTTCTAAATATATAGGATTTAAAATTGTATGGGGTACATCCACCTTAAGTTCATGAGATTTTTCAACAAATGGAATTAAAAGTTTACTATTTTTGGTAGCGTCCATCATTTCACACCTCTCCTGAACATACATACAGTATTCTTTAAGTAATGTTTTCGAATCATCATGAAAATCTATTTCAATCTCATCTTTTAACTTACTCTCAAAATTTTCTTGGAAATGATCTTTACTTAGATAATCAATTTCATCCATCCAAAAACATTCATCATCTTTTATCTCAGCTGGATACTTCATATTCTTTAATACATCAAAAGTAACTTCCTGATCATTAATGTACATAGTCAACTTTCCTTTTTGCACATCAATCATAGTTTGTCGAGTAACAAGGAAAGGTCTCCCTAAAATAATTGGAATTTCTTTATCTTCCTCCATATCTAATACAATAAAGTCCAAAGAAAAGATAAATTTATCTACTTTAACAAGCACATCTTCTATAACTCCTTTTGGATAAATGATAGATCGATCAGCTAATAGAAGGGTTACAATAGTGGGAGAAATATCGATTAAACCTAACCTTCTAAATATAGATAGAGGCATCACATTAATGTTCACTCTTAAATCACATAAAGCTTTTCCACATAATTTTTTTTCAATTGCACAAGGAATTGTAAAGCTACAAGGATTTTTAAGTTTCCGTGGAAAATTTTTCTGAAGTATGGCACTGCACTCCTCACTTAGTGCAACTGTCTCATAATCCCCAAATTTCCTTTTCTTGTTTAATATATCCTTTATAAACTTTGCATAACTTGGCATCTGTTCCAAAGCTTCAGTGAAAGGAATATTTATCGTTAACTTCTTAAGTACTTTCATGAACTTTGAAAATTTTTTATCCAACTCATGATGTCTAAGTCTTTCAGGAAATGGAGGTGGTGGTTTTTCCAAACTGATTTTAGTTGGAGATATTAATTTTTCCAGATCCTTAGAAACATGTTCTTCAGGTCTTTTAGTTTCCCTTGTTTCTCTCACAACATCTTTCTCTTTGCTAACCACATCCTCTATCTCTCTTCCGCTTTTTAATTGGACAGCTTTTATTTGTTCATTAGTGTTCTTTTTAGGGTTGATCTCAATGTTGCTAGGAAGTGTTCCTTGGGGTCTATTGCTAAGTGAATTAGCAATTTGTCTCAGTTGATTCTCTATGTTTCTAATCGCAGTATTTTGACTTTGCAACTGGTTTCCCATTTGCAATACCACTTCTTCCATAGACATCTTCTTATCCTCAAATTTTTTATCATTGTTAGAGTCCGTTGGATATGAAGGTCTATAGTTTGTGTTCCCTTGATTATTCCAACTTCCATTATGATTTGCATGATTATTTTCCCATTTTAGGTTTCCACCATTAGTAGTATGATTCCAGTTAAATTTAAGATGGTTCTCCCAATCTAGGTTGTAAAAGTTAGAGTACAGGTTGTTTATGGTATTTAATGTCTCATATAATAAGTTAGAATCAATTATATGCTCTAATGAACTTTCTTTACTTACAGGAGTAAATTGAGGTTTGTTTATTCTAAATTGGTCCAACTTCCTTGATATTGTGGTAACCTGAGATGCAAGAATTGTAATCATATCCGTATCATAAATACTAGCTACATTTTAATAATTTACCCTTGTAGAGGGCCATTGAAATTCATTTGTAGCTATTTTTTCAATTAATGCATATGCTTCATCAAATGATTTTTACATTAATGATCCACCAGCAGTAGCATCAATTATAGACCTAAGGGATCCTACTAACCCATTATAAAAAGTTTGAATGATTAACCAATCGGGCAGAGCATGGTGTGGACACTTTCTTAGGAGTTCCTTAAATATTTCTCCACGCTTCGTATATTCATTCTCCTTCATATTGACAAAATGATATAATGTCATTTCTAAGTTGAGTAGCCCTTGAAGGTGGAAAATACTTAGCTAAGAATTTCTGAATTAACTCCTCCCAATTTTTAATAGAGCCAGGTGCTAATAAGTATAACCACATTTTAGCCTTATTCCTTAGTGAGAAAGGAAAAAAGCCTTAGTCTAACAGCATCGTCTGACATGCCATTATAACGAAATGTAGCACAAAATTCTAGAAAATTTGATAAGTGTAAATAGGGATCCTCCGAAGGAGTTCCCCCAAATTGATTGTTCTGCACCAGTTGGATAATCTCAAGATTTATTTCAAACGAGTCAGCTCTATGATAGGGTTTTGGATACTTAAGTGAATTTCATCTGTCGTAGGATTTATGTAATCCCTCAATGATTTATGATGATTTTCTAAGTTATTATCTTGAAAGTTTTCTATTTCCATTTCTAGTTTTTTTGACTCCTTTCTGTATTTTTATTTTTTTATTTTCTTGAAACTCGGGATCATAAGACACAAGTCCTACAGATCCTTTATTTCGCATACTTAAAACAACAAACAATACATTAACAATAAAATAAATAAAACCTAAAATATATTCAACACAACAAAATATTTTCATAAACACCTTATTTTTCATATTAAAACACTTTTCACACAAAAATAGTTTTTATGACACTACAGTTTTCCAATTGTAAGCCTAATTATTTCAACTAAAATTCTCCTAAAGTTCTTACCGAAGCTTCCTCGGCAACGGCGCCAAAAACTTGACCCGACCTGCAATTACGTAGTAAATAAACTTCCAAAAGATGGCCAAAAACTTGACCCGATTTATAAATAGCGGCTAGTGTGCAAAGTCTTAAATGATATAAAAATTAAAAATATTTTACACACTAGGGGTACTACGCAAGTATACCTATTGTTTCAAGTAATATAGAGTTTTCTTTAAAAACCCCAGTATCGATCCCACGAGGAAGTGAAGTAAGAGGTATTTAATCAAATTCTAGTCTACTACTAATAGTCCTTAGTTTGGAATGTCGATTAAAATTGTGTTTTATCTAGCAACTATTCCTAAATGCAAGTGTTAAATGTAAAGATAGTAACTATATCTAAATGCAAATAACAATTCTAAATATAACCATTTTTGGATGAGTTGGTTTGGAGAATTTTGAGATATTAAAAACTACTATTCTTAAGTAATGAAATAGATAATGTAAAGGAATGAGATGCATTAAATATTGTATGTGCCAAATAGGAGCAATCCTATTCTTTACCCTTTGGTCCAGACATAAACAACATTGACTAATCCCATGCTTGGTTACTGAATCTGCGGCTAAGTTGGGAGGATACCGGCTGCCACTTCGAAATTCCCACATTCCCTCGCTTGAGAGCTAACATCTACACTTCAGCATCCAAACGATAGGACCAAATTGAGGATTTTAGCCTGTCACTCTAAAATCTCCAATTCTACGCCCGATTAATATTATTTCCCTATTTATTTCCATTCAATCCCCATGAACTTCACCATCCATGGAATTTGAATGTGGTTCCACTTTGTTGAGAATTACATATGCCCTTTCAGGACTTAATGCAATTACAAAGAATTTTAACACTACAATGGGCCCTTATTGCAATGTAAATTAAGTGCAAGTAAAAACCATCACATTTTTAATTAAAACATCTTTTAGCAAGCATCCCAATATCCTAATCATGAATCCTACTCATTGCAAAAGAAAAGTAAAATGAAAAGAAAGGCATAATCTTCTCATGCCACTATATCCAAAGAAGAAGAAAGAGTAAGAGAGATGCGTCACAAAGCACGAAGAAAACACAACGGAAACTTCATTAAACCAAAGCAAATCCACTAGGTAATTGTTTACAAAATTATAAGATAATGAAGAACAATACTTAGCTTTTTCCCCTTGAAAGAAAGACGAATATCTCTCCCATAAAGTCTCCCGATGATCCATGCAATGCTAGCGTAATCCCTTACAAATTCTCTCAAAATCTCCTCTTCAATCTCTCCAAAAGGGTAGAAATCTATATTTCTACTCTTAATCTAAGAATCCTAAACATTCCTCAAGTTTTTATCCTAAAAAATTCCTCTCTTTTTTCTAACCTATATTCGCCATTTTAAAGAGTATGGATGAAGTTTGAAGAGTTTCCATAAGAACCCCTTCGTAAAAGCGTCCAAATAAGTCGAATTTAGGCCAAAAACCACCAAAAGTCTGTCCAGAACCATCTGGGAGCCGTCGGCGGGTTTGAGCTCGCTGTCGACGAGCTTTTCGGGTACTTTTCAGTGTTTTTTGGAAAATCTCGCCGTCGGCGAGATCGTGGCCGTCGTCGGTGAGCAGGCTCTGCACAGCTCCACCGTTTTGCTTCATAAAAGGCTCCGTTTTATCTCCGATTCGCCCCGTTTCAGTTGCGTTGCGTTCATAACAGATAGCCCTACAAAATAAGCATAAAACAACCTTTATTTAAAGTGTAATCTCATTTAAAAATATGTAAGAAGTGTAAAAGAGATTAAGCATCAAAAGACTTATCGAAAGGTGTCGGGCGTAATTTCATTTCTTGCTCGTTTTTGCTCCAAATTGCACCGTTTTTGTTTCCATTTGCTCCAATCACCATTTCTTGTACCTAAAACCAAAAAACATACAAAATAACTTCCTTTAAAGTGTAATATCATAAAAAATGAGTAAAATGATTTAGCAAAAATCATACATATTTTAGGCGTGTCAGCAGGTTCACGAAAAATCAGTTTTTAGGTTTTAAAAACCTGAAAATTACAATTTTTTCCTCACCTTCATCTTCTACCCATTAGTGATTCTTAAGTCATTTCAAGTGAAAATTGTTAGATTTGATCTTCTTGAGGTAAGGGCACTACTCCTAAGTAAAAAGTTTTTATTTTTACCATATATTTTGAGTGTATTTTGGAGAAATCCAAAAATCACTATTCATGATGAAAATTTGAGAACAAACTTTAGAAATTATTTGGATTTAGTAGTTTAAGCATTTAGGAGTTGAGCTTGGTGATTTTGAGTTAAATGTGGAATTTAAAGAGATTTTAATGCAAATTTTAGAAATGACAGCAAAGAGGAGCAAAGTGAGAACCACTTTCGATTATGACAAGTTCATTAGTTCTAAAGCTCAAAATTATTACATTGAATCTTTACAATTACGTAAACTGATCAAGGAGTGAGGATTCAAGAAACTAGGCTGAGTAATAGAAGACATGAATGTAAGTCGCTTTTGGGATAGATTCTCTTATTTTACTGTCGTAGTTGTTACTCTTATTGTTCGAAAATTCTATGAAAACTTCCTGGAGTCAGAAGAGAACTTTGTATTGGTACGAGGACAACCGATACATTTTACACCTGAGGTAATAAATGGATTCTACCTATTTCCGCCTAGTATGTTTTGTTTTTATTCAAATTATAATCCTACTGTGGAAGAATTGGATGAGATTATTTCATCTTTGACTGATGGGAGGGGATTATGGAAAATTACTAATGATAGAAGAGCTAACTTCCAGATCCGCCTTAAAATTACTTAGAATTTTATATCAAACTTTTGTTAATATTTTATGGATATTATGCTTTAATGAAAGATATTCCTTATGTTTCGGTTGCAGGTAAAATAAAATGAGTTTATGAAAAAAAAATAGTTAGAAAGGAGCAAAAATGAGCTAAAAAGAGCAAAGAAGCTAATTATGGCGCCTAAGCGCCAAATCTGGCGCCTAGGCGCCAGACACAGTAGATTGATTCTAGAGATTTCTTGACGGTTATTGGATGGTTATTGACGCTTTCAAACCAATCTAGAAGCTTCTGGAAATTTTCCTTCCCACTTGTTGTAAACCAAATGCAATGAATATAGACACGGGAGAGCAGTTATTAAACGAAGAGGTGCCACCTAAATGTGAAGGGGTGCGTCCATTCATGCAGTGATCCTGGCGCCTAGGCGCCAGAACGCCACCGTTAAATTTTAGAACATTCAATGAATGTGGACAAATTTTGAAGACGTGTATTAAGCAACCCTTTGTCATTTCTGGAGATCTATAAATAGAGGACCTTTAATACAACAAAAGTGTGTTAAAGGTGTGCTAGAGTGAGTGAGTAGTGTGTGTAGTGTGTGAGGGAGAATTAATTAAGAGTGTTAAGTGTCTTCTTCTTTATTTTATTGTGTTTAGTGTGAATTGAAGATTCAAAGTCCTATTAGAGTCCATGGAGTCAGAGAAACTTCAAAGGATTTCTTAGATTACATTCCAGATAAGTATTTATATCTTGTTTCTTAAGTTTAGTGTTTTAGAATTGAGTTTTATGAATATGATTTGTGGTGTAATTTCTATGCTTTCTGAGTAGTCTTCTTTTCTTTCTCCCTACGAATAAGAAATGAATTAATAACAGATTTAAATCAGATTTGAGAACTTAATTTCCTATTTTCTAAAAATTTGTGATGATACTGTACCTAATCTCAATTTACTTTACAAATTGGCCTCTTGTATTGTTAAAAACTGTGGAGAATTCTTAAGATCTGACCGTGGGCTAAGAATTCTTAACTTGTATGTATCACATTTCTCTTAAAGGGGAGGTGTAAATAAATAGAGAGATAATCTTTAATGGGCATAGAATTGATTTTGTTTTTAGTGTGACAGGCTAAATTCAATCAGTTTGGTTTTACAAAAGAGGTGACGGGTTATTAGTACGCCATACCATAGGCAACCATTCGAGGGGGAACCTAGAAGTGAGAGTATAGAAATTTGACCCTTTCTACTAATAATACATCCTAATCCAATCTTTAAAAACTAGCTAATGTTCTTTATGACCTGGACCTAAGGGTAAAGGATATATATGCTCTTATTTGTCACAAAACCACATTTTTAAGTTCTCAACTAATTTTTTCTGCTTATTAATCATGGAATATTTCGTATGGGGAAAGAATAATTGTTTATTGTTTTATCACTAGCTAATTTTCATATTCCACATATTTTAATTAGTTTTAAATTAAAAGATTTTAATTATTAGTTTTCTTTCTTTTAACTATATTAATCCTCGTGGGATCGATATCTGGGCTTTTAAAAAGAAAACTTTATATTACTTGAAACGATACATATACTTGTGTAGTACCCCTAGTATGCGATTTATATTTAATTATGAAAACTTTAATCTTTAATTATCGTACATTAGCCGCTTAATCAGATTTGGGGTCAAGTTTGGCCATAACTTGATAAGCTAATTTACTTACGTAATTGCGGTCGAGTCAAGTTTTTGGCGCCGTTGCCGGGGATTACAACTAATTAAAAGAAAGCAAATTAATATATATTATAATATATAAAAACAAAAACATACATTTAAATAAATTAAAAGTTTTTCTTATATTTTTATGCGAGGTTCAGGAATTGAAGAATTAATACCTTATAATTCTGAATTAGAGCGTACTATAAGAAAAATTAGAAAGGAGAATAGATTTTGTAATTTGTAAGATATGGATAATATACCTCAAAATATTGATCAAAATATTGAAAATGAAAATCAAAATCAGCAAAGACCTTTAAGAGAATATGCTAACATTACAACTGATGAAATTCATCTAAGCATTTAATTACCTGCTGTAGCTATAAACTCTTTTGAATTAAAAGCTACAATTATATAAATGGTTCAAAATAACCAGTTTGGAGGGTCTCCTACTGAAGATCCTATTTTACACCTGGCTAGTTTACTAGAACTTTGTGCCACTTTTAAATGTGATTGTGTTTCTAATGATGCTATTAGACTTAGGCTCTTTCCTTTTTCTTTAAGGGATAAGGCTAAGATTTGGTTAAATTCGTTAGCAACAAGATCAATTAAAACTTGGGGAGAAATGGCTCAAAAAATTTTAGCTAAATATTTTCCGCCATTGAAAACTGCAAAACTTAGAAATTATAACTTTATTTACTCAACTTGATGGGGAAACTATTTATGAAGCTTGGGAACAATTCAAAGAACTTCTTAAAAAAATGCCCACGTCACTCTTTATCAGACTGGTTAATTATAGAAACATTTTATAATGGATTAATAGGTTCTCTTAAATCTATTATTGATGCTGCTCCTGGTGGTTTTTTAATGTCTAAATCATTTGATGCAGCTTATTCTTTAATTGAAGAAATGAAAACTAATAATTTCCAATGGCCTTCTAATAGGATTAATCCTAAAAAAGTGGATAGTAGAATTAATTTTACAAATAGGGAGTCAATTGTAAAATGAAAATGCTACAATAAGAAATATTGAAAATCAAATGGGACAAATTGCAAATGTTAGAAATAATAGACCACAAGGAACATTAGCTAGCACTGTTGAAGTAAATCCAAGAGAAAATGGAAACGATCATGAGCAGATTAAAGTTGTGTTACTTAGAAGTGGAAAAGAATTAAGGGATGGAAAAGAGAATAAGATTCAGAAAGAAACTGAAGTGATAGAAGTTGAGAAACCTAAAGAACAAATACTTCAAACAGAGAAACAACTACCATCTCAAGATGAATATGAAAAATTTCCACCTTCATTTCCACAACGACTTAAGCAGCAAAAATTGGATCAACAATTTTCTAAATTTTTTGAGGTATTCAAAAAGCTTACTATTAAAATCCCATTCGCTGAAGCTTTGGAACAAATGCCTAAGTATGCAATGTTAATGAAAGACATTCTTAACAAGAAAAGAAAATTTGAAGCTTTTGAAACTGTAGCACAGAGTGAAGAATGCAGTGCAATTATTCAGAAGAAACTTCCATAAAAATTAAAATATCTTGGAAGTTTTACAATACCTTGTGCTATAGGAGATAGATTTCAAGGAAAAGCCTTATGTGATTTAGGAGCGAGTATTAATCTCATGCCTTTATCCATCTATAAGAGATTAGATCTAGGAGAAATTTCTCCTACAACTGTAACCTTGCAATTAGCAGACCGATTTATTACTCACCCTAGAGGAGTAATAGAAGATGATTTGGTAAAGGTGGATAAATTTATTTTCCCTGTTGACTTTATAATTCTGGATATAGAAGAAGATAAAGAGATTCTTATTATCCTAGGAAGAACTTTTCTTGGTACCGGACGTGCTATGATTGATGTGCAAAAAGGGGAGTTAACCATGAGAGTTAATGATCAAGAAGTGACAATTAATGTTCTTAAATCAATGAGGTATCCTAACAAGGAAAAGTGTTATAGAATGGACATTTTGGATTACATTATTAAACAACATTTTCAAGAAAAATGGCAGATTCATTTTAAAGAAGAAGAATTTACAGACCATGAAAATTTAAGTGATGAAAGCGATTCTGAAGAAACAGAAGTAAGAGAAATTCATTACATTAATAATAATTGGGTTATATTAGATACTTCTGAAAGTAATGAACTCAAACCATCTATTGAAAAAGCTCCTGAATTGAATTAAAAGAATTACCCTCTCATTTAAAATATGCCTTTTTAGGGAATTCATTAACTTTACCTGTTATTATATCTTCTGAATTGACTGCTAATCAAGAAGTAAAACTGCTTGAAGTATTAAGAGAATATAAAAGAGCTTTTGGATGGACTATATCAGACATTAAAGGAATCAGTCCTTCAATTTGTATGCACAGAATATTACTAGAAGCTGATAGTAAACCCAGAATTGATCCTCAAAGAAGATTAAATCCAGTTATGAAAGAAGTTGTTAAGAAGGAAATGCTTAAATGGCTGGATGCTGGTATTATATATCCAATATCAGATAGTCCTTGGGTAAGTCCTATTCACTGTGTTCCCAAGAAAGGAGGAGTAACTGTTGTTAAAAATGATAATAATGAATTAATACCTACTAGACAAGTTACTGGTTGGCGGATTGTATTGGTTATAGAAAAATAAATGATGCCACCAGGAAAGATCATTTTCCTCTTCCATTTTTAGATCAAATGCTAGATAGATTAGCTGAACATTCTTATTTTTGTTTTCTAGATGGATATTCTAGGTATCATAAAATACCTATTGCTCCTGAAGATCATGAAAAGACTACATTTTGCAAGTCCATACGGAACTTTTGCTTTCCGAAGAATATCTTTTGGATTATGCAATGCACCTGCTACTTTTCAAGGATGTATGATGGCTATTTTTTTGACTTATTTGAAAAAGGAATTGAAATTTTTATGGATGACTTCTCTGTATTTGGAACTTCTTTTGATTCTTGCTTATATAACTCGTCAAATGTGTTTAAAAGCTATCAAGAAACAAATTTAGTTCTGAACTGGGAAAAGTGTCAATTTATGGTTACAGAAGGAATTGTACTTATTAGAAGGTTTCTAAAAATGGTATGGAAGTTGATCAAGCAAAAATTCAAGTTATTGCTGGATTATAACCCCCATCTTCTATTACAAGTATAAGAAGTTTTCTTGCACATGCTGGATTTTATAGAAGATATATTAAAGACTTTTTCAAGCTTACAAAACCTCTATGCCATCTTTTATAAAAAGATATTAAATTTAAATTTGATGAAATTTGCCTAAAAACTTTTAATTTATTTAAAGAGAAATTAATTACTGCACCTATCATTATTGCACCTAATTGGGAAAAACCATTTGAATTAATGTGTGATGCAAGTAATTATGTTGTTGGGGTCACTTTAGGACAATAGTATGATAAGATGTTTAAAGATATATATCATGCAAGTAAAACTCTTAATGAAGTTCAAATTAATTACACTACTACTGAGAAAGAGTTATTGACCATATTATATGCTTTTGACAAATTTCGATCATATTTACTTGGGAATAAATGTATAGTGCATACAGATCACTCTGTTATTACATATCTAATGACTAAAAAAGAAGCTAAACCAAGATTGATTAGATGGATTCTTCTTTTGCAAGAATTTGACTTTCAAAAAGTCGATAAAAAAGGGACTGATAATCAAATTGTAGTTCATTTATCTAGAATTGAAAATAATGAAATGAATGATACGAAAGAAATAAACAAATGAACAACTTTATACTGTTTCTACAAGATTAATCCCATGGTATGCTGATATAGTTAATTATGTAGCTAGTAGCATTATGTCGTATGGATTAGATCAGTATCAGAAAAAGAAATTCTTGCATGATGTTAAATTTTATTTTTGGGATAATCCCTACCTTTTTAAACAATGTAAGTATTCTATTATACAAAGATGTGTTCCATATGAAGAAACTTATGAGATTATTCAAAAATGCCACAACTCTGAATTTGGTGGACATTTTGGAATTGATAAAACTGCTTTCAAAATTTTACAATCTGGATTTTATTGGCCTACATTATTTAAGGATGTTAACAATTTTGTTAAATCCTGAGATCAATGTCAACACATAGGCAATATTTCTAGAAGAAACGAAATGCCACTAAATTTCACTCTGGAAGTTGAAATTTTTTATGTCTGGGGTTTAGATTTCATGTGATCGTTTGTGTCTTCTTCAGGAAAAATGTATATTTTATTAGCTATTAATTATGTTTTGAAATGGATTGAAGCAATTGCTTTACCTCAATGTGATGCTACAAGTGTGGAAAAATCTTTAACTAAAAACATTTTCACTAGATTTGGAATGCCACGGATAATCATCATGGATGGGGAAAGTCACTTTAATAATTTTCTAATTCAGAGATTAGTGAGCAAATTTGGAATCAAACATAAAATTTCAACAGCCTATCATCCCCAAACAAGTGGATTAGCAGAAATATCAAATCAGGAGATTAAAAGAAATTTTAGAAAAAATGGTTAATCCAAAGTGAAATAATTGGGCTGATAGACTTGATGATGCATTATGGGCTTATAGTACCGCTTATAAAACTCTTATTGCAATGTCAACTTATAGGCTCATTTATGGAAAACCTAGTCATTTACCTGTTGAACTGGAACATAAAGCTTATTGGACAATTAAAGAGTTTAATTATAATTTAAGAGATGCTGAAGATAAAAGATTATTAAAATTAATGAACTGGATGAGATGAGAAATGATTCTTATGAAAGTGCTCGAATTTATAAAGAGAAAATGAAGATTATGCACGATAAAAGAATATTAAGAATGAATTTTGAGCATGGACAACAAGTTTTACTATACAATTCAAGATTAAAACTATTTCTAGGAAAATTAAAATCCGAATGGATAGGGTCGTATGTGGATGAGAAAGTTTACCGTTATGGAGCTGTGGACATTAAAGATTTAAAAACTGATTCAGTAATTAAGGTAAACTGACATAGATTGAAGCCCTGTTATGAAGAAAATGTGTCATATTTTAAAGATGTGTTATTTTTAACCTAATCGGAGTAAAATGGTGTTTATGTCGGGCTGACGATGTTAAACCAAGCGCTTTATAGGAGGCAACCCATCGTATGATTTTATTTCGAGTTTGGTTGTGTGTTATACGTGACTACACTTAATTACGTACCTTCAACATACCTTTTTAAACCTTAATTGAGTATGAAACTTTAGGAAAATTCGACAAATGAAGAACCTATGATTTTCAGGATATTGGTGCCTAGGTGCTAAAACTAGCGCCTAAGCGCCAGATACTTGTGATCTTGGCGCCTAAGCGCCTAAATTAGTGCCTAGACGCCACAGTTTCTGGATCGTGGAAAAATCGCCCCAAAGCAGTTTTTGAACATTCAAATCCATTTAAACCACCATACCTTCATCCCAAACCTTCAAGCCATCAAAATTTTCAACTGAAACATTCCTTTAGAGAGAAGAAAGAGTTTTGATTTCTTTAACGGAGATATTAAACATTGGAATCAATGGGAAGGAGAAGTTTGTGAACAAGGATTCACGAACTTATTTTAATGGCTATCTAGCCATGACTCTGGAGAAGTTATGTGATCGCCTTGAGAAGATGAAGAAGAATTAATTCTAGTTGGAGGGAGATTGCATGCGATGTTCCACCAAATTGAGCACATTGAATGGCAAATGAAAGTTCAATTAGATCATTTGGCATGCTCTGAAGATTATTAGGTAACAATGTACGCTAAGAATAAATGGATTAATGAAAGACGGCTTCGAAATTTCCTCGAGTCCCTTTCTTCCATTCCTTTGTTCGTATTGAATTACCTTGTGAAACTAATGAAGGTTCCGATGTGAATCCATGAAATTAAGGAGAAATAGATCGAGAGATTGAATGTGATTGTTAAGTGTGTTGTGATTTTAAATTGTTTTATGTTGAGGTATTTATGAGTGTTTATGTGTTTGTGAGATATGAGTGTTTGTTGTTAATGTTTATTTTTTGTATTTTCTTAGCCTTATCTTGAAGATTTGGAATGAATGAAATGAAGTAAAGTTTGGATTGTTATTTGTTTGATATTTGGATTCTTATGATTTGGAACCTTTTGAATTATTTTTTAATATTATTTTCTGGAGGATGTATGATGAAGATTAACGATTGGTTTCAGGCTTACAGATGTTAAAATCACCTAAATTAATAAATATAAAACTTTTAAAAAAATTTGGAATGTTTGGTGATTCTGGCGACTAGGTGCCAGATCTGGCGTCTAAGCACCGGTTCGCTTGGACTGAATTTTGGCCTTAAAACCGACCCAACTTCATTTTCACGCCTAAGCTTCATCTTCTTCACCTATTTTCGCAAAAACCAGATCTACGGTTCCATTTTGAGCAAGATTTGAAGGATTTCGACACGTATTAACTTTGGATTTCTACTTCTTAAGGTTGGATCTATGTTTTAACTTAATTTTTACCATGGATTTTTCTACTTTTGCAAAGTGCTGAAATTTTGGGAAAAAATTTTGATTTTTAGAAGAAAAATCCATGGATTTAAGTTTGATTTAGTGAGGTGAGCTTTTATTTAGTGTGATTTTATATTCTTTGAGATTTATTTTGAATTATTTACAAATTTTAGGAATGACACCTAAATCAAAGCGGGGTAAGGAGCACAGTGAATTCGATCAAACAAGGTTTACTAGTGCGAGTGCACAAGTTCGTTACAACGAATTTGCTACTGTTCGCAAGTTCATAATTAAAAGAATTTTTTGTCATCTTGGTGGATCAATCGAGCATATTATTGCTGCTAGACAGTGGGAGTAGTTCTGCTATTTTTCTACAGTGGCGATTATTTCTTTAGTTTGGGAGTTCTATGCTAATTTTTCCAAAATAACTGATTTTGAAGTTTATGTGAGGGGGACAACAGTTGAATTCACTCCGGAAGTGATCAACATGTTTTATGGCCTACCTCCAGTGACAGAATATTTCTATGATACTTTTAATCCTTATGAGAGAGTGCTCGATGAGATTTTGGATTATTTGACTGATGGAAGAGGAGCCTGGAAAATAAGAAACAATAAACAGGTAAATTTCTCCTCTTCAATTCTTAATGCTACTTCTAAAGTCTGACATTATTTTATTTTTGCTCGTCTCCTTCCATTAAACCACTTGAGTGAGGTGACGAAAGAGAGAGCTATTCTGAACTATTGCATTCAAGAAATGAAGACAATAGAAGTGGGAGCCATTATTTATGATGCGATTAGCACTTCTGCTAGAGGAAGTGTTATTTCTGGTTTAGGCTTTCCCACTCTCATTTTCTCGATTTGCAAGAAGGCTAGTGTTTCTTATTCTATTTTTGAAGAGCATCTTAAGCCTTTAAAGCTAATAAAAAAATCTCATGTTGATATTTATTGGAAAATTATGAGTCAGAGTACTGGTGCATATTCTTCTTAAGTGCCTTCCACTTCTGCTTCTATGTCATCTACTTCTACATCTGAGCCTCCACCTGATGTGTGGAACACTATTATTTCAGAGATATTTGGAGCCTCAAAGTGATCTATTTTTGATGCAATGCATATTAGATGAGATGGATAGCAAATTAGATCATGTATCAGACTATATACATAGGAAGAGTGACTCTGATGGGGAGTATAATGAAGCCTTGGTAAAATTTTTGAACGGTGATAGGAGTATTTAATTTCCTACATGTCCTAAATTCATCCCATGGATTAACCCCAGAAGTCTTAATCCTGACGATTCTTCTGACGATGAGGTGGCGACTGAGGAAAAGTAGACTTTATATTTGCTTAGCTTTGTTGATGTGCATGTTATGTGTGTTTATTACTTTTCATGTTTTATTTTACTGATTGAGAACTTGTAGTAACTCTATTTTATGTTTTGTGTTGTTGGATTGCATAGACTTAGTCCTTTTCATACTCCTATTGTTTTTATTTTAGCACATTTGTTTTTATATATTAAATTTTTCATGTGTTATTTGTTTAGTTACTCTTATATATATATATATATTCTTGCTTATACCAGTATTGTTTTAAATACCTTTAAATGTTATACCTTTTCTTCCTGCTTAGTTTAAATTTTCATAGTAAAAAATATTTAAACCTTATTAAAAGAATAAAGTTTTGGGGAGGAAAATGAACTTAACTTTAAATTTTACTTGTCCTTAGTAAACAATATTTTAAAAATTAATAACATAACTTATGGAGGAAAAATCAATTTAAGATAGATATACTATTTTTTTCATGAATATTATAATAAACTTATAAAAGTATTTTTAAATAATAAAGGATAATTCTAAAATTGTAATTACTTAATAAAAAGGTGTTAGAATTTTGATTCAAATATCTAAATTAAAAATGTTTTATTTTTGAAAGTATTAAGAAATCTTGATGTTTACTTAAAAAGATGGAATTGAAACCCTATGAAAAATATTTTTGCTAAACACATATTCATTAAGTGAAAAATGTGTTAAGTCTTTAAATATAAGTTAAGGATAGTGAAGTTCAAAATCATTAACAGGCTATCCAGATATAGTAATCCTCACTTTAAAAAAAAAAAAAGGATTGAAAACAATCCCAGAAAAAGAAAAGAAAAATATATAGGATTGGAAAGCAATCCAAAATATGAAAAGAAAAAGAAAAAGATAAGTGAGAAGAAGCTTGAGGAAAAGCCTAAATCAAAAATTGCCTTCAGGTGAATTATCTTATAGGAAGAGACCTAATGCAATTTTTTACTTAAAGTCTTATGTATAAGCATCCTTACAAGTAGAGTTATCATGAAAATCTTTTTCCGGTAAATTATCTATGTGTTCTTAGTATGACAAATTGCAATTATTTTTGAAATAGATAGGACAATAAAGTTCTTAACACTTACATATTAAATCATTTACATATTTTGGTTTTAGCCTAAGTTATTTAAATATCTTTTTAAGTTTCATTATATTATTTATAAAACAAAAAGCTATAAAACTCTTAAAGAAATATTTCTCCATAGATTATAATTTTTAGTAGTAAAAGGTTACTTGAGGACAAATAACGTTTAAGTTTGGGGGATTTGATCCGCCTTAAAATTACATAGAATTTTATATCAAATTTTTATTAATATTTTAAGGATATTACGCTTTAATGAAAGGTATTTCTTATGTTTTGGTTGCAGGTAAAACAAAATGAGTTTATGAAGAAAAAGAGTTAAAAAGGAGCAAATATAAGCCAAAAAGAGCAAAGAAGCTGATTATGCGGCCTAAGCGCAAAATCTGGCGCCTAGGCACCAGACATAGCAGATTGATTCTAGAGATTTCTTGACGGTTATTGGATGGTTATTGATGCTTTCAAACTAATCTAGAAGCCTCTGGACATTTTCCCACATGTTGTAAACCAAATGCAATGAATATAAACACGGGAGAGTGATCCCCGATAAATTTATGTGCGCCAAAAACTTGGTCCCGCACCATATATATATATATATATATATATATATATATATATATATATATATATATATATATATATATATATTTGTGTGTGTGTGTGTGTGCGATGATTTAGATATGAAAATTATGATTTTATAATATGGGATACTATGCAAGTATATGTATCGTTTATCGAAGTAATATAGGACTTTCGATTAAGCCCCGAGATATTGAACTTACAGGGAAAATTTGAAAATCTTTAAAGGAATCAAAAAAATTATCTTTTTACTTTTTTCTGTGGCTTTTGAAAGTATATATTGATTTTGAAAAGTTTTGAAAGTTGATTTATCTTTTGAAATTTTCTAAATAAAATGTTAAGCAAGAAATTAAAATTACAATAATTAATAACACTGTATGTAAAATAATATTAACTAGATTATCTTTTTCTTTCCTTTTATGAAGTAGTAATAATTATTAAAGTATTGTTGTGGAAGTATTTAAATTTGTTGTAACAGATAGAAGCAAATGTGTTCTTTACTCTTACTTGGTTCTATAAAGAACATAGTTTAATTTGAAATTTTTATCATTTTAAACATGGTTGTGCAGGGAAGATACCAGTCTCTCACTCTAGAGTTCCCTCGATTCCCACCAACTGGGGGCTAACTTCTCATAAAAAAACTCAAAACTTCAAACCAAATTAGGGGGTTTTAGCCTGTCACTCTAAAATCCTTTAATTTTACTCCCTTCCATAAAAATATCTTCTAATATTACATTCAATTATATGGACTACAAGTCTCACTCATATAATTGCATGTGATTCTAACTAACTTTTATGAGATAATACCGCATTGGATTTTACATAATCTCAAGAAATTCTACAACTTAACTTGCCAAATTAAGAAGTAAACAAAGTTTTCTTAATCAATCTTCACAACTTCTTCCAACTTTTAAACACTTATACTTTCCCTAACAATTCTCTATAAATTAATTACTTCTCCATTTAAGAAAGAAAAAGATAAAGTAAACTACTCAGAATGCTTTGAGAAAATATAAAAACACATTGATTTGAAATTAAAAACCATAAGAAAAACAACAAACAAAAACAAGTATTAATTAAAAAACTAAATGTAAGAATAAAAGTAAACACTTATCTGAAAATTCTCTCCACAAGACTCAGGAAGTTCCTCTGAAACTTTAACTCTTCACTAAACTACTCCTCAGAGCGGATCTCCCAACTCCGATGACTCAGAATAACTTCAGACTTCAATAAAAACTAAACTTAAAAGAAAGAAAAGAAGTGGGAAGAGGAAGACTTCACTCCGACTATTTTCTCCTTACTACTCTCTACTCCTACTCTTAATAAAAACTCTCGCAAAATAAAAGTAAAATAATGTAAAAACTTGCAAGTGAAAGAACCCTTCAAAAGGCAAAGGAAGAGCTCATTAATCTTTCCTAAGACTCTCTTTAAATAGTAAACCAAAAGGTGCCTTGGTGTATCTTCAAAATGTATCCAGATTCATTGTATCCACCAAAGAATGCACCCCTTCATTCAAACTTGCCGCCCAAAGGAAGTTATGGAAGTTACCATGAAGAGTTGCATCCCATTCCCTTTGAAATTGGCGCCAAATTCATTTGAATTTCAATTTTTAACTGTAGCGGCGCTTAGCCGCCAATGCCCAAATTTTCATATTTCATCTTTTTTTGCTCCAAATTTGATCCAATTTTGCTCCTTTCATCATGACCATCCATTTTCATCATATCTGCAAGAAAAACACAAAATACCTTCCATTAAAGTGCAATATCATTAAAAATAGGTATAAAAATGTGCATAAAAATACTATATATTTTAGGTGTATCAAAATCCCCAAACTTAAAATGTTACTTGTCCTCAAGTGACAGTTAATCTCATAGAATATTTTAACATTCAAATTATGTAATGAGTTTCTTAGGAAGATAACAAAATGTTGTCCTAGAAATGGAATAGTCCAATTTAGAAAAAATTTTAGTAATTAAAACCAACTTAAAGTTTAGAAAGTTCTTAAGTAAATGAAAATGACAAATATAAGTTTCTATCTAATTCAGAAATATTTGTAGATTCTTCAAAATATAGGACTCAAACACTTATTTTTCTCACTTAAAAAATCTTTATATGAAAATAATATTACTTATTATATTATAAACTTAAGCATTAGATTTTCTCTGAACTTATATCTTAAACTTTAGGTATGAAACTAATTTTTGTTTAGGCCCTTAAATCCTCAAGCTTCTCCTCCCTTTTTATATACTATTTTTCACTTTTTCTTTTTCTTCTTTTTTTCTTTCTTTTTTCTTTTTTTTAAGGCAATGATTACTATATCTGGATAGGTAATGATTTTGAATTCCACCCTTCCATTTAAAATAAAGGTCAGATATATATCCTTCACTTAAAAGTCATAATAATAATATTTGAAAATTACTCTTCAATAAAAGAAATTTAAGCTTTGAAGAATAAAAGTCAAATCTTCTATTTATCCAAGAAAACAAAACTTCTTACTAAAGATAGTTTAACCTTATTTAACACCTCTTCATTAAGAAAATTTTAACTTTAAGTTTTTCATGATTACTATAAATTTTAACTAAATTGTTTTATTCATTTATATATTCAAAATTTTTGTTCCCCTAATATAACTTCATGTACATAATTGTTCTCAATCAAAAATAAGATTTATTTTTAAGTATTCTCGAGAATCAAATAAAATTATAGGTTTTTGAAAATCTTAGTTTTTAAAATCCCCCCCAAAACTTTAATTTTTAGTTAAGATAAAACATTTAAGCATAAGAAATGATACATGGGTGAGAAATCAAAAATTGACATATCATGCTTGCAGGAATTTTTAATATCCTAATATGTAAGTATAACAATTTAAATAACGGGAGTAAAATGAAATCAAATTTAGTTTTTCAAAACAATTTTTTTATACATAGAAAAGTAAAAATTTCAAAAAGACTTCTACAGTTGTGGAGGTTTTCAAAGAAAATACACACCAACTAAAATAAGACACTGATACAGATAACAGATGATAGTGGAATTTGAAAAATTTTAAACATGCAGTTTCCTAAGTAGAAGTTCCCAATATTGGTTTATAATCTCTTAACAGTTTTTGAATTAAAGTACACACTACTAAAAACTATGACATAACATACGCATTAAAACCTTTATTATTACGCATCACTACCACAAAGCAACATATAAAACATCAATACAACAATAATAATACATCTAAATATGCATAACAGAAAAATAATACAAACTACAGTCTTACATACTATCAAGGTTCATATCACAACACAATGATTAAACTAAATACTAACAAAACAAACATACATCAACAACAACACCACAACAAAACAAATAACACTAACCTACTCACCATCCTCATCATCATCATCATCCTGCACGTTCCAATCCCTAGATGGCACATAAGGTATTGTCGACATATTTTTAGGTTGTGTGTTTTGAAAAGGGGACCGCCTACAGAAGTTGTCGGTGAATATTAAATTTAATTTAAATTTAAATATGTATATAGTTTTAGAAAGAAGCATTTGATTTTGAAAATAACTTTAAGTTTGAAAATTTTAAGATATGAAATCAAACCGATCTCACATCCCAAATAGTTTATATAAACGAACACCGCATCACAAACCGTGTATCTATCCCGAAGAATAGACATATTGCTTGATGATGGGGCTCGATTAAATAAACTAGAAGATTTGTGACATCCGTTTGGTCTGCGAACCAATTTTATAAGTCGACAAGTTCCCCTTCTTAATATAAAGGAATTAAGCAGGGTTTATATTACATAGGTTCTTAAAGTTCCCTATAAGGGCAAGCCCCTATAGTTAATTACATCTTAAATGTCTGAAAACATTTAAGAAAACTCTCGATAATGATCAGTGATTTTGCTCTCAAGAATTTCAAAGTTTAAGGTTTTTAAATAGTTGAATTTTGGAATTTCAAAAGGGAATAGCTCAAATTTGGAACAGTTTATTTTAAGAGTCCAATGGAAGAGAGGTAGGAGAAGCTGAGGATCCAAGAAGAATCTTGGCAACTTCCCAAACTATCCTATTGTTTGGCTTCAATTTAAGAATTTATTTAATGTTATAATCCTGCCAATTTTAATTAATTACGACTTATGCTTGTATGATATGATCACACAAACAGCCTCGAAGATGTGAGGGTTTATGCCATACCAAACAACTATCTCGGAATCCTAAAACTGATTAGGGCTTAATTTACATATTATGATTATGCAAATGCCTAACAAAAAGTTAAGGATTTATGTTGCACTAGGCAAACTACCTCGAAATCCTATGGCTTGGTTATTTAATTCTAAGAAAAGGTTTTGCTAAAGTAGACTCAGGTTTTGTTGATGACGATGGTCGTGCTGCCCTCTATGCTCCAAGCTCCTTTGTTGTTGCAGAGGTTTAGTTTTAGAATGCGAAAATCAGGAGATGAGAAAAGTGTTTTGGTTTAGAAGTCTTAAAGTCCAGGTGTCTTTAATGTTTTATTAAGGAATCTTAAAGTTGATTATAACAACACCGGTTAAGATCCCACGGTTCCATCATTTCGGCTCCGTTATTTTTATCGGATTCACTTAGTCCAGATGAATTTGCTAAACTCAACTGAATGAGTTCCACACTTTCATTTAAACTGTGGTAAATCTTGTTAGCAACACGTAGGTTACATCATCAGAGGTATTCTCGATCATCCAACAAGACGTTTTAATTTAGTTATAATTGCAGTTTTGTTGTTCTGTTTGTGATTAAATTTTGAGTTATTTTATATTTTGAAATGTTGTGGCGGTGGATTTTATCTTGTTGTGACTTTTGATTTTAGTTTTGGATTTCAGTTTTGTGGCTATCTTAAAGGTTTTAGTTTTCATCCAACAATCTTGTTTAACATGCAAGAAGAGTAAAATGCAGCTTATATAAATAAATTGCAATAAAGTAAATTACAATAAAATAAAAACATACCTGGAGGGTCTTCTCGTCATTCCAGGCTACACTTAAAACACATGTTAAGGCATTTAAATATTTATAACAAGTACCTAGGTTAAGCTAAGGTAAGATTTTGGTTGTCTATCAAAATCCTAATCCTATTGCTAGTAAATACCTATGATGTCTAGGTTCTTGTATTTTGTTTAAGGATGATTTTTCTTCATCAAAGAACAATTAAATTCAATTATTCTTCTAAAACATCCCATCATATTGAGGAAATGCTTAGGACGAATCCTAAACATCTTTTCAATACTTCTGAGATTATTTCGAGTCCAAATGAATTTCTTTGTTTAGGTAAGTTGATCATCCAAGAATTTAGTTAAGTTTTGTTTCTTGCTCAGTGAATTAGGATGTTTGACTATCCTATGAGTAAAGTGATATTTCATTTAATGCTCCATTTAAGAGTTATAATAATGAAAAACCTTTAAGAGGCAAATAATTTTGTTAAAGAATTTAATGATTTAAAATTGGAACTGGTGATTTAAAATGATTTAATTTAGTTATGAAATTTTAATAATTTTAAGTTTGGAATAGTGTACAAATTATTTTAAATTTAGTTTAAATCTTTAAACCTTTTTTTTATCTTAATGTTTCAGATTAATTTTGATGTTTTAAATTTACTTAGAAGTGTTTGAATTATTCATATATTTTTTATGGTTTGATTTAAGTTAATTATGATATTTTAGGTTAGTTTTGATTAGCTTAATTTGTTTTATATGCTTAATTATGAATTGTTTTAATATTATTTAATATTTCAAATTTTCTTTATGTTTATTATTAAGTGATGTTGAATTATTTTTTTTAAAATTTAATTTAATTTAATTGTTAAATCACTTAATATTTTAAATATTAATTTAATTAAGGGTTATTTTCTTTTAATTTTTAATTTATTAATTCCAATTATTATTTTAAGTTTAATTAAGAATTAGATCTTATTGAAGTGATTTACTTAGGGATTATAAATTAAAGAATTAATATCTTCTTAGGTCATAACCCTAACCTTAATAATCCAAATTTTTAATCTATTCTTCCAAAATTTAAATTATTTAATTAATTAAAATTTACTTTAAATGTTTTTAAACCTCCTAATTGCCTAGATTTCAATCATCTATGAGAAAAGTTAAGATCAGATATTTTACCCTCCCCTTTGATTAAGCCTAGAATATTAATTAGGTTTAAATTTTTTTAATTACCTTTACGCCCTTTTAAGCTTATTTATTTCATAACTCACTAAATTGAGCTCAAATAAACTTGAAATTTTTATGTCACTTCACTCATATGTCAAATAAGACATTAGAGGAGAAAATGTGATTTTTCTGAATTTAATTTAATTTATATAATTATCTTGAAGAAAAATAGGGATTTTCAATGGAAATTCAACAACATGACCAAGGAAAAGTTTCTGTCTTAAAAAAATTATGGTATTTTCCTAATGACCAGAGAACCACTTGGACCAATTTTGATGATTTTTTTAATTATATTTTATTTATTATAATTATTTTGAGTTTTGGAGTGTTAATTAATTATAAAATAAAATTAAAGTTAAAAAATAGATTTTATATTTTTCATAAATCTCTCTGACCTCAAGGAGTTTAGATAAACAAATTTTATAGTTTTCTGATTTTTCTTTGATTTATTAGAATTAATTTAGTGAAAATGTAGGGAAATTCATTATTTAATATTAAAATTTGTTTTGGGCCTTTAAAATTCAATATCTTAACCTAGAGATTTAGGAAAAATATTTGGTTTATTTCTAAGTGATTAGGAAGCAAAAATTGACATTTTTGTGATTTTTAATATTTTAATGATTTTATTTTTTTTAATTATTTAAAATATTAAAATAAGGTAGAAAATGAAGATTTTTAGAAAATTCCAATTTTAATTTTTATAGACTCCTCTGATATCAGAGAAGCCCCAAAACCAATTTGGTGAATTTTTAAAATGTATTTTTGGAGTTATGAATTTTTAAATTTTAATTTTGGTCATGTAACTTAACTGGTCCATTTAGTGGAGTTAAACATCGCCAATTGATTCCAAATTTTTATGTGGGGTCCTTCTAATCCTAAAGATCAGTGGAAAATTATTTTCAAGTTTTTCTGATGTGTGGTTAACCTTAATTAATTAAAGTTCAGTTTTGAGTAATTAGACCAATTAGGGTTATTCTTAATGAATTAACTCAAAACATAATTATCCTAGGGTCCTCTGGTCCTAAGAAACTTCCCCAAATTTTCCTAGAATTTTCTAAGCAATGTGATAATTAATGGAATTAAAATACCAAAAACAGTGACATAAACTTGAAAAATACATAACTTGCCATAGAGATAGCCTCTAACCTTAAAAAATTCAGGGAATGTTCCCAAGATTTGAGGCTTCAAAAGCCCTATGGTCTCATATCATGGTGAATTTTCTATGCAAATGGAGAATTAAAATACTGAAATGAGTAAATAATTAATTAAAAATAAAATACTCATCAAATTAACTCAATTCCTTTTCGACGTTATTCTCGTCTGTTCACTGAGCAAGAGGGTATTTTTATTTTATTTTTGTGATTTTTCTACACAAAGATATGAATTTTCTAAGTTCTGGGTATTTAAATAAATCAAAAATATTCCTAATTATCGACTTATCCACGCGGTGCCGACTCATCCTCGACAGCTCTGAAAGTCCACGCGTCACCTCCTTATTCGACTCCGCCATCCGACTCAGTGCTCCGGGGGCCCGCGGTTCATGTCCCGTTCACTCATCCAACGCGATCTGCACCGTCCATTCGATACATGCTCGATCCAACGGCGGCTGATCATCGTCTCCACATGGTGTGTTCCGAGAGCCGTCCACACTCAAACCCTAAGGTCTCTCTCGTTTCTCAATGGATTTTCATGTTCTTATGCTCTATGGATTTGTCTTGAGGAGACGAACACATCCATACGGTTTATGTGTTATGAAATTAAGCCAAGCAAAATAGAGAATCGTTGGAAGCTCGGGAGGAAGAAGGGTTCCATACCTTAGATCTGAGAAGTGAAGCTTCAATCAGAGAGTTGTGGCACCTTTGATTGCACCCAAGGAAGCTCCAGATGAAGTCTCTGGCTCTGGGGAATTGCCTAGCTATGAAAGTGACCAAGGCCGATTTCAAATCTTGGCCGATAGAGAGGATGGCTAGCCTGGTGAGGGGGCTTTCACTGAGGAACTCCTTCTCTTGGTCCTATGCAGCTGTGAGTGAGTTTAATTTGATTTTGGTGGAGGTTCCAGGGATGTCTGGTTTGGGGCTGAGAATTGATCTCCAAAATTGAGCTCAATCAATGGGGTTTAGGGCAGGAGAACAGTGGGGATGAATTGCTCTTGGCTAGGGGAAGCTCTGTGAGGAGTTTGGAGGGATTCTGTGAAGGTCGATTTCAACCAACCTTTTGGCCGAGAGGGGGTGGCTTGTTTAAATAGCCATGGCCAGAGCTTCCCAGGGGCAATTGATGGCTGGGATCAGCTGCCTAGGGGAGGAGATGAAGAGTTGTGGTGGCCATTAGGCATGGGACAACTCAGCGGGTGAGAATTTGAAATTTGGCTCATTCTAAGCTCCTCGGCCATGGCGTTTTCCGGCGGCCTGGTGGCTGGCCGGCCAGAGTCAGGTCACCATCCTGATCAGGAGGGTCAGGGCTTGAAGTTTGTGGGTTCAATTGGCCAATGCCAAGTGTAAAGAGGTTTGATTTAAGTGGTAAGGTGGAAGGGTCATTTTAGGCTCATTTTGATTTAGCCATGGTTTAGGGTTTGGTGCACCATCCAAAGCTCTGATTTTGGTCTGAGGGAGGTCAGGTGAGTCAGCTTAGAGGAGGTGGTGTGGTCTCCATCCATGGTGAGGTGGCTAAGCTTGGTTTAGAGTGTTGCATAAATGAGGTTAAAATGCTTAATGAAGGTTTAATAAAGATCCCCCTTCTTTCCATTAATGGCACGGTGAGGTGGAAAGGTCTCCTCATGGCTTGCATATGGCTTATGCATGGCTCAATGACTCCATTTGGCTTGGGGCCAAGCTTATTCAATTTCATGGAAGTAGGTTTTAGGGATTTTTGGCATTTTGGTGGAAATTTGGATGAAGCTTTATTTATCATTATTTGATCAAAGGTTTAGGACTTAGGGATGATTTCAATTAAAGGTATGGTGAGGAGAATTTGTCATGTGGGCTTTAGAGCGAAATTTGGGCTTTTTGAAATCATTTTGGATGGGCTTTTAGAATCGTTTAAGAAAGTGGGCCTTTAGGTTTGAGAACAAATTTGTGGATGGAAATTTTGTGAAGGACCATGCCAAATAAATGTTGGGTTTAGTTTAGGGATATGTCATGAGTGATTTGAAACAAATTTGAGGTGATTTGGAGTTGAATTGGGTTTGATTTGGGACTTTTTGGTAAAGGGGCCAAAGTGGGTCAAATTGGGCTAACTTGGGCTAAGGTTGGGCTAAGGTTGGGCTAAGGTTAGATTTGATGTAAAATTAATGTTGATAAATGTTTATGGGAGTGTCACAAAGAGTTTTCAACTTTGGTTGGGCTTTGATTTTGAGATTTGGGCCCATTTGGGTTTATGGTGGGTTTAGGTCAAAAATGGGGATTTTGATTTTAGGTTAGGTTTCGGTGGAGTTTAAGTTCAAATTTGGGGCAAATCTTATTAGATTTTTGTTTGTGGGGATATTAGGAAGGTTTAGGAAAAGATTTGGGGTTAATTGGACTTGAGTTGGGTTAGTTTGGGCTAAGTTTAGGTCATGGGCCAAAATTGGGCTTTAAGCTTCAAATTGGAATTAGATCCAAATGTTAATCAAATTGGGCTTTTATTTGGTCTAAATTGATATTGGGGATATTGAATTGAAGTTTAGAATTAGATTGGATCAACATTGAGGTCAATTGGGTTGATTTGGTTTGACATTGGGCTTACTTTGGTTAAAAATGGGCCAAATTGGGAGTTTTGGTAAAAGTGGGTTAAATTGACAAAATTGGCCTATGGTATAGTTGAAAAAAATGAAATTGGGAATATTTGGGATTTTTTGAAATTTTCTAGGAATTTTTGGAATTTATGGATTTTTTAGTTAAAAAGGGCATTTTGGGTATTTGGAGGGTATTGGGGGGTATTTTTTGAAATTTTGGTATATTTGGCTAAGGATGATCAAGTTGAATGGTGGGAAATGTTTAGGATTTATTTGGAGGGATTTTGGGTAAATTAGGTAATTTTGCAAATTTTGGGCATCTTCAAGGACATTTGGTAGGTTTGGTGGGTGTAGGGCCCCGGGGGTCAAAAATTGAAATTTAAAAAAAAAATGAAGATTGATCAAGTTTGAGTAGAATGGAATCACTTTGGTTGAGCCATGAAGCCATATCAAGCCCATAAGAGCCATGAGAGGACTCATTTGAGGCATTCACTATGTTGTTCCTAACCCTCTTGCCAAGGGCCTAGGGGTTAAGGTCCATCCATATGAATTACCTACATGAGTCAGGAAGTCAAGCTAGGTATGAATGGTTTTAGGATTTGGAATGTGTGTGAAAGTGTAATGTGTGCAGATCAACCCTCACCAGACCAAGCCACCCAGGGTAGTCCTAAGGCCAAAGAGTCCTATAGGGAACTCATCCTTTAAACCTCCACATTTGATCTTAACCCTCCAAGTGACTTAGGGGTTTACAATCAAACTTATGTGGTTTGCAGGGAGTTAAGAGGTGTTTGAATTTCCAAGTGGTGGGTTCCATTTCTAGTCCTCTAAGATAGTCAAAGGGAATGCCTAAGGCTAGATCTTAAGTACTAAAGAGAGAGAAGAGAAAAGACCTCATAAAAATGAGGTAAACAAATGGACACCCAATAGGTGTGGTGTGCTAACCAAGCACACCGCGCGTATTGGCGTTGACTGAAGAGAACAATAAAACCAACACAGACGTCTAAGTGACACACTGAGAACAGAGTAGAAACAAATTTCCGCTGGGGAGTATCGAATATATCTCCAAGACTGGAGATCCCTGAACTCTCGCTGGGGAAAAGAAAAGGAGGTGAACTCCAGATCATAAGATCTAGGGAAATTTGATTTAGATTTCATTTCATTTTCTATTCCGAGTTTTTTTTTTATGTGTGAGTTTAGATTTCGATTTGTTCTGAGTTTCAATTTCGATTGAGGTTTAATTTAAAATCAATTCAAGGAAATCTAGATTTGAAATGAGAATTGGAACCTAGGTTCCAACCTCGGGATTGCGAAGAGAACTGGAATTTAGGTACCAGCCTCGGAGTGAGAATCGAAGTTTAAGTATCGATTGAAAAGGATGAGAATCAGAATTTAGGTACTGATCTCGAAATAAGATCTGGAATTTGGTACCAGCCTCGGAAGGAGAGAGTTAAAATTTGGTATCAATCTCGGGAAGAGAGTCGGAATTTGGTACCGACCTCGAAAGGAGAGAACTGGAATTTGGTACCAGTCTCGAAGGTTTAAAGAGAAGCTGGAATGCGGTTCCGGTCTCGAAGGTTTAAAGAGAACCGGAATGCGGTACCGATCTCGAAGGTTTAAAGAGAACTGGAATCTGGTTACAGTCTCAGAGGTTTAAAGAGAACTGGAATCTGGTTCGAGTCTCGAAAGTTTAAAGAGAACTGGAATCCGGTTCCAGTCTCGAAGGTTTAAAGAGGACTGGAATCTGGTTCCAGTCTCGGAGGTTTAAAGAGAACTGGAATCTGGTTCCAGTCTCGAAGGTTTAAAGAGAACTGGAATCTGGTTCCAGTCTCGGAGGTTTAAAGAGAACTGGAATCTGGTTCCAATCTCAGTGGAATCTGGTTCCAGTCTCGGAGGTTTAAAGAGAACTGGAATCTGGTTCCAGTCTCGGAGGTTTAAACAGAATTGGAATCTGGTTCCAGTCTCGAAGGTTTAAAGAGAGCCGGAATCCGATTCCGATCTCGGCGGTTTAAAGAGAATTGGAATCTAGTTCCGGTCTCGAAGGTTTAAAGAGAGCTGGAATCCGGTTCCGGTCTCGAAGGATTAAAGAGAGCCGTATCTGGTTCCAGTCTCGGAGGTTTAAAGAGAACTAGAATCTGGTTCCAGTCTCGGAGGGTTAAAGAGAACTGGAATATGGTTCCAGTCTCGAAGGTTTAAAGGGTTGAAATTTGCTGTGGAGATTTGAGTTTAGCGGAAGATTTGGAATGAGACGTGAAAGTGTTTCACGTCCCACGAGGATCGATCAAAGTCTAATTATTTGGCGAAGGATACGAATCCATGCCATCAGAACCAAATCGAAAATTTTCGTGGTTCTGTGTCAGTAGATTCAGTTGACCTTCTCAAAAGAGGGAAGGAAATATGGAGAGTCAAAAAGAGATTTGAGAATAGCCGAAGGCTGGGGATTTCATATTCGGGAATTTGTTTTCGTCGTTTGTTGTAATTTGATTTTTAGCTTGATTTTCAATTTAGAGTTCATTTTTATTTAGAGTTCGTGTTTATTTGTAGTTTGTTTTGAAATTCAGATTTTTTTTTTAAATTGAGTTTTCATTTATTTTTATTTTTTCTTTGTTCTTTGTTCGAAGTTCTTTTAATTTAATGGCGTTTCCTAGTCAATTTGCACAAAAAGAGGTGAAGGCAAAACATGACATGGTTGCTTTCATTCCAATCTTGTTGAAAATACATCATAAAACTTGATCCAAAACATGATGATATTTTCTTTGAGAATTTAATATCTCATACAATCCATATAAATCAAAAACGGATTGTGTAAGATTCTTGCAAATTGTTTCTAAAAGCGTCTACGAAAATCCATGTCTGAATAGTGAGATACATGGACAATAACATCACCTTCCAAGCCACCCTTGGCATGAATGTCGTACGGATGTCCATTGGAGGTGTGCTATCTCACAGCTCATAAGGCCAGAGGCTCTCTAACTCTGGATCTGGCTGGAAGTAAAAAGGAATCTTTTTGTCATTCAGTCTCCTGAAAGTAACAGAGATCCGCTCAACAGTAACTCCTGGAATGCAATGCTTTGCGATGTCTGCTCCATTCCCTTTTAACACCATGACGGAACCTACCGGTAGTGGTATCTCCACTGGCCCTCAGAATTCTCCGGGGCCTGCTATCCGGAGGTCAGATCCGAACATGATATTGCACTGGTTGACAAAAGACACTGTGCAGAAAGGTCTAATGAAATCATGATGGTCTATGTGTGGAGGTATGCAGTCGCCCTCCTTGTAGATGTTAATGATGCAGCTGTTGGGTATGCAGTCTGCGGACAATACCTTATATGTCACCATCCTCTTTACCATTCTTTTAATAATATTCAGCATCAGATCCTCCTCACTGCGACGGAGTATTCCTGGTGGATTACCTTTTCTGTTTACCGCGAAGTTGTAGCAACATCTGCATTGGATTGTAATTCTTCCTTTTCCTGGCATCCATCTTCGGGGTTCTAAATAAGTTTTCTCCCTCAGATGACCAGCTCATCCCATTTTCTAAAGTTCAACAATGCAGTTTACAATTTGGTGTTGTTCGTAGTCCGAAAACACATCTGTATGCAGCTCAAGGCCTTCCAAGATGTTAATCCTCTTGCCACGGATTCTTTTGAAGTATTCAAAAGTTTTATTTTCAACATTCTGCATCTTTTCCAGCTCATATTCCGGAATTATCTGCAACTGGTGAGGTCTAGTAATGTACTGTGGGATGTATGGTTCAACCCCAGCACGTTCTCCTGCATGTCTCGGCTCCTCGGAGATAATCTCTGTCGGGACATCCTCCGGGGTTGCTTTCGCAACAAGACTCTTTAAAACTGGTGCATTTATCTGGTGTCGTGGCACAGATTCTGTTTCTGCTTTCCTTGGGATTTCTTTTATCTTTTCTGTTGTTCTTGGAGTTGGTCTCCTCTTTTCTGGTTCCTGATGGACTGGCTTCTTAGATGTGCTTGCACTGAAGGTAGCAGCTGTCTCTTTACGTTGATCCGCTACTAGCTGGGTTAGCATCATGCGGATGTGTCGGTTCTTATTTCTTCATTGAGTAGGGGTGAGAGTAGCTCTCCTTACCTCTTAAATTTCTGTGGGCATTGCGCTGACGAGCCTGCCTACTGCTGTAGCAACCACGGACTTAACTTTCTTGTCCTCTTCCATTGCATGAGCGGTATTTACTTTTCTCTTCTTGCTGGTAGATGGTTGACTTGAGCCACCCAATTTCATCACTGTATGGCTACGGAGCTCTTCCCGATCAATCGGAGTCCAATCATTTTCTTCGTACTGTAGCCCGACTGGTGTGAAGTCAGAGTCGATCTCAATCACGGCTCCATCATTCATCCTCTTTTTATCGAGTGCTAGACTCACGCCATTCTTAAAGTTCAGAACCAATCGCCCGTTCGACATTTCCCTGCGAAAAATAAGGAAAGGATCAGGGGCTGTACCAAGAACAAGAACAATAGAAAAAAATTTATTTATTAATGAAGAGCTTTTATTCGTTTATTTCAAATTTAAATAGGAGTAGGAAAAGATGAAGAAAGATCAAGAGTGAGACTCGATTTGAAAGGAAGGATAAAAACTTTATTATCATGATGTCACAAGTTTTCTTTTAACATTTTTTTAAACGATTTTCTTTATCGTTCACTTTTTATATTTTTGGGTTCGGACTCAGTCATAAGTAATTACTGTGCCTGTGCTTCTAGGAATGATGATTCATCCTTTGAAACATCAGGTTGCGTAATGCTTTTTTAGATATCGTCCATTAATTGGAAGCATAGGTTGTTCTCCACGGCAACTTACAAGCTGGTAGGAACCTCCTGAGTAAACTGTCTTGACCACGAATGGCCTTCCCATGTTGGTTCAAATTTACCACCTATCTTGCGATGTGCAAGAGTAGGTCTTTTGAGAACCAAAACCAAGTCACCGACTTTGAATGTCCTTGGACGGACTAATTTATCATGGGCCTAGATCATCTTGGCTTGATACAGTTCCAAATTCTGCTGTGTTGAAAGTCTTTTCCCTTCCAAGCTTTCCAACTCTTCTAGTCATAGTCTGGCATTTTCTTCTGTAGTGATCTTGTTTGCAACTGTAGTTCTGAGAGACGGAAGCTGAACCTCTAAGGGTAGAACGGCCTCGGACCCGTACACTAAGGCATAAGGCTTAGACTGGGTGGGAGTTCTGAAAGTCGTCCTGTAGGCCCATAAGGCTTCTAACAACTTCTCGTGCCAATTTCTCTTGTTGTTGTCAATAGTTTTCTTTAGGATTTGGATAAGAGTTTTATTAAAAGCCTCGGCTAAGCCGTTCGTTCTTGGGTAGTAGATTGTTGAATAGTGCCAGTCGATCTCGTGTCTTCTGACTAAATTGGTGATCTTCATGCTTCTGAATGAGGACCCATTATCCGAATTAATTCTGCGCAGTACCCTAAAATGGTAGACGACTTGATTCTTGAAGAACTATAGCACGTGATGTGCTTTCACTTCTCTGAGAGGTACTGCTTCTGCTCACTTAGAAAAGTAATCTGTAGTTGCAAGAATGAAGCGATGTCCTCTTGAAGAAGGCGGTTCTATCGGACCCACAATATTTGTGCCCCAACACTCAAACGGCCACGACACGATTATCGGATGTAGCACATTTGGAGGTTGATGTAGAACCACTCCATGCACTTGGCACTGGTGACAACTTTTGGCAACCTTCATGCAATCGGTCATCATTGAGGGCCAGTAGTACCCTAGTCTTTTAATCTTCATTTTCATTTTCGGACCCGACTGATGAGCGCCATAAAGTCCTGAGTGTACTTCTTTAACAATTTCACGAGCCTCAGACTTGCTCAGGAACCTTAGCCACATCTGATCAAAAGACCTTTTGTATAACATATTATTTATTAATGCGTAAGACAGAGTTCTTTTCTTGATTTGATGGGCTAACGACTTATCGTCTGGTAGGTTTTCTGTTTGCAAGTAGTCTATTAATGGTTGCCGCCAATCTTCTGTAACATCTGTTACTGTTGCAACCGATTCTTTTTCTTTTCCTTCTGATTTGTGTATTGTATTTATGTCGAGCTGTGATAGGACCTGTCGTCCTTGAACTGTCATTTCAACTGACTCATCCTGTAGGCAGGCAAATTCTTTTGCAAGGCAGGCTAACGCATCTGCAAGAGCATTTTCTCTTCAGGGAATCTTATAGATCGTTACATTTGGAATTCGCTCCAACAACTTCATGGCATATTGGAAGTACTGCTCAAGCCTTGGTTTTAAAATCATGTACTGTCCGGCGACCTGTTGAATGATCAACTGGGAATCTCCATAGATGTTGATGTCTGTTATGCCCATCTTAATGGTTAATTCCAGTCCGATTATAAGGGCTTCGTATTCTGCCTCGTTGTTTGTACACGGTTCTGTTAGATGGTAGGAATACCTTAACATCCCCCGCTCCGATGTTATAAATATTAGTCTAATTCCTGCCTTACCGGGCACTATCGTTTGTGATTCTTTATCTTTCTGTGCTGAAGATGCTCCGTCGAAGTACAGTTCCCAATGCTGATCATCGAGGTCTTCTAGGCTCATTATCTGCTCGTCTGGCAAGTCGTCGTTGAGAGGCGATTCTGCCGGTAAAGGGTGTGCTGCAAGGAAGTCTGCCAGGACTTGTCCCTTTACGGCATGAAGAGGAACGAAAGTTATATCGAATTGCAATAGTATCATTGACCACCTGGCAAGTCCGTCGGAAAGTGTCAGACGGGTCATCAAATATTGCAACAGATTAAACTTCGAAATAAGGTTGACCTTATGAGAAAGCATGTAGTGCCTGAGCTTCTGTGCGGCGAAGATTAGGGCTAAACAGTGCTTCTCAATAGGAGGATACTTTACTTCCATCGGAATTAGACGACGGCTTAAGTAGTAGAGAGCATTTTATTTTCCCTCGTCATTGACCTGGGCTAGTATAAAGTATCAACGGTCTACCCGAGACTGGGGCTGCTAAAACAGGAGGTGTCATTAAATATTGTTTGATGTCATCGAAGGCATGTTGACATTTGGAGTCCCAAGTAAACTTGGCATTCTTCTTAACCAAAGCAGAAAAAGGCTGACACCTTCCTGACAAATTCGAGATAAAGCGTCGAAGATACGCCAACTTCCCTTGAAAGGATCGTAGTTGTTTCAAGGTTTTGGGAGGCGTCATTTCTAAGATAGCTTTAATCTTCCCTGGATCAATTTCAATTCTACGATGTCGAACAACAAATCCTAAGAATTTCTCAGAGGTGACACCGAAGGCACATTTCAGGGGATTCATCTTAAGGTTAAATTGTCTTAACCGCACGAAAAAATTTCTCAAATCATAAAAATGATCTTCTTTTAGTTTGCTTTTGATGACTATATCATTCACGTAACACTCGACTTGGTTGTGAATGAGATCATCAAAAATCCTTGTCATTGCTCTTTGATAGGTTGCTCCTGCGTTCTTCAATCCAAATAGCATCACTGTGTAGCAGTATACTCCGATCGGCGTTCTGAAGGCTGTAAGCTTTTCATCTTCTGGTGCCATCTTTATCTGGTTGTATCCCGAAGATCCATCCATGAAAGAAAATATTTCATGTGTTGAAGCGATGTCGATCATCAATTCTGGAATTGGTAGCGGGAATTCATCATTTGGACATGCTTTGTTCAAATCTCTCAAATCCACGTAGATTCTGATCTGACCATTCTTCTTTCTGACTGGTACCACATTGGCTAACCAGTTGGATATTGTTCCTCACGGACAAATTTAGCTTCTATTAGCTTCTTAACTTCTGCTATTACTTGTTGTTCAATCTCTAGACGCATCCTTCTGGGAGCTTGCCTGACTGGAACGGCAGTGGGATCCACTCCTAGTTTATGAACTGCAACGTCAAGAGCTAATCCTTGCATTTCGTCATAACTCTAAGTAAAACAGTCTTTGAATTCCATCAATAGCTTGATTATCTCTTCGGAGTCTTCTTTATTGAGTAAGGAGCTAACAAAGGTCGACCTAGGCTCTTCGCCAGTACCTAAGTTAACTTCCATTAACTCATCTATTGTAGATTTAATTTCTTCTTCAAATTCTGGTGGAACATTTCCAATTGGTAGATCCTTGAGATAATCTGAAGCTTCCAGGTAACTTTCTTCATGCTCGTGAGTGACAACTAAGCAAAATCCTGAATCATCAACAGACCCTACTGTGCCGAATCTGAGACCATGTTTTGAATTGGGAGGCCGACTGACATTGTTCCATAATTTTTCAAAGTGTTGTGATCGATCTTTTGTCCATTGTTTAGGTAAGACACCACGTTGAATTAAATTTTGAACACAGGGAGAATACCACTCAAAAGGCAATTTCATTAATTCAGATGAAGTGACATCTTCAAATTGTACATCTTTTTCAGTATTGGAAGAAGAAGCACCACGGTAGAACTTGATCGGCTTAGCACCACCACCATGCACTTCCTTGACCACCATACCCTCGATCTTATTAGAATTGATCCGGGTCAGGGTCATAGTATGTACATAGTGGTTAATCTTCTCGTACATTGATTTATATTCTTCATTCTTTTCATCTACGAGAGAGATCTTAAACTGTGGTTTCTTCTGATTTATTTTCATTGCTTTTTTCTTGATTTCTTCTTCTACGGAACTGATCTTCCAATCAACGTCGATGACTGGTTTCTTCTGTCCAACTGTTACAACGTCTCTACCACGACCTCGTCCTCGGTCTCGACCTCGGGTGCGAGTTCTGCAGAAACCTTCACCATCTCACTGTAAGGGAGTGGTGAGTAACTGTTGGACTAGAATTTCAGGTTCTTCATCATCCCGAACTTCTTTTACTTCATTTGGTATGGTATTTCTTGAGAAGATTGTTTTCTTCGGAGGCGCGTAGTAGGCTGCATCTTCGTGAATTCCGATTTCATGCACGGAGAACGGTTGCAAATCACCTTTGATACATTATTCTCCTCCTTCGTAATACTTTATGCACTGGTGCAGAGACGACGGTACCATCCGATTTTCATGGATCCATGGCCGACCCAGTAGAGCGTTGAATGATGTCTCAGAATCAATTATATGGAATTTTGCGGTTGTCTTTGCTAAATCACCGGTCTTCATCAGTAGTGTTATCGATCCAAGAGCTCTTTCTCCTTTTTGATTGAACACTCTTAAAAACATCTTGTCCACTTCGAGGTCGCGAGCATCAATTTCCAAATATGCTAACGTTTGAAGACTCATTATGTTGATTGATGCTCCTGGATCGACCAACACCCTAGAGAGCGTAAACTTTCCAATAGTGACTGAAATGTACAACGGTCGATTGTGATCAGCTTTTTTGAGTAGTAGATCATTGTCCGTGAAGGTAACACCTCATTGTTCTTTTAACGAGCAAACCTCGTTGAAGGAATTACCATCCATTCGAGCTAAGCAAATCTCTGGATCAAGTAGAGCCTTGATCAGAGCTTCCCTCATCTCCTTTGATAGGATCAGAGCGTCGTATATGCTTAGTTTGGCTGGTAGCTTCCTAAGATGGGCTAGCACGTTATAGTCCACTTTATTACCATGTTCCTCGGTTTCTTCCCGAATGGGCCATTCCTCTGCTGTGGTTGGCTCCTCCTGAGCAACCACCTGCTTTCCTTTATCCTTTGGACCCATTCTTAGGGTTAGAAATTTTCCACTTCTTAAATTGACTTCAGTTATTTCTTCTGAATCTGGTGTTGAATCTGCCGGTGTCTCCCCTTGAATCGGAATGACTGGCTCTTCTGGCGTTGCTTCGGAATCTGATGACTCTAATTCTATCGCAATCGGAGCTCCTCGAAATTCACAAATAGACTCGTCGCTTGTTGAGTTTTTGTAGCCATCCCTGTGAACATCATCTCCTTCGTCGTGGTCATTGAGGTTTAGTATGATTTGAGAATCGTTATTTATATCGGAATCGAGATCCGGATTAGCTTGGTTTTCGTTAGTTACGTAATCGTTAGAAACAGTCAAAACATAGCCAACACCAAAACTCTTATCATTATAAGATCCCGCCCGGGCGAGCAAATAATCATACAGAGTCAGAGGTTCGAGGGATTTCTCCCCTAAATCGGAAACAACTATCCTAGGATAAGCAGCCCCTAGTCTACTCTTTGGAGCCTCGGTTTTCTTTTCTTCCAAGATCTTCTCTTCCTTTTGGGGCGGTTCTTCAATCGCAAGCGATAGCACTAGCTCGGAAGGTTTCAAACTTTGAGTTTAAGCGTGTACCGAAGCTTTCTGGATATGATCTAAGATTTTCCTTAAAGAATTTATCTAGACGGTACTCCATCCATCATGGGTCGTGTAAGGGTCTATCAAAATAATATGATCCGTTGAAATAACATTGATGGATCCTCCCTTTTGGGGTTCCTTCATGTATTCCTTCGGGATCATTATGTTCCCTTTCTGGAGATTGTCATTAAGACAAATCTTGAAAGTGATGTAATCCTCTATCTTATGCCCGAGCATCCGGTGGTAAGGGCAATAGTTTGGATGATCTTTCTTATTGACTTCTTCCGGCCTCTTGGGCTCTGGTAACTGAAAATCGGGTGTCTTTATTAAAGTGCGGAACATCTTCGCTACTGCTTTAGTTTTGAATGGATATTCCTTATTCAGAAAATCTTTCAGGGTACGCTGTGGACGAGGCCGTTGTTCATAATGTTGAGGCAACTGATAGCTCGGTCGAGGCTGCTGATAACCTTGTTGTGGTTGTTGGTAAGTACGTTGCGGTGGTTCATAGCTAGGTTGTGGCCGCTCTTGCTGTATCTATACTGGTTGCTTGCCCTTATCTACTGTCGCGACGATTTCGGACTTCTTTTCGAATGTTTTCACCAGTTTCTATTTATCGGTCTTGTCCACGAAACTTAGCTGCTTTGCTTCCTCCTGTAAGCTCTCGGCCTTGCTAAGCAGCTTCTCGAAAGTCTTGATTTTACATCCTTTAAGGAGAAGTGCTATCGGGCCGTGGATGCTTTTCAGCAAAATATCGATCGCATGTTGTTCCTGAAGTTGTGGTTCACACTTCATGCTTAAATTTCTCCATCGAAGTATGTAATCCACTAGAGTTTCGTTCGGTTTCTGGTGCTCCACCACTAGATCACCATTAGTGATGTGGTATTGAGCCCCGACAAACCGCTTAACGAAGAGGTTTTCCAATTCTGCAAAGGTCTTAACTGAACCATTTGGCAATTCTGCGTACCAGTCGAAGGCGATCCCTGACAAACTGCTGACGAACTGACGGAAGAGTAAAGCGTCACTCCCACTAGCATTGCAGCAACTAGCACGAAAATGTGTGACATGCTGTCGGGGGTTTCCCGTTCCATCAAAAGTCTTAAACAGAGGTGGTACGAAGCCTTTTGGGTATTGAACGACATCAAATTCTTCAGGGTAAGGTCTACCCGTCTGAATAGATGCTCCACTCTTGGATTGTGCTAAAGCTTCTCGCACATGTTGTTCTACCATGTTTTTGATGTCCTTTTCGGGAATCATGCTCTGTGCAGAATCCTTCTTTGGTTGCTCGTCTCCGTTGACGGATGTGATCTCTTTTCCTTCATCTGCAATATGGATGATTTCTGGGGGTGTTTCTTTCTGAGGTTGCACCTGACTTTGGAGAGTGGCTAAAGCAGCAGCCATCTCTTCCATCCTCCTTGCCATTTGAGAAATTGTGTTATCCTTCTCCTGAAGTTGTGCTCTCATCACTTCCGGCTCGTCTCTTTCTGCAGCTGCCGGAGCACCTTGCGAAGCTGACGATGCTCGTGTTTCAACCATGTTGATCTCGGCATACTCTTCATCCATAAATTCTGATGAATCAACTTCATTTTCCAACTTTTCCCCTCTTTCTTTTGCCAACCGTCGGATATCCGTCCTTAGCTTTCCTATAGCATCCTCGAGGGGTCTCTTCCACACGGTCTCGCGGTTGTCGTGTGACGACTGTTGAACTTCTTTTTCGGGAGTTTCTTTTATTGCAGTAGCACTTCCTTCAGAGTCAAGCCTTCTGAAGAGACTTTTCTTCCCAGAATGCTCCGATGGTTTCGGTTCACCAATAATAGGTTGCCACACCATCCTTCTCGCAGTATGTGGCCTAGGACCAGATGGTCGGTCGGCTGTGCGTAGGTAAGTGGTGTCCTCCCTAATATGGTGTCCCGATACAATAATAGGCAAACTCCTTTCGTTGGCTCGTGCCTTTTTTCTTAGGTTTTCCTTAGCAATGACAGGGTTTAATCGCGGTCCAAGGCGGGATTTGGCTGGCACCCGTCCCATTCTCCTCAGAATCTCAGATACGGAGCATCTCTCTTTCTTTGCTAACTTTTCTACTACAGCTTGCAGTCGAGTGAGCGGCGTTGCCCTAGCTCTTTTTCTTTTGTTGTCACTGTAATATGCAGGTCGGGGTAACGCAGCAGCGATCCTTTGAGCATCTTCTTCATCAGCTGCATCAGAGAGAGGGTGGAACCTACTTCCTCCTAACAGTGGTGAATATTCAGGCAGCTCTTCTCTTTCCTCAGGAATCAGCAGCTTTGGCTTTCTCGATCCAGGCGATCTTTCTACCTCTGTTTCTTCTCTGAGTCTAAGTCAGGGGTGTAAACTTTGAGCTGGACCTGATTTCAAAAACAGGTGGTATTGCAGCAAAATCCATACCCTCCACGGTGGCAGGTTCATTATAAACTTGGACTCCCTTCCCTTTCAGTTGGGCAGGAATTAAGGCAGGTGTAGAAATGACTAGACCGGTGGGGGTAGACATTATAGTCTTCCTATGAACAGTGGTATCTTTTTCTGCTGGAACCCTTCGCAGGGGAGGAAATTCTTGAGTCGATTTCAGGTTGAACTCAAGCACGGGTTTCTTAGTTTCTGGTGTTTTGTCCATTAGTGTAAAAAGAGTGATGTCAGTGAACTTGATTTCTGTATTGTTAAATCCTTGTCCAAAACAGATGATCCCATTGTCGGGTAGCTCATCCTTGTAAACGGCGAAGTCTATTCCGTTGGTGAAAGAGAAGATTAACTTTGGGGCAGACATTTTCTGTAGAGTAGACTCTGAGTATTAGTCCCGAATTATGCTTCCTTTCGTCACAAAATTTAGGACGAAAAAAAGAAAGAGTCCGAAAATATTTTCGTTTATCTTTATGCATTTGTGATCTAAAAGAGTTTGTTTATTAAAGGGTTGTTTATTAGAAGATTTGTTTGTTAGGAATGAAATGTTTAAAGAACAGAGGTTTATAGAAAAAAGGAAGGGACCTAGTTCGGAATTAAAAAGGGAGAGAAATTCTAGTAAGGCTTCTCAATCCGAAGGACTGCTCCTAAGCTAACACCTATTGGGGGTCCACCCCACCTCTTAAGAGGTAAAAGGATTTCGGAACCTCTCTGTTTAGGGGTGTCTAAACAGTGGCTCCTAAATCCAAAAGGGAGTCGACTATACTTGCTCAAGACAGAAAAGAGCGAGGTATGCCAATGTAAGAATGATAGTTTGGTCCACTAGGGATATGGACTCACTATCGATTTATGAAAGCAAAACCATCTGATTAGGATGGAGAGAAGAACTAGTCCCCAGCGGAGTCGCCAGAAGTTGTCGGCATATTTTTAGGTTATGTGTTTTGAAAAAAGGGGGTCGCCTACAGAAATTGTCGGCGAATTTTGGATTTTAAATTTAATTTAAATATATATATATATAATTTGAAAGTAGCATTTAATTTTGAAAATAATTTTAAGTTTGAAAATTTTAAGATATGAAATTAAACCGATCTCACATCCCAAATAGTTTATATAAACGAGCACCACACCACAAACCGTGTATCTATCCCGAAGAATAGACACACTGCTTGATGATGGGGCTCGATTAAATAAACTAGAAGATTTGTAACATCCGTTTGGTCTGTGAACCAATTTCATAAGCCGACAATTTCCCCTGATTAATATAAAGAAATTAAGCAGGGTTTATATTACCTGGGTTCTTAAAGTTCCCTATAAGGGCAAGCCCCTATAGTTAATTACATCTTAAGTGACGGGAATCACCTAAGAAAACTCTTGATAATGATCAGTGGTTTTTCTCTCAAGAATTTCAAAGTTTAAGGTTTCAAATGAATTGGATTTTTAAAATTTCAATAGGGATTAGCTCAAATTTTGAACAATTTATTTTAAGAGTCCAAAGGAAGAGAAGTAGGAGAAGCTGAGGATCCAAGAAGAATCTTGGCAACTTCTCAAACTATCTTATTGTTTGGCTTCAATTTGAGAATTTATTTAATGTTTCAATCTTGCCAATTTTAATTAATTAGGACTTATATTTGTATGACATAATCGTACAAATAGCCTCGAAGATGTGAGGGTTTATGTCGTACCGAACCACTACCTCGGAGTCCTAAGGCCGGTTAGGGCTTAATTTGCATAACATGATTATGCAAATGCCGAATGAAAAGTTGAGGATTTATGTTGCATTAAGAAAACTACCTCGAAATCCTATGGCTTGGTTATTTATTTCTAAGAAAAGTTTTGCTTAAATAGACTCAGGTTTTGCTGATGACGATGGTCGTGCTGGCCACCATGCTCTGAGCTCCTTGTTGTTGCAGAAGTTTAGTTTTAGAAGGTGAAAATCAGGAGATGAGAGAAGTTTTTTGGTTTAGAGGAGTTTTAAAGTTCAAACGTCTTTAATGTTTTATTAGGGGAATCTTAAAGTTGATTATAACAACACTGGTTAAGATCCCACGGTTCCATCATTCTGGCACCATTATTTTTATCGGATTCACTTAGTCCAGATGAATTTTCTAAACTCAACTGAATGAGTTCTACACATTAATTTAGACCGTGGGAAATCCCGTTAGCAACACGTAGGTTACATCATCCGAGGTATTCCCGATCATCCAACGAGATGTTTTAATTTAATTGCAATTGTAGCTTTTTTGTTCTGTTTGTGATTAAATTTTGAGTTGTTTTATTTTTTGAATGTTGTGGAGGTGAATTTTATCTTGTTGTGACTTTTAATTTAGTTTTGGTTTCAGTTTTGCGGCTATCCTAAAAGTTTCAGTTTTCATGCAGCAATCATGTTTATCATGCAAGAAGAGTAAAGTGTAGCTCATATAAATAAATTGCAATAAAAAAAGCGTACCTGGAGAGTCTTCTCGTCATTCCAAGATGCACTTAAAACACATGTTAAGGCATTTAAATATTTATAACAAGTACATAGGTAAAGCTAAGGAAAGGTTCTGGTTGTCTACCAAATTCCTAATCATATTGCTAGTCATCTCCTATGACGTCTAGGTTCTTGTATTTTGTTAAGGATGATTTTCTTCATCAAAGAAAAATTAAATTCAATTGTTCTTCTAAAACATCACATCATATTGAAGAAGTGTTTAGGACGAGTCCTAAACATCTTTTCAATATTTTTGGGATTATTTTTGTGTCCAAATGAGTTTTATTGCACAGGTGAATTAATCATCCTAAAATTTAGTTTAGTATGTTTCTAGCTCAGTGAATTAGATGTTTGATTATCCTATAAGTAAAGTGACATTTCACTTGATGCTTTACTTAAGAGTTATAATAATGAAAACCTTTAGGGGCAAATCAGTTTGTTAAAGAATTTAATGATTTAAAATTGGAATTGGTGATTTAAAGTGATTTAATTTATTTATGAAATTTTAATAATTTTAAATTTGGAATAGTGTTCAAATTGTTTCATTCTTAAATGTTTTAAACCATTTGAATTGAAAGAGGAGTTTAAAATTTTTTTTAATTTAGACTTTAATGATTTAATTGCAATATTCTAGATTAACTTTTAATTGGTTTGATTTTTTTTAATTAAGAATCATTTTCTTTTTTTTGAAATTGATTTTGATGTTTCAAGTTTGTTTTTAGTTTGCTTTCAAGTGATTTTTGAAATTAATTTTTCTTTTTGATTCAATTTAATTATCAAGTTATTTAATGTTTTAAGTTTTAATTTAATTAAGGTTCGCTTTCCTTTTAATTATTTAATTATTAATTTCAATTATCACTTTAAATTTAATTAAAAGTTAAATATTATTAAAGTGATTCATTTAGGGATTTTAGTTTAAGTTATTATAGTCTCTCTAAATTATGTCCCCATTTTAATAATCCAAATTTTAACTTATTCTTGCAAAATTCAAATTGTTTAATTATTTAAAATTTACTTTAACTATTTTAAAGATGATTAATGGGTTTCTACCTCTTAATTCTCTAGGTTTCAATCTTCTAATGAAAATTTTAAAATCAGATATTTCACCCCCCCCCATTTTGATTAGACCTAAATGTTAATTAGGGTTAAAATCCTTTAATTACCTTTATGCCCCTTTAGGCTTATTTATTTCATAACTCATCAAATTAAACTCAAATGAACTTAAAATTTTTATGTCACTTCACTCATATGTCAATTAAGACATTAGAGGAGAATATGTGATTTTTCTGAATTTAATTTACTTTATATAATTATTTTTGTGAAAAATAAGGGTTTTCAATGAAAATTCAACAACATGATCAAGGTAAGGTTTCTGTCCTTAGGAAAATTATGGGGTGTTCCTACTGACCAGAGGACCACTTGGACCAATTTTGGTGATTTTTTGAATTATATTTTATTTATTATAATTATTTTGAGTTTTAGAGTGTTAATTAATTATAAAATAAAATAAAGGTTAAAAATTAAGTTTTATATTTTTCATAAATCTCTCTGACCTCAAGGAGTTCAGAGAAATAAATTTTATAATTTTCAGATTTTTCTTTGATTTATTAGAATTAATTTAGTGAAAAGGTTGAAAAATCCATTTTTAATATTAAAAATTGTCTTAAGCATTTAAAATTCAATATCTTTACTTTGAGACTTGGGAAAAATATTTGGTTTGTTCCTAAGTGATTAGAAGTCAAAATATGACATTTCTGTGATTTTTATTATTTTTTAAATTATTTAAAATATTAAAATATGGTGAAAATGAAGATTTTTGAAAAATTATAATTTTAATTTTTTTAGACTCTTCTGATATCAAAGAGCCCACAAAACCAATTTTTGAATTTTAAAATGTATTTTTGGAGTTATGAATTTTTAAAGTTTAATTTTACTCATGTAACTTAATTAATCCATTTAGTGGGGTTAAACATTTCCAATTGATTCCAAATTTTTATGTGAGGTCTCTTTGATCCTAAAAATCAGTGGAGAATTTTTTTCAAGTTCTTTTGTTGTGTGGTTAACCCTAATTAATTAAAGTTTAGTTTTTAGTAATTAGGCCAATTAGGGTTATTCTTAATGAATTAACTCAAAAAATAATTATCCTAGGGTCCTCTGGTCCTAAGAAACTTCCCCAAGTTTGCCTAGAATTTTCTGAGTAATATGCTAATTAATGGAATTAAAATATTAAAAACAGTGGCATAAACTTGAAAAATACATAACTTGCCATAGAGATAGCCTCTAACCTTAAAAAATTCAGGGAATTTTCCCAAGATCAGAGGCTTCAAAAGCCCTATGGTCTCATGTCATGGTGAATTGTCTATGCAAATGGAGAATTAAAATACTGAAATGAGTAAATAATTAATTAAAAATAAAATACTCATCAAATTAACTCAATTCTTTTTCCACATTATTCTCCCTGTTCACTGAGCAAGAGGGTATTTTCATTTTATTTTTGTGATTTTTCTACACAAAGATATGGATTTTCTAAGTTCTGGATATTTAAATAAATCAAAGGGAAAGCCTAAGGCTAGATCTAAAGCCTAAGGCTAGATCCATTTCTAGTCCTCTAAGTGGTGAGAGTTAAGAGGTGTTTGAATTTCTAAGTGGTGGGTTCCATTTCTAGTCCTCTAAGATAGTCAAAGGGAAAGCCTAAGGCTAGATCCTATGTACTAAAGAGAGAGAAGAGAAAAGACCTCATCAAAAATAAGGTCAACAGGATGCCACACGGCCTGCGGTCTCACCCCATCCTTTGATCCGGCGCAATCTGGACCGTCCACTCGATATACGCGCGATCGGACGATGCTTGGTCATCGTCTACGACTGGTGTGCACCCGTGACCATCCACACTAAAACCCTAAGGTCTCTCTCATTTCTCAACAGATTTTTGTGTTCTTATACTCTATGGATTAATCTTGAAGAGACGAACACATCCATATGGCTTACATGCATTGAAATCAACTCAAATGAAATGGAGAGTTGTTGGAAGCTTCGGGGAGGAGGAGTGTCCATACCTTGGTTCAGGAGGTGAGGCCTCAACTGAATGTGCTCGGCACGTTCGTTGGAGTTGGAGGAGCCTGGGGATGAAGCCTCTGGCCCTGTCAAATTGTCTAAGTACAACTTCCACCAAGCCCGATTTCAAAGCTTGGCCGATAGAGAGAATGGCTGGCCTGGTGAGGGGGCTTCCACTAGGGAACTCCTTCTCTTGGTCCTGTGCAGGCGTGGGTGAGTTTAATTTGATTTTGGTGGAGGTTTAAGAGGTCCTATTCTAGCCTGAGAATTGAGCTCCAAAATTGAGCTCAATCACTGGGATTTAGAGCAGGAGAACAATGGGGATGGATTGCTCTTGGCTAGGGGAAGCTCTGTGAGGAGTTTGGAGGAATTCTGTGAAGGTTGATTTGAGCCAACCTTTTAGCCGAGAGGGGGTGGCTTGTTTAAATTTCCATGGCCAGGGAAATTTTTTGAATCCATTTAGACCTCTCGGCCATGGTGTTTTCCGGCTGCCTGGTGGCCGGCCGGCCAGGTCAGGTCACCATCCTGATCAGGAGGGTCAGGGCTTGAAGTTTGTGGGTTCAATTGGCCAATGCCAAGTGTAAAGAGGTTTGATTTAAGTGGTAAGGGGGAAGGGTCATTTTGGGCTCATTTTGGTTTAGCCATGGTTTAGGGCTTGGTGCACCATCCAAAGCTCTTATTTTGGGCTGAGGGAGGTCAGGTGAATCAGCTTATGAAGAGTGGTGAAGTCCCCATCAAGATTATTTGGATTAAATTTAGGTTAAAGGGAATCATGTAATGGGTTAATGGCTTTTTAGGGAGTGCTTAAAGGATCTCCTCCTTTTGCCATTTAGGGAGTGATGACAAGTCAATGGCTCCTCATGGCTTACATATGACTTATGCATGGCTCCATGGCTCCATTTGGCTTGGGGCCAAGCTTAGTCAATTTCATGGAAATGGGTTTTAAGGATTTTGGATATTTAGGGGTAATTTGGCACATGGCTTAGTTTAGAAAAGTTTAATGATGAATTTGAAACTTAGGGAGTGATTTAAATCAAAGGGATGATGAGGTGAAAGTGTCATGTAGGCTTTGGATTGACTTTGGGCCTTTTGAAATCATTTTGGATGAGCTTTTAAAATGGTTTAAGGAAGTGGGCCTTTAGGTTTGAAAAAAAATTGGTGGATGGAAATTTTGTGAAGGATTGGGCCAAACTAATGTTGGGTTTAATTTAGGAATGTGCCATGAGTGATTTGAAACAAATTTGAGGTGATTTGGAGTTGAATTGGGTTTGATTTGGGACTTTTTGGTAAAGGGGCCAAAGTGGGTTAAATTGGGCTAACTTGGGCTAAGGTTGGGCTAATGTTAGATTTGATGTAAAATTAATGTTGAGAAATGTTTATGGGAGTGTGACTAAGAGTTTTCAACTTTGGTTGGGCTTTAATTTTGGGATTTGGGCCCATTTGGGTTAGGTTTGGGTTTAGGCCAATTTAGGGGATTTTAATTTGGGTTATGTTTGGGTGGATTTTAGGTTCAAATTTGCGGTAAATCTTGTTAGTGTTTTGTTAGTGGGGATATTAGTAAGGATTAGGAAAATATTTGGGATTAATTGGAGTTGAGTTGGGTTAGTTTGGGCTATGTTTAGGTCATGTGCCAAAATTGCGCTTTAAGCTTCAAATTGAAATTGGATCCAAATGTTAATCAAATTGGGCTTGGATTTGGTCTAAATTGTTATTGGGGATATTGAATTGAAGTTTAGAATTGGGTCAAATTTGAGGTCAAGTGGGTTGTTTTAGTGGGACATTGGGTTCACTTGGGTTAAAAATGGGTCAAATTGGGGGTTTTGGTAAAAGTGGGATAAATTGACAAAATTGGCCTATGGTGTAGTAAAACAAAATGAAATTGGGAATTCTTTGGGATTTTCTAGAGTTTTTTGGGAATTTTCTGAATTTTTAGAATTTTTGGGTTAAAAGGGTATTTTTGGTATTTGGAGGGTATTGAGGGGTAATTTTGGAAATTTTGTTATATTTGGCCATGGATAATCAATTTGAGTGGAGAGAAATGTTTAGGACTGATTTTGAGGAATTTTGGGTAATTTAGGCAATTTTGCAAATTTTGGGCATCTTCAAGGGCATTTGGTAGGTTTGTTGGGTGTAGGGCCCCGGGGGTCAAAAATTGAAATTTTGAAAAAATAAAGATTGATCAAGTTTGAGTAGAATGGAATCACTTTGGTTGAGCCGTGATGCCATATTAAGCTCATAGGAGCCATGAGAGGACTCATTTGAGGCATTCACTATGTTGTTCCTAACCCTCTTAGCCAAGGGCTTAGGGTTTAAGGTCCATCCATATGAATTACCTACATGAGTCAGGGAGTCAAGTTAGGTATAAATTGTTTTAGGATTTGGAATGTGTGTGAAAGTGTAATATGTGCAGGTCAACCCTGTGGTTTTGCTCTCAAGAATTTCAAAGTTTGAGCTTTTCAAAGGATTGGATTTTGGAAATTCAAAAGGGAATGACTCAAAATTTGGAACAATTATTTTCAGGAGTCCAATGGAAGAGAAGTAGGAGAAGCTCAGGATCCAAGAAGAATCTTGGCAACTTCCCAAACTATCTTATTGTTTAGCTTAGAATTAAGAAAATCCTAATATTATCTGATATTTCAATCTTGCCAATTTTAATTAATTTGGACTTATGTTTGTATGATAAAATCATACAAATAACCTAGAAAATGTGACGGTTTATGTCGTACCGAACAACTACCTTGGAGTCCTAAGACCGGTTAGGGCTTAATTTACATGACATGATCATGCAAATGCCTAACGAAGAGTTGAGGATTTATGTTGCACTAGGCAAACTACCTCGAAATCCTATGGCTTTGTTGTTTAAAACTAGGAATGGTTTTGTTGGAGTAGACCCGTGTTTTGCTGATGACGATGGCTGTGCTGCCCACCATGCTCCGAGCTCTTTGTTGTTGTAGAGGTTTAGTTTTATAAGTCATAAATTAGGAGATGAGAGAAGTGTTTTGGTTTAGAGAAAATCTTAAAATCCAAGTGTTTTTAATGTTTTAATTAAAACAAATCTTAAAGTTGTTTAAACAGAACCGATTAAGATCCCACGGTTCCATCATCCCAAGACAGATTATTTTCATCGAATTCACTTAGTCCAGATGAATTTGCTAAACTCAACTAAATGAGTTCCACACCTTCATTTAGACCGTGGGAAATCCCGTTAGCAACACGTGGGTTACATCATCCGAGGTATTCCCGATCATTCAACGAGACGTTTTAATTTAGTTGTAATTGTAGTTTTGTGTTCTGTTTGTGATCAAATTTTGCGTTGTTTTATATTTTGAAATGTTGTGGCGGTGATTTTTATCTTGTAATGACTTTTAATTTAGTTTTGGTTTCAGTTCAGGGACTATCCTAAAGGTTTTAGTTTTCATGCAACAGTTGTTTATCATGCAAGAAAAGTAAAGTGCATTTGCAAGAAAGTAAACTACAATAAAATAAAAGCGTACCTGGAGGGTCTTCCCGTCATCCCAAGCTGCACTTAAAACACATGTTAAGGCATTTAAATATTTTAACAAGTACCTAGATAAAGCTAAGAGAAAGGTTTTGGTTGTCTATCAAAGTCCTAATCTTATAGCTAGTCATCTCCTATGACGTCTAGGTTCTTGTATTTTGATTTAAGGACGATTTTCTTCATCAAAGAACAATTAAGTTCAATTGTTCTTATAAACATCCTATCATATTGAGGAAGTGCTTAAGATGAGTCTTAAACATCTTTTCAATATTTCTAGGATTGTTTCAAGTCCAAGAGAATTTAATTATACAAGTGAATTAATCATCCGGGAGTTTAAGTTTTGTTCTTTTGCTCAGTGAACTAGGATGTTTGAATATCCTATAAGTGAGATAACACTTCACTTGATACCTCATTTAAGAGTTATAATAATAAGAGCTTAAAAAGGGCAAATCAAATTATTAAATATTTCGATGATTTAAACTTAATGATTTAATTTTAATTTTGACTTAATTATAAAAAATTAGTTTAAGTTTGGAATAGTGTTCAAGTTATTTTAGGTTTAACTCTTAACGATTTAGGTTTGTTATTAAATGATTTTAATTTAATTTAATTCAATTTAATTCAATTTTATTTTATTTAATTTAATTTGATTTAATTTAATTTAATTTAATTTCAATTTAGTTTTAATTTAATTTAATTTCAATTTAGTTTTAATTTAATTCAATTTAACTTCATTTTAATTTAATTTAATTTAATTCAATTTAATTTTATTTTAATTTAATTTAATTTAATTTAATTTAATCTCAATTTAATTCAATTTAATTTTAATTTCAATTAAATTTTAATTTAATTCAATTTAATTTATTTTATTTTAATTTAATTTAATTTAATTTAATTTTAATTTAATTTAGATTATTCTTTTTATTTTCTTTTTAAGTGTTATTGAAATGATTTATTTAGGGATTTTTAAATTAAAGAATAAATATCTTCTTAAATAATATCCCCACTTTAATAATTTCAATTTTCCATTAATCTTCCAAATTTAATTAATTAATTGATTAAGGTTTACTTTAATTAATCTTAAAAAAAGATTGATGGGTCTCTACCCTTTAATTATTTAAATTTAAATCATCCAAAATCAGTTTAAATCAAATATTTTACCCCCCCCCCCCTCTCTTTTTGATTAATCCTAAAATTTTAGTTAAAGGTTGAAAATTTTAATTACCATTTTGCCCTTCAAGCTTAATAATTCTATAACTCACTAAATTAGGCTCAAATGGACTTGAATTTTTTATGTGACCTCACTTACATGTCAATTAAGACATTAGAGGAGAAAATGTGATTTTTCTATATTTAATTTATTTATGTAATTATTTTCGATGGAAAATAGGCATTTTCAAGGAAAATTCAATAAGATGACCAAGGGAATTTTTCTGTCCTTAAGAAAATCATGGGGCACTCATAATGACAAGAGAACCATTTGTAATTTTTTGAATTATATTTTATTTATTAGAATTATTTTTAGTTTTGGAGCATTAATTAATTTTAAAATAAAATTAAAGTTGAAAAATGGATTTTATATTTTTCTTAAATCTCTCTGACCTCAAGGAGTTCAGAGAAACAAATTTTATATTTTTCTGATTTTTCTTTAATTTATTAGAATTATTTTAGTGAAAAGGCTGGAAAATACATTTTTAATATTAAAAATTACATTAAGCCTTTAAAATTCAATATCTCACCCTAGAGACTTAAGAAAAATATTTGATTTGTTCCTAAGTGATTAGAATTCAAAATGTGACATTTTGGTGATTTTTAATATTTTTATGATTTTTATTATTTTTTAATTATTAAAAATATTAAAATAATGATAAAAATCAACTTTTTTAGAAAATTAAAATTTTAATTTTCCTAAGTTCCTCTGATATCAGTGAAGCTCTAAAACCATTTTTATGAATTTTTGAAAAGTATTTTGTGAGTTATGAATTTTTAAAGTTTGATTTTACCCATTATTACTTAAGAGGCTTAGTCAACCCATTTGGTGGGGCTAACCAAGTCCAATTAATCTCAAATTTTTATGTGGTGTTCTCCTATCCCTAAAGGACATTGGAGAATTGTTTTTAAGTTAATTTGATGGATGGTTAACCCTAACTAATTAAAGTTCAATTTTGGGTATTTAGGCCAATTAGGGTTGTTCAAAGTGAATTAACTCAAAACTTATTTTTCCTAGGTCCCTCTAGTCACAAGAAACGTCACCAAATTTTCCTATAATTTATTTCCCAACATGCTAATTATTGGAATTAAAATACTCAAAATAGTAACATGAACTTGAAAAATCAATAACTTCTCATAGGGATGGCCTCTGACCTTGGAAAATTCAGGGAATGTTCCCAAGTTCAGAGGCTTCAAAAGCCCTATGGTCTCATGCCATGGTGAATTTCCTATATGCATAGAGAATTAAAACAATGCACAGAGTAAATAAATCATTAATAATAAAATACTTAATGAAATTACTTGATTTCTTTTCCACATTATTTTCCTATGTTCACTGAGCAAGAGGGTATTTTTATTTTATTTTTAGGATTTTTCTACACAAAGTTATGAATTTTTGAAGTTCTGGTAATTAAATAAATAGAAAAATAACCTATTTTCCTACTTATCCACGCGGCGCCGCGTCAACCTTGACAGCTCCGAAGGGGTGCGTGTCGCGCTGTGATTGGGCGCCGCCATCTGAGTCAGCCGTCCCGGGACCCGCCTTTCACGTAACATCTTCTGGTCCGACGCGATCCGAGCCGTCCATCCGATACACGCGCGATCCAACGGCTCCCAGTCATCATCTATGACTGGTGCGAACCCGTGACCGTAGACCTTCTAACCCTAATTTCTCACTCGATTCTCAACAGATCTTTGTGTTCTTATGCTCTATCGATTCGTCTTGAAGAGACGAACACATCCATATGGTAAACATGCATTGAAATTGATTCAAACTAAATGGAGATTCTCTGTAAGCTCGGGAAGAAGAGTGAGTCCATACCTTTGCTCAGAGAACTGAAGCTTCGATCTGAGAGTTGTGTCACCTTCGATTGGGTCCAAGCAAGCTCCGGATGAAGTCCATTGGCTCAGTGAATTGTCTCAGGTATGATTTCGACCACAGTCGATCACAAAGCTTGGAGGCTGGGAGCAATGGCTGGCCCGGTGAGGGGTTTTTGCTAGGAAACTTCTCCTCTTGGTCCGAGTGAAGGTGTAGGACCAATCAATTTGGAGATTGGCTCAGCTGTGGTGAAGTGTCCTGGTTTTGAGCTTGGATTTCAACTCGAAATTGAGCTCGCAGAGAGGAAATGGCGGGGGGATTTCGGTGGGGATCAAGTTCTCTATGTGTAGAGAGTGGTCTGGGATGATTTTGGCAGGGTTTCAGTAAGTTTTGGTTCAGCACCTCTCTTGGTCGAGAGGAGGTGGTGTTTAAATAGGCATGGCTGGAGGGCCTCCCAGGGGGAGTTAGGGCTTAGGATCAGCTGCCCTATGCAAGAGAAGAATAGCAATGGTGGCCACTGGACTTAGGGCAGCTCAGCAAGGAGGAATTTCAATGTTGGCTCACATGGGGGCTCTCAGGTGTGGTGTTTTACGGCGATCCGGGCGGCTAGCCTGGCGGCATGGGTCACCCTCGGGTTCGGGTGGGTCGGGGCTTGATGTTTGTGAAGTCGATTGGTTCTTGCCATGTGTAAAGGGTTTGAATCAAAGTGGAATGGGGTAAGGGTGTATTTTGGCTAAGTTTGGTCAAATACATGGATTGGGCTAGGTGCACCTCCCCATGGCTAGTTTGGGCTGAAGAGAAAGTGGTTTAGGTTAGCTTGATTAGTGGGGAAGGGTCACCATCCAAGCATAATTAGGCCTAAGTATGGTTAAGGGGAATCATGGGAGTGGTTAATGACTTTTAGGAGTTATGGAAAGAGCCTCCCTCTTTTTCCCAATGTGGTATGGTCATATGTCAACAACTCACATGGCTTGCATGTGGCTCAAGAATGGCTTCATGGCTCACCTTTGGCTTGGGAAAATGTTTGGTCAATTTCATGAAAAAAGGCATTAGAAATTTTTGTAATTTAGGGGTGATTTCATGGGAATTGTTATGAGGCTTGATTTGGAATTGTTTAATGATAAATTAGGACTTTAGGAATGATTTTAAATTGAATGTATGATGAGGGAAAGTATCATGTGGGCTTTAGAATGATTTGGGCTTTTGAATTTGGTGGAAGTGGGCTTTTAGGAAGGTTTAAAGGAGTGGGCCTTTATGTTTTTTAAAGTAAGTTTATGGATGGGAATTTTGTAAAAGGTTGGGCCAAATAATTGTTGGGTTTGGTTTAGGGATGTATCATGAGTGATTTGAAATAAATTTGAAGTGGTTTGGGCTTGAATTAGGTTGGATTTGGGTTCATTTGGTACATGGGCCAATGTAGGTCAAATTGGGGTAATTTGGGCCAATGTTGGGCTAGGGTTGAAATTTATGTAAAATTAATATTGGTAAATGTTTATGGGAGTGTTTCAAAGAGGTTTCAACTTTGGTTGGGTTTTGGTTTTGGGACTTGGGCTTATTTGGGTTAAGTTTGGGTTTAGGTCAAAATTGGGCTTTTTGGTTTTGGGTTGAATTTGAGTGCGGTTTGGGTCCAAATTTTGGGCAAATCATGTTAATTTTTTGTTTGTGGGGATGTTAGGGAAGGTTTAGAAAAGTTTTAGGGTCAATTGGAGTTGAATTAGTTTGGTTTGGGCTAAGTTTGGGTCATGGGTCCAAATTGGGCTTTAAGGTCAAAAGTGAAATTGGATTCAAATGTCAATCAAATTGGACTTGGATTTGGTCTAGATTAATATTTTGGATACTAAATTGAAGTTTAGAATTGAATTCGACCAAAATTGGGGTCAATTGGGTAGATTTGGTTTGACATTGGGTTCACTTGGGTTAAGAATGGGCTAAATTGGGGGTTTTGGTAAAAGTGGGGTAAATTGACAAAGTTGGCCCATGGTGTAGTTGGACAAAATGAAATTGGGAATATTTGGGATTTTTTAGAAGTTTTTGGGAATTTTTTGAATTTTTTGATTTTTTGGCTAAGAGGGGCATTTTGGGTATTTGGAGGGTATTGGAGGGTATTTTTGGAATTTTTGGTATTTTGGGATATGGATGGTCAATTTAAGTGGGGAAAAATGTTTAGGACTGATTCTGAGGACTTTTGGGTAATTTGGAGATTTTGGAGGACTTGGGCAATTTCAAGGATTTTTGGTAGGTTTGATGGGTGTAGGGTCCCAGGGTCGAAAATTGAAATTTTGGAAGAATGAAGATTGATCAAATATGAGTGAAATGGAATCACTTTGGTTGAGCCATGAAGTCATATTAAGCCTATATGAGCCGTGAGAGAACTCATTTGAGGCATTCACTATGTTGTTCCTAACCCTCTTAACCAGGGGCTTAGGGGTTAAGGTCCATCCATATGAATTACCTACATGAGTCAAGGAGTCAAGTTTGGTATGGGTGTGGTTTTAGGATTTGGATTGTGTGTGTGAGAGTGTAGAGTATGAGTGTAGTGATTGTGTAAGTCAACACTCACCAGACCAAGCCACCCAGGGTGGTCCTAAGGCCAAAGAGTCCTATAGGGAACTCATCCTTTAAACCTCGCTCTTGATCTCGACCCTCCAGGTGATTAGGGGTCTACGATCAAGCTTGTGGGGTTTGCGGGGAGACAAGAAGTGGTTTAAATTTCTAAAGGATGGGTCCCGATTCTAGTCCTCTAAGATAGTCGAAGGAAAAGCCTAAGGCTAGATCCTAAGCACTAAAGAGGGAAGAGAAGACCTCATCAAAAATGAGGTCAACAAATGGCCCCCAATAGGTGTGGTGTGCTAACCAAGCTCACCACGCGTATTGGTGTTCACCGAAGAGATCAACAGAACTAAAACAGATGTCCAAGTGACAAACTTAGGATGAAGTGTAAGAAATTTCCACTGGGGAGTATCAAGTAAATCTCCAAGACTGAAGATTCCAGAACTCTCGCTGGGGAAAAGGAGGTGAAGTTTAGATCACAAGATTTCAAGAGATGGGATCTTAGATTCGTTTCATTTTTTATCTCAAGTTTTATCTTTGAGTTTGAATTTCGATTTGAGTTTCAATTTTGATTTTATGCGGAGAAAAGAGTAGGGCGGAGGCCTACCCGAATGCATTTGTATCTTGAGAAGGAAGCGGAGTCTGAACCTATTCCATATGTCGAGGAAGAATAGGACAAAGCCTATCCGAAATGCGAGTGCTTTAATTTCAATTTCTTCGTCGAGAGGATCAAATTTTGAGATTCTTGAGAAAGGAGTAGGACCTGTGCCTATCCCGAGTGCTGAGAATTGCTGAGAAGGGAGTAGGGCGGAAGCCTATCCCGAATGCTGAGATTGCTGAGATGGGAGTAGGGCGGAAGCCTATCCCGAATGTTGAGATTTACTGAGATGGGAGTAGAGTGGAAGCATATCCCGAATGCTGAGATTTGCTGAGATGGGAGTAGGGCGGAAACTTATCTCGAATGCTTGAGATTGCAATGAGATATGAAAGTGTTCCATATCCCATGGGAATCAATCAAAGTACGATTACTTGGCGAAGGGTACGAACCCATGCCATCCGAATCAAATTGAAAATTCTTCGTGATTCCGAAATCATCCCGAGAGAGGGTTTCAAAGGAAGTCCAGAATAGATCTTGATTTGAAGAAGGATTGGAGGATTTGAAAAGATGGACTTAAACTGGAATTCAATTTGAGCTTTAGATTTGTTTTGTTTGTCCTTTAATAATCCCATTTTTTTTTATTTGGTGTTCATGTAGATTTGAAATTTATTTTAATATTTCGATTTCTAAGAAAGATTCTTATTTATTTCTCTTTTATTTTATGTTCTTTGTTCAAAGTTCATTTAATTTAATGGTGTTTCCCAGTCAATTTGCACAAAAGAGGTGAAGGCAAAATGTGACATGGTCACGTTCATTCCAATCTTGTTGAAGATACATCATACAACTCGATCTGAAATATTCCTCATACAATCCATGACTCAAAACGGATTATGTATGATTCTTGTTGATCCATCCATAAAGTATCTGTTAAAAAATCCATGTCTGAATAATGAGATACACGGCCAATAACATCACCTTCCAAGCCATCCTTGGCAGGAATGCCGCATGGATGTGCATTGGAGGTGTGCTATTTCCCATGTAACTCACAGCTCGTAGGGCCAGAGATTCTCCAATTCTGGATCTAGCTGGAAGTGGTATGGTGCCTTTCTGTTGTCCATCCTTCTAAAAGTGACGGAGATCCGCTCCATTGGTACTCACGGTATACAATGCTTTGCGACGTCTCGCTCCATTTCCTTGTAATATCATGACGAAACCTACGGAAGTGGTATCTCCACCGGCCTCGGAACTTACCGGGCTCGCTATCCGGAGGTCGGATCCGAACATGATATTGCATTGGTTGACGAACGAAACTATGCGAAAGGTCGACAAAGTCGTGGTGGTGCATGTGTGGAGATATGCAGTCGCCCTTCTGATAAATGTTGATGATGCAACTGTTGGGTATGCAGTCTGTTGGCAGTACCCTCCACGTTATCATTCTTTTCACCATTCTTTTAATTATCCTCGGCATCGGGTCCACCTCACCGTGACGGAGTATCCCTGGTGAATTTCCTTTTCTATCCTCTGCAAAGTTATAGCAACATCCGCATTGTATTGTGACTCTTCCTTTCCCTGGCATCCATTTTCGGGGCTCTGAATAAGTCTTTTCTCTCAGACGCCCTGCTTGACCCATCTTCTGAAGTTCTAAAATGCAATCCACAATCTGCTCGTTGCTCGTACTCCGAGAATACACTCGTGTGTAACTCGAGGCCTTCCAAAATGTTGATTCTTTTGCCTCTAATCCTTTCAAAGTATTCGAAAGTCTTCTTCTCGGCATTTTGCATTCTTTCTATTTCATATTCGGGATGATCCGCAAGTGACGAGTCCTAGTAACGTACTGCAGGATGTATGGCTCAATCCCGTCACGTTCTCCTGCATACCTTGGCTCCTCGAGGATTGTCTCTGTCGGGACATCCTCTGGGGTTGCTTCCGCAACAAGGTTCTTCAGATATGGTATCTCTATCCGGCGTCGAGGTGATCTCTCTGCCTCTGATCTTCTCAGAGTTTCCTTTATCCTTTCTATTGCTCTTGGAGCTTGTTCTCTCTTTTCAGGTTCCTGATGAACCGGTGTCTTTGAAATGCATGTGTCTGCAAAGGTGGCTGTTTCCTCGTGTTGATCTGCTGCAAGTTTAGTCAACATCTTGTGGATACGGCGATTTTATTCCTTCTTTGAGTAGCAGTGAGCATAGCTCTCCTCACTTCTTGAATTTATGCGGGCGCGGTGCTGACGAGCCTGCCCTCTGCCGTGGCAATTACTGACTTGATTTTCTTGCTTTCTTTGGTGTTTGTCTTCCTTTTCTTGTTACTGGATTGGCAGCTTGGGCCACCCATCTTCATCACAGTCTGGCTATGAAGCTCCTCTCGGTCCACTAGGATCCAGTCATTTTCTTCATACTGTAGGTCGGTCGGTGTGAAGTCGAGATCAATTTCTATAATCGCTCCATCCTTCACCCTCTTTTCATCGAGTGTGAGACTCATGCCATTTTTAAAGTTTAGGACCAACCGCCCGTTCGACATTTCCCTGCGAAGAAAATAAGGAAAGGATCGAGGTCATACTTAAGAACAAGAACTTTAAGAAAGTATTTATCACTGAAGATTCTTATTCACTCATTCCAATTTAATTTTTAAGGAAAGCAGGAAAAGATAAAGAAAGATCAGGAAAAAAATTTGATTTGAAAGGAAAGGTAAAACTTTATTATTATTATTTCCACATATTTTATTTTTAGTACATTTTTTTTATCCATTTTTATGTTTTTGGGTTCGGACTCAGTCACAAAATGATTGCTTCACCCTTGTTTCTAGTGATAAGACTCTATTTTAGAGGCCACCCTTCGAAACATCAAGTTGCGTAATACTTCTTCAAATATCGTCCATTGATTGGAAGCATTTGTCGTTCTCCTTGGCAATTCACTAGTTGGTAGGAGCCTCCTGAGTAGACTGCCTCAACTACAAACGGCCCTTCCCAAGTCGGTTCAAATTTTCCCCCTATCTTGTGATGTGCAAGAATAGGTCTTCTGAGAACGAGAACTAAGTCACCAACTTTGAAAGTCCTTGGGCAGACCAATTTATCATGGGCCGGATCATCTTAGCTTGGTACAGCTCCAAATTTTGTTGCGCTGCAAGTCTTTTTCCTTCCAAATTTTCCAGTTCTTCCAGTCGTAATCTGGCATTTTCTTCTGTAGTAATTTTATTTGCAACTGCAATTCTGAGTGATGGAAGCTGGACTTCCAATGGCAACACTGCCTCGGATCCGTATACTAAAGCATAAGATGTAGACTGAGTAGGAGTCTTGAAAGTCGTCCTGTAAGCCCATAAGGCTTCTAACAACTTCTCGTGCCAATTTCTCTTGTTGTCATCCAAAATTTTCTTTAAAATTTGAACGAGAGTTTTATTAAAAGCCTCGGCCAAGCCGTTCGCTCTTGGGTAGTAGATTGTTGAGTATCGCCAATCGATTCCATGTCTTACGACAAAATTGTCGATCTTTGTAATTCGAATGCGGACCCATTATACGAAATGATTCGCGCGGTACTCCGAAACGGTAAACGACTTGATTTTTGAAAAACTGTAGCACGTGGTGTGCCTTTACTTCTCTGAGTGGAACTGCTTCTGCCCATTTAGCAAATTAGTCTGTAGCTGCAAGGAGGTGACAACTCTTAACGATTTAGGTTTGTTATTAAATGATTTTAATTTAATTTAATTCAATTTAATTCAATTTTTGATTTAATTTAATTTAATTTAATTTCAATTTAGTTTTAATTTAATTCAATTTAACTTCATTTTAATTTAATTTAATTTAATTTAATTCAATTTAATTCTTTTTTAATTTAATTTAATTTAATTTAATTTAATCTCAATTTAATTCAATTTAATTTTAATTTAATTCAATTTAATTTTATTTTATTTTAATTTAATTTAATTTTAATTTAATTTTAATTTAATTTCAATTTTAATTTAATTTAGATTATTCTTTTAATTTTCTTTTTAAGTATTATTGAAATGATTTATTTAGGGATTTTTAAATTAAAGAATAAATATCTTCTTAAATAATATCCCCACTTTAATAATTTCAATTTTCCATTAATCTTCCAAATTTAATTAATTAATTGATTAAGGTTTACTTTAATTAATCTTCAAAAAAAAGATTGATGGGTCTCTACCCTTTAATTATTTAAATTTCAATCATCCAAAATGAGTTTAAATCAAATATTTTACACCCCCCCTCTTTTTGATTAATCCTAAAATTTTAATTAAAGGTTGAAAATTTTAATTACCATTTTGCCCTTCAAGCTTAATAATTCTATAACTCACTAAATTAGGCTCAAATAGACTTGAATTTTTTATGTGACCTCACTTACATGTCAATTAAGACATTAGAGGAGAAAATGTGATTTTTCTGTATTTAATTTATTTATATAATTATTTTTGATGAAAAATAGGGATTTTCAAGGAAAATTCAATAAGATGACCAAGGGAATTTTTCTATCCTTAAGAAAATTATGGGGCACTCCTAATGATCAGAGAACCATTTTGACTAATTTTGGTGATTTTTTTAATTATATTTTATTTATTAGAATTATTTTGAGTTTTGGAGCATTAATTAATTTTAAAATAAAATTAAAGTTGAAAAATGGATTTTATATTTTTCTTAAATCTCTCTGACCTCAAGGAGTTCAGAGAAACAAATTTTATATATATTTTTTTATTTTTCTTTGATTTATTAGAATTACTTAAGTGAAAAGGTTGGAAAATACATTTTTTAATATTAAAAATTACATTAAGCCTTTAAAATTCAATATCTCACCCTAGAGACTTAAGAAAAATATTTGATTTGTTCCTAAGTGATTAGAATTCAAAATGTAACATTTTGGTGATTTTTAATACTTTTATGATTTTTATTATTTTTTAATTATTAAAAATATTAAAATAATGATAAAAATCAACTTTTTTAGAAAATTACAATTTTAATTTTCCTAAGTTCCTCTGATATCAAAGAAGCTCCAAAACCATTTTTGAGAATTTTTGTAAAGTATTTTGTGAGTTATGAATTTTTAAAGTTTGATTTTACCCATTATTACTTAAGAGGCTTAATCAACCCATTTGGTGAGGCTAACCAAGTCCAATTGATCTCAAATTTTTATGTGGTGTTCTCCTATCCCTAGAGGACAGTGGAGAATTGTTTTTAAGTTAATTTGATGGATGGTTAACCCTAACTAATTAAAGTTCACTTTTGGGTATTTAGGCCAATTAGGGTTGTTCAAAGTGAATTAACTCAAAACTTATTTTTCCTAGGTCCCTCTAGTCACAAGAAACGTCACCAAATTTTCCTATAATTTATTTCCCAACATGCTAATTATTGGAATTAAAATACTCAAAATAGTAACATGAACTTGAAAAATCAATAACTTCTCATAGGGATGGCCTCTGACCTTGGAAAATTCAGGGAATGTTCCCAAGTTCAGAGGCTTCAAAAGCCCTATGGTCTCATGCCATGGTGAATTTCCTATATGCATAGAGAATTAAAACAATGCACAGAGTAAATAAATCATTAATAATAAAATACTTAATGAAATTACTTGATTTCTTTTCCACATTATTTTCCTATGTTCACTGAGCAAGAGGGTATTTTTATTTTATTTTTAGGATTTTTCTACACAAAGTTATGAATTTTTGAAGTTCTGGTAATTAAATAAATAGAAAAATAACCTATTTTTCTACTTATCCACACGGCGCCGCGTCAACCTTGACAGCTCCGAAGGGGGTGCGTGTCGCGCTGTGATTGGGCGCCGCCATCTGAGTCAGCCGTCCCGGGACCCGCCTTTCACGTAACATGTTCTGGTCCGACGCGATCCGAGCCGTCCATCCGATACACGCGCGATCCAACGGCTCCCAGTCATCGTCTACGACTGGTGCGAACCCGTGACCGTAGACCTTCTAACCCTAATTTCTCACTCGATTCTCAACAAATCTTTGTGTTCTTATGCTCTATGGATTAGTCTTGAAGAGACGAACACATCCATACGGTAAACACGCATTGAAATTGATTCAAATTAAATGGAGATTCTTTGTAAGCTCGGGAAGAAGAGTGAGTCCATACCTTTGCTCAGAGAAGTGAAGCTTCGATCTGAGAGTTGTGTCACCTTTGATTGGGTCCAAGCAAGCTCCAGATGAAGTTCATTGGCCTGGTGAATTGTCTAGGTATGATTTCGACCACAGTCGATCACAAAGCTTGGAGGCTGGGAGCAATGGCTGGCCTGGTGAGGGGGCTTTTGCTAGGAAACTTCTCCTCTTGGTCTGGTGAAGGTGTAGGACCAATCAATTTGGAGATTGGCTCACTGTGGTGAAGTGTCCTGGTTTTGAGCTTGGATTTCAACTCTGAAATTGAGCTCACAGAGAGGAAATGGCAGGGGGATTTTAGTGGGGATCAAGTTCTCTATGTGTAGAGAGTGTGGTCTAGGATGATTTTGGCAGGGTTTCAATAAGTTTTGGTTCAGCACCTCTCTTGGCCGAGAGGAGGTGGTGTTTAAATAGGCATGGCTGGAGGGCCTCCCAGGGGGAGTTAGGGCTTGGGATCAGCTGCTCTATGCAAGAGAAGAACAGCCATGGTGGCCACTGGACTTGGGGCAGCTCAGCAAGGAGGAATTTCAATGTTGGCTCACATGGGGGCTCTCGGGTACGGTGTTTTCCGGCGATCCAGGAGGCTGGCCGGCAGGCATGGGTCACCCTCAGGTTCAGGTGGGTCAGGGCTTGATGTTTGTGAAGTCAATTGGTTGCTGCCATGTGTAAAGGGTTTGAATCAAAGTGGAATGGGGTAAGGGTGTATTTTGGCTAAGTTTGGTCAAATGCATGGATTGGGCTAGGTGCACCTCCCCATGGCTAGTTTGGGCTGAAGAGAAAGTGGTTTAGGTCAGCTTGATTAGTGGGGAAGGGTCACCATCCAAGCATAATTAGGCCTAAGCATGGTTAAGGGGAATCATGGGAGTGGTTAATGACTTTTAGGAGTTATGGAAAGAGCCTCCCTCTTTTTCCCAATGTGGTATGGTCATATGTCAACAACTCACATGGCTTGCATGTGGCTCAAGAATGGCTTCATGGCTCACCTTTGGCTTGGGAAAAAGTTTGGTCAATTTCATGAAAAAGGGTTTTAGAAATTTTGGTAATTTAGGGGTGATTTGATGGGAATTGTTATGAGGCTTGATTTGGATTTGTTTAATGATGAATTAGGACTTTAGGAATGATTTTAAATTGAATGTATGATGAGGAAAAGTATCATGTGGGCTTTAGATTGATTTGGGCTTTTGAATTTGGTGGAAGTGGTCTTTTAGGAAGGTTTAAAGGAGTGGGCCTTTATGTTTTCTAAAGTAAGTTTATGGATGGGAATTTTGTAAAAGGTTGGGCCAAATAATTGTTGGGTTTTGTTTAGGGATGTGTCATGAGTGATTTGAAATAAATTTGAAGTGGTTTAGGTTTGAATTGGGTTCGATTTGGGTTCATTTGGTACATGGGCCAATGTAGGTCAAATTGGGCTAATTTGGGCCAATGTTGGGCTAGGGTTGAAATTGATGTAAAATTAATGTTGGGAAATGTTTATGGGAGTGTTTCAAAGAGGTTTCAACTTTGGTTGGGTTTTGGTTTTGGGACTTGGGCTTATTTGGGTTAGGTTTGGGTTTAGGTCAAAATTTGGCTTTTTGGTTTTGGGTTGAATTTGAGTGGGGTTTGGGTCCAAATTTTAGGCAAATAATGTTAGTGTTTTGTTTGTGGGGATGTTAGGGAAGGTTTAGAAAAGGTTTAGGGTCAGTTGGAGTTGAATTGGTTTGGTTTGGGCTAAGTTTGGGTCATGGGTCCAAATTGGGCTTTAAGGTCAAAAGTGAAATTGGATTCAAATGTCAATCAAATTGGACTTAGATTTGGTCTAGATTGATATTGTGGATACTAAATTGAAGTTTATAATTGAATTGGACCAAAATTGGGGTCAATTGGGTAGATTTGGTTTGACATTGGGTTCACTTGGGTTAAGAATGAGCTAAATTGGGGGTTTTGGTAAAAGTGGGGTAAATTGACAAAATTAGCCCATGGTGTAGGTGGACAAAATGAAATTGGGAATATTTGGAATTTTTTAGAAGTTTCTGGGAATTTTCTGAATTTTTGGATTTTTTGGCTAAGATGGGCATTTTGGGTATTTGGAGGGTATTGGGGGGTATTTTTGGAATTTTTGGTATTTTAGTCTATGGATGGTCAATTTAAGTGGGGGAAAATGTTTAGGACTGATTCTAAGGACTTTTGGGTGATTTGGAGATTTTGGAGGACTTGGGCAATTTCAAGGGCTTTTGGTAGGTTTGATGGGTGTAGGGTCCCCGGGGTCAAAAATTGAAATTTTGGAAAAATGAAGATTGATCACATATGAGTGAAATGGAATCACTTTGGTTGAGCCATGAAGTCATATTAAGCCTATATGAGCCATGAGAGGACTCATTTGAGGCATTCACTATGTTGTTCCTAACCCTCTTAACCAGGGGCTTAGGGGTTAAGGTCCATCCATATGAATTACCTACATGAGTCAAGGAGTCAAGTTGGGTATGGGTGTGGTTTTAGGATTTGGAGTGTGTGTGTGTGAGTGTAGAGTATGAGTGTAGTGAGTGTGTAAGTCAACCCTCACTGGACCAAGCCACCCGAGGGCGTCCTGAGGCCAAAGAGTCACATGTGGAACTTATCCTTTAAACCTCCACTTTTGATCTCAACCCTCTAGGTGATTAGGGGTCTACAATCAAGCTTGTGGGGTTTGCAGGGAGACAAGAAGTAGTTTAAATTTCTAAAGGATGGGTCCCAATTCTAGTCCTCTAAGATAATCAAAGGAAAAGCCTAAGGCTAGATCCTAAGCACTAAAGAGGGAAGAGAAGACCTCATCAAAAATGAAGTCAACACTTACCTCAAGGAATCTAAATCTAACATTTTTTGTTGAGATCAGCTCTTAAATGATCCACAATATGATGCCCTAGGCTCCTCTTTCATGATAAACTGAAGGTTGAAGACGATGGGGCTGTTTAAAAATGACAATTTTTGGGTTTTTAACTGTTGGGAACCAATTTTTGCGAACTGGCACTAAAGCGCGAACTCTCGGCGCTTAGCTGCGAAAACTGGTGCTTAAGCGCTGGTACTTTGGCGCTTAGCCGCAAATACCTAGATTTTCATAATTAAGGTATATGCACTAAATCACTTGGTTAATCACCCTTAATTACTCTAGAATAATTATTTCTCCCCACATATATCTTCTAATATTCCAAATCAAAATTTAATATCCATTGATTCCACACAAATTTCACAAAAACACAAACTTATATTAAAATAAACATAACACTTAATACAATTCTAGAATTTCTATCCTCACATAATGGATGAAATTCTCTAAATACAAGAGACTTTATTCTCAAACTAATAAGTATACATCTCTAGGATGTAACCATCACATCATCAGGCTTAGTTAATACTTAAATATAAACACTAAACACACCAAACATAACACACAAGAACACTAAACATAACACATAAGAACACTAAACAAATAAGAACAAAGCACTCTTAATTCCATTCTCCATTAGGCAGATTATATCCAGAACCACAATTATTCTCATTTGACCCTTATGGAATATAAATTTGATAGAATGGGATTTAGTTGTTCATTCTTACATCTTCTTCTTCAATCCATTTGTTCTTCACAAACATCGCCTTATCTGCTTCTTCCACATACCTTGAATGACTGAATTGTATCTTGAGTTGCCATCCCATGTGCTCCAACTGTAAGTTTCATTGATCTTTGCTTCCATTGAAGTCACTCGGGCTTCAATATTTGCAATCATTTCTGCAATATCTTGAATACTAACAGCGAGATATCCATTGAATAATTCTTTAGCACTATCACTAATGAACTTAATTTTGTCAAAATCTTGCTTCTTCTTCATCTCATTCTCCCAGGAAGACATGATGCATTCAAAACTCTCTTCTTAAGACTCAGAAATGAAAAAAGGACTTGGGGCAAGTGTTTCTCTTAAATCAGGTCCTTTTTATAGGCTTGGGAAGTGCTAAATCTGCCCCAAGACATTTTAAAACTCCAAAATAACTTCCAAAACTACTCCCCCACAATCTAGGCTTCTAGATCCACATTTTTCACATTTTTTATAACTGTGGCGCCTAAGCGCCAACTAGTCGGCACTTAGCCGCTAGTGCACATTTTAGCACAGGTCCGCTAAGTGTCCAAATTTTCATTCTAACTTCACTAAATCATCTATTAAGGTCGAATAAACTCTACTTAAGTTTAAAAACTCCAAATTACTACCATTAAAAACATAAAAACAAACCAAACAAAGCAAACAAAACACACAAAACAAACATAAAGCAAAGCACACCGATAAATATGGGTTGCCTCCCACAAAGCGCTTGTTTTAACGTCTTCAGTCTGACATACCCAGAACTCATTCTGAGTGACCCAACATTAAATTCTCATCAGATTTAGATTTATTAACTGAAAATTATGGTTTAAGTCTATGTCCGTTAACTTTTTTTCCAGTCTTAGGATCTTGAATATCTACAGCTCCATAAGAATAAACTTTTATCACAATGAATGGACCCATCCACCTTGACTTAAGTTTTCCAGAAATATTCTCAATCTAGCATTATACAGCAAAAATTGTTGTCCTGATACAATATTTTTGGTAAGAATCTTCCGATCATGCCATAATTTCATCTTTTCCTTATAAATCTTAGCATTTTCATAAGATTCATTCCTTATTTCTTCAAGCTCATTCAATTGCAATAATCTCTTTTCAGTTGCATCTTTTAAATTATAATTGAACTCTTTAATAGCCCAATAAGCTTTATGCTCAAGTTAAAAAGGTAAATGACAAGTTTTTCCAAAAATCAGTCTATATGGGGACATTCCTATAGGTGTTCTGTAAGCAGTTCTATAGGCCCAAAAAGCATAATCCAGTTTGATTGGCCAATCCTTTCTATTTAGATTAACAGTTTTTTCTAATATTCTTTTCATTTCACGATTGGATAATTCAACCAAACCACTTATCTACGGATGATAAGAAGTAGCAATGTGATGATTAATATGATATTTCTTTGCTAACTTCCCAATAATCACATTTCTAAAATGACTTCCCCCATCAGTTATGATTACTCTTGGTATTCTAACTCTGCAAAATATATTTTTTTCTCAAAACTTTGCAACACTTTGAGCATCACATCGAGGTAAAGCAATAGCTTCAATCCATTTGGAAACATAGTCTACTGCTATCAAAATATAAACATTTCCGAAATATGGTGTAAATGGTCCCATAAAATCTAGTCCCCAAACATCAAATATTTCAACTTCTAACATATAATTGAGGGGCATCTCATTTATTCTAGAAATATTGCCTACACGCTGACATCTATCACAATTTTTAATATAAACATTCTCATCCTTAAAAATTGTAGGCCAATAAAATCCTGATTGTAATTATTTATATGCAGTTTTATCACTTCCAAAATGTCCCCTATAATCAGAATCATGATATTTTTGAATAATTTCATAAGTCTCTTCCAAAGGTACACATCTTCAAATTATTAGATCATTTCCTTATTTATAGAAAAATGGGTCATCCCAAAAATAAGTCTTAGCATCAGACATAAATTTCTTCTTTTCTTGGTATGTCAAACCATAGGGTATAATATTACTAACAAGAAAGTTTACTATGTCTGCATACCACGGAACACGCCATTCTTTAACAGTGAACAGTTTTTCATCAGGAAAATGTTCATTAATTTCTTTAATATCACAGAGAGATTTTTCAATTTCAAGCCTGAACAAATGATCAGCAATTTGATTATCAGAACCCTTCCTATCTACTATCTCAAAAACAAATTCTTGCAAAAGAAGAATCCATCTTATCAGTCTCGGTTTTGCATCATTTTTCTTCATTAAGAACTTAATAGCAGAATGATCAGTATGCACCACAAATTTAGTTCCAATTAAATATGATCGAAATTTATCAAAGGCAAATACTATAGCTAATAACTCTTTCTCAGTAGTAGTATAATTAATTTGAGCTTCATTAATAGTTTTACTGGCATAATAAATTACTTTGAAAATTTTATCATATTTCTGACCTAAAACAGCACCAATAGCATAATCACTAGCATCACACATTAATTCAAAAGTTTTTTCCCAGTTTTTTTAAATTATTACAGGTGCAGTGATTAATTTTTCTTTTAATGTTTCAAAGGCTTTACGGCAGTCATCATCAAAATTAAAAATTGCATCTATTTCCAGTAAACGGCATAAAGGTTTTGTAATCTTTGAAAAGTCTTTGATGTAACACCTGTAGAATCCAGCATGTCCTAAAAAACTTCTAATTCCCCTTACATTGGTTAGGCAAGGTAAATTAGATATAACTTGAATTTTTGCGAGGTCTACCTCCAAACCTTTTTCGAAATCCGATGTCCCAAAACAAATCCTCCTGCTACCATAAATTGGCATTTTTCCCAATTAAGGACCAAATTAATTTCTTCACAGTGTTTTAGAACTTTAGATAGATGTTCTAAACATGATTCAAACAAAATTCCAAACAATGAAAAGTCATCTCTAAAAACTTCAATCCCATTTCAATTAAATCATAAAAAATAGCCATCATACATCTCTGAAATGTAGCAGGAGCATTACATAAACCAAACGACATTCTTCTAAAAGCAAACGTACCATAAGGATTGGTAAACGTAGTTTTCTCTTGATCCTCAGGAGAAATTTGAATTTGGTGGTAACCAGTATCTCCATCCAGAAAACAAAAGTATATATGCCCAGCCAGTCTATCCAACATTTGATTTAGAAAAGGGAGTGGAAAATGATCTTTCCTTGTGGCAAGTTTAATTTTCTATAATCAATGCATATTCGCCACCCTGTAACTTGTCTTGTTGGTATCATTTCATTCTTTTCATTAACAGTCACAGTTACTCCTCCTTTCTTAGGAACACAATGAATAGGACTAACCCATGCACTATCTGAAATATGGTAGATAATTCCAGCATCCAACCATTTTAAAATTTTTTTATTAACAACGTCTTTCATGATAGGATTTAATCTCCTTTGGGGATCAGCCTGCAGTTTGCAATTATCTTCCATAAGAATTCTGTGCATACAAATTGAAGGACTGATTCCTTTAATATCAGCAATTGTCCACCTAAAGGCTTTCTTGTGCTTCTTTAAAATTTCAAGCAAGCTCTCTTCTTCTTTTTAAGTTAATTGAGAAGAAATTATAATAGGCAAGGTTGAGGATTCACCTAGAAAAACATACTTCAAATGATCAGGAAGCATTTTTAGCTCAAGTTCAGGAGATTTTTCAATTGATGGACCATAAGAGTCATCTTTTTCAGTCATATCCAACAATTCAAAACTTTCATGAACATACTTTAAATCTTCCTCTTGAAAATCTTCAGAATCAAATAACTCCTCTTCTTGCTTATATTCCAATTCTTCTCTTTCATTTTTCTCTTCATAAGTTGATTTGAAATGACATTCACTTAAATATTCAATAAAATTCATCCTATAACACTCATCTTCTTTACCTCTAGCAGGATATTTCATCGATTTTAAAATATTAAATGTAACAGTCTGATCATTAACCCTCGTCGTTAATTCCCCTTTTTCACATCTATCATGGCTCTGCCTGTAGCTAGAAAAGATCTTCCCAAAATTATGGGTATCTCTTTATCTTCCTCCATATCTAATACAATGAAATCCACAGGAAAAATAAATTGATCCACTTTTACCAAAACATCTTCTATAACTCCTTTATGATATGTGATCGAACGATCTGCTAATTGCAGAGTTACAGTAGTTGGGGTTATTTCTCCTAGTCCTAGTCTTTTGAATATTGAAAGAGGCATAAGTTTAATGCTTGCACCCAAATCACATAAAGCTTTTCCACATAATCTTTCTCTGATTGCACATGAAATTGTGAAACTACCAGGATCTTTAAGTTTTTTAGGAAGCTTTTTCTGAATTATCACAATGCACTCCTCACTAAGTTCAACAGTCTCATTTTCTTCAAACTTCCTCTTTTTGTTAAGAATATCCTTCATAAATTTCGCATGGCTTGGCATTTGTTCTAGGGCTTCAGTAAATGGAATATTAATGATAAGCTTCTTTAATATCTCCAAGAATTTTGAAAATTTCTTATCCAACTTTTGTTGACTAAGTCTCTGAGGAAATGGAGGTGGTGGTTTTTCTAAATCAACTTTTGGTGGAGAAATAGGTCTTTCAAAACTTTTTGGAGCGTCCTGTTTAGGTCTTTCAATCTCTTCTTTCTCTACTTCAGTTTCTTTTTGAACTCTACCTTCCAATTCTTTTCCACTTCTCAGTTGAATTGCTTTTACTTGTTCTTTATTCTTTTCTCTTGGATTCACTTCAGTATTACTTGGAAGCATTCCTTGGGATCTATTACTTAAGGCATTTTCAATTTGTCCCAATTAATTTTCAATATTTCTGATGGTTGCTCCTTAAATTTGTAATTGATTTCTCATATGTGATACTACTTCTTCCATAGACAACTTCTTCTCTTTATTTTGTAAAGCATTGTTATAACCTGAAGGATAAGTTAATCTATTATTATTATTACATTGGTTGTTCCAATTCCCCAATGGGTATACTTGATGGTTCCCCCATTGTTGATTAACACCACCCTGATTATTGTTATTCCAGTTAAAATTTGGATGATTCTTCCAGCCTGGGTTATAATAATTGGAATATGGGTTGTTATGTTTACTTATGGCATTCACAGTTTCTGGTGAAGAATAAGAATCAACTATTTGGCCTAATGAATTTTCTTCAATCATGAGATTTGGCTGAGAAAAATTCATCCCAAATTGGTCTATCTTCCTTGATGCAACAGCAACTTGATTTGCTAACATTGTAAAAGCATCATTTTCATAAACAATGGCTACCTTTTTAGGATTTAACCTTTCAGAAGGCCATTGAAAATTATTAGTATCCATTTCTTCAATTAAAGCATAAGCATCGGAAAATGGTTTAGACATTAATGATCCACCAAGTGACGATCGATGATTGATCTAAGAGATCCAACTAATCCATTATAAAAAGTTTGAATTATTAACTCGATACGGTATCGCATGATGTGGACATTTCTGAGGAGATCTTTAAATCTTTCCCATGCTTCATATATTGATTCCCCTTCAAACTGACAAAAAGATGTTATATCATTTCTCAACTTAGCAGTCTTAGATGGTGGAAAACATTTAGCAAGGAACTTTTGTGACAGTTCACCCCAAGTTCTTATTGATCTAAGTGGTAATGAATGTAACCATATCTTAACTTTATCCCAAAGTGAGAAAGAAAAAAGTCTAAGTCTAATAGCATCATCTGAAACACCATCATATTTAAAAGTAGCACACAACTCTAAAAATTTAGCAAGATGCAAATTAGGATCTTCAGTTGTTGCTCCCTCAAGTCGATTATTAGAGACCATTTGGATAATAGCGAGGTTTAAGCTCAAAAGAATTAGCGACTACGACGGGGTTTTGAATAATACCACAAAATTCATCTATTGTAGGGTTAACATAATCTCTTAAAGGTCTTAATTCTTGATGGATGCCTACATTCTGATTTTGATGATTTCCCATTTCTTGAATATTTTTATCTTTTTCTGTATTTCTAACTTTTTTGATTTTTTTGATAGTTCTTTCTAATTCAGAATCGTAAGGCACAAGTCCCTCAGAACCTGAACTACGCATAAAAAAATAAAATAAAACAAAGCACTACACACAAACAAAAATAAAGAAAAGTAAAAATTTAAAATTTCTTAATTCTCTTTAAAATGCAATTTAATTATTTTCCCCGGCAACGGCGCCAGAGTACTTGATCCTCGATAAATATATGTGCGCCAAAAACTTGGTTCCGCACCGATATATATATGTTCTGATGATTTAGATATGAAAATTATGATTTTATAATATGGGATACTACACAAGTATATGTATCGTTTATCAAGTAATATAGGACTTTCTAATTAAGCCCCGAGATATCGAACTCACAGAGAAAATTTGAAAATCTTTAAATGAATCAGAAAAATTATCTTTTTACTTTTTTTATAGCTTTTGAAAGTATGTCTTGATTTTGAAAAGTTTTGAAAGTTGATTTGTCTTTTGAAATTTCCTTAATAAAATGTTAAGCAAGAAATTAAAATTATAATAATTAATAACACTGTATGTAAAATACTATTAACTAGAATATCTTTTTCTTTCTTTTTATGAAGTAGTAATAATTATTAAATTATTTTTGTGGAAGAATTTAAATATGTTGTGACAGATAAAAGCAAATGTGTTTTTTACCCTTACTTGGTTCTATATAGAACATAGGTTAATTCGAAATTTTTATCATTTTGAACATGTTTAGGCAGGGAAGATACTAGTCTCTCACTCTAGAGTTACCTCGATTCCCACCAACTGGGGGCTAACTTCTCATAACAAAACTCAAAACTTCAAACCAAATTAGGGGGTTTTAGACCGTCACTCTAAAAGTCTCTAATTTTACTCCCTTCCATAAAAATATCTTCTAATATTACATTCAATTATATGGACTACAATTCTCACCCATATAATTGCATGTAATTCTTACTAACTTTTATGAGACAATACCGCATTGGATCTTTACATAATCTCACGAAATTCTACAACTTAACAGGCCAAATTAAGAAGTAAACAAAGTTTTCTTAATCAATCTTCACAACTTCTTCCAACTTTTAAACACTTATACTTTCCACAACAATTCTCTATAAATTTATTACTTCTCCATTTAAGAAAGAAAAAGATAAATTAAACTACTTAGAATGCATTGAGAAAATATAAAAACACATTGATTTGAAATTAAAAACCATAAGAAAAACAACAAAAAAAAATAATTATTAATTAAAAAACTAAATGTAAGAATAAAAGTAAACACTTATCTGAAAATTCTCTCCACAAGACTTAGGAAGTTCCTCTGAAACTTTAACTCTTCATTAAACTACTCCTCAAAGCTGATCTCCCAACTCCGATGACTCAGAATAACTTCAGACTTCAATAAAAACTAAACTTAAAAGAAAGAAAAGAAGTGGGAACAGGAAGACTTCACTCCGACTCTTTTCTCCTTTCTACTCTCTACTCCTACTCTTATTAAAAACTCTCGCAAAATAAAATTAAAATAATGTAAAAACTTGCACGTGAAAGAACCCTTCAAAAGGCAAAGGAAGAGCTTCTTAATCTTTCCTAAGACTCTCTTTAAATAGTAAACAAAAAGATGCCTTGGTGTCTCTTCAAAATGTGTCCGGATTCAATGTATCTACCAAAGAATGCACCCCTTCATTCAAAATTGCGGACTAAAGGAAATTATGGAAGTTACCACCAAGAGTTGCATCCCATTCCATTTGAAGTTGGTGCCAGATTCATTTGAATTTCAATTTTTAACTGTGGCGACTAAGCGTCGGCCCAGCGGCGCTTAGCCGCCAGTGCCCAAATTTTCATTTTTCATCTTTTTTTGCTCCAAATTTGATCCAATTTTGCTCCTTTCATCATGACCATCCATTTTCATCATATCTACAAGAAAAACACAAAATACCTTCCATTAAAGTGCAATATCATTAAAAATAGGTATAAAAATGTGCATAAAAATAATATATATTTTAGGTGTATCAAAGAGCAGTTATTAAACAAAGAGGTGTGACCTAAATGTGAAGGGGTGCGTCCATTCAAGCAGTGATCCTGGGGCCTAGGCGCCACCGTTAAATTCTAGAACATTCAATGAATGTGGACGAATTTTGAAGAGGTGTCTTAAGTAACCCTTGGTCATTTCTGGATATCTATAAATAGAGGACCATTTCTAAAGCAAAAGTGTGTGCTAACATGTGCTAGAGTGAGTGAGTAGTGTGTGTAGTGTGTGAGGGAGAATTAATTAAGAGTTTTAAGTGTCTTCTTCTTTATTTTAGTGAGTGTTTAGTGTGAATTGATGATTCAAAGTCTTGTTAGAGTCTGTGGAGTTAGAGAAACTTCAAAGCATTACTTGGATTACATTCCAGATAAGTATTTATATCTTGTTTCTTAAGTTTAGTTCTTTGGATTTGAGTTTTATGAATATGATTTGTGGTGTAATTTCTATGCTTTCTGAGTAGTCTTCTTTTCTTTCTCCCTATGAATATGAAATGAATTAATAACATATTTAAATCAGATTTGAGAACTTAATTTCCTATTTTCTAAAAATTTGTGATGATATTGTACCTAATCTTAATTTACTTTACAAATTGGCCTCTTATATTGTTAAAAACTGTGGAGAATTCTTAAGATCTGATCGTGGGCTAAGAATTCTGAACTTGTATGTATCACATTTCTCTTAAAGGGGAGGTGCAAATAAATAGGCAGATAATCTTTAATGGGCGTAGAAATGATATTTATTTTTAGTGTGACAGACTAAATTCAATCAATTTGGTTTTACAAAAGAGGTAACGGGTCACTAGTAGGCCAGACCATAGACAACCATTCGGGGGGAACCTAGAAGTGAGAGTCTAGAAATTTGTCCCTTTCTACTAATAATAAATCCTAATCCAATCTTTAAAAACTAGCTAATGTTCTTTATGACCTGGACCAAAGGGTAAAGGATATATATGCTTCTATTTGTCACGATACCACATTTTTAAGTTCTCAACTAATTTTATATGCTTATTAATCATGGAATATTTTGTATGGAGAAGGAATCTTTGTTTATTGTTTTATCACTAGCTAATTTTCATATCCTGCATATTTTAATTAGTTTTAAATTAAAAGATTTTAATTATTAGTTTTCTTTCTTTTAACTATAGTAATCCTCGTGGGATCGATATTTGGGGTTTTAAAAGAAAACTCTATATTACTTGAAACAATATGTATACTTGCATAGTACCCTTAGCGTGTGATTTATATTTAGTTATCAAAAATTTAAACTTTAATTATCGTACATTAGCCGCTTAATCAGATTTTGGGTCAAGTTTGGCTATAATTTAATAAGTTAATTTACTTACGTAATTGCGGTCGAGTCACTTCCCTACATTAAAGTTAAATGCCACCTCCAAAGCCTGGCATTATTTTATATCATCTAAGCTACTTTTTAAAAATCATCTGAGCGAGGTGGCTAGAGAAAGAGTCACTTTGAACTACTATATTCAACAGAGGAAGGCGATCGACATTGGAAAGATTATTTATGATTGTACCTAGAATTCTGCCAGAGCTGCGACCACTGCATGTATGGGATTTACTTCCCTTATACATTCATTGTGTAAGCAGGCTGGTGTTAGATTTGAGAATTGGGAAGAGGTCCTTCAGCCTCTTAAACCTATTACTAGTTCAAATGTGAAGATCTATGCCGAGCACTTACTTTTTGCTTGGAGAGGAAGATTCTCTAGAGCATCCAGTGCATCTGGTTCTGCCGCATCTACATCTTGTGCTCCCACATCTTAGGCATCTTCAGGTCAGCTTTTTGATTCGCAGACTGAGCTTTTAAATAAGATTAAAGATAATGAAAATTATCATGCGGATCTAGTGCATGATATAGAGGAGAAAGTAGATCATATTGGGGAATATCTTCAAAGACATAGTGAGCATGAGGGGAATTATCATAATTACATGGATAGATTGATCAGAGGAGACTTCAGTGATGTGCTACCCACTCATCCACAATATAGCCCATATGTGCCTACCCGTATCTGGAATGAAGGGGATGATGCAGAGGAGGAAGATGATGATTAGGATTTACATTTCATTTGAGGTATTTTATGTGATGTGATGTTTGCATGGAATTTTTATTTCTGTTGTATTATTTATTTTCATTTGTAGTTGTTAAGTAAACTATTCTATGTCTTTCTGACTATTGTAATAGTTGTTGAGCTACTTTAGTTTGTGTCTATTATAGTTGTGGATGTTTTATGTTTGTGATATGTGATGTGAATGTTTTCTGTGGTAGTAAATAAGTTAGTGATTTGGTATTGTATTTTGTTTGTTAGTTCGGAACTTAATCCAGAAACTATTTATGAAGGTTTAAAATGCTATTAAAATCCACTAATTAAATTTTATACTTAACTTTTTAATTTACTACCATATATGTGTCTTAGTTATGTATTTATGTTTAAGTGTGTGTGAATTTGCTTTTATGTCCTCCACTACTTTAGAAGTCTTTTAAATTTCTTTTATAAATTGAAAAATTTTAAAATTTTGGAACTAGTCATTTTCATTCATGTTTTTATACCTGCATATTTAGGATATAAAAATTCCTGTAAGTTTAATACTTATAGTTTTATGTTCCTACTCATGTACCTTGTTACTATGTTTAAATGTTTTATCATAATGAAAATTTTAAAGTTTAGGGGGGGACTGAAAAACAATTTTCAAAAACTTAAAATTTTATTTGTTCTCAAATGTACTAAAAAATTTTAATTTTGATTGAAAAATAATTGTGTATGAAGTTATATTAGGGAAATAAAATTTTGAATATAGAAATGAGTAAGAGAATTTAGTTAAAATCTCTAGTAAGGATAAAAATTTAAAGTTAAAAATATATTTGTAAAGAAATGGTGAATATTTTGTAACTATCTTTAGTAAGAAAAGTTGTATTTTAAGAAAAATAGAAGGATTAGACTTTTGTTTTAAACACTTAAATTTCTTTTATTGAAAATAATTTTCAAAACTTTTATTATATTTCTAAGCAAAAGATATAATCTACCTTATGCTTTAGGAAATGAAGGGTGGAATACAAAATCATTAAAGGCCTATCTAGATTCAATAATCCTTACCTTATAAGAAAAAAGAGAAAAATGAAAAGAAAGGAAAAAAAGTGAAAAAGTGTATGTGAAAAGGAAGGAGAAGCTTGAGGATTTAAGAGCCTAATCAAAAATTGGTTCCACACCTAATATTTTTAGAGTATAAGATTTGGGAAAATCTTGTAACTTATAAATATAATATAGTTAAGATAATTATTTTTAATAAAAATTTTTAAAGTAAAGAAAATAAAATGTCTAAGCCCTATATTTTGAAGAATCTGCAAGTATTTTTGAATAAGATAGGAACTAATATTTTTTCATTAACCTTTACTTAAGAGATTTCTATACTTTAAATTGGTCTTATTTACTAAAAAGTTTTCTAAAATTGAACTACTACATTTTAAGAACAAAATTTTAAGAACTCCTAAAGAAACTCATCACATAATTTAGTTATATGATTAAAGTGTCACTTGAGAACAAGTAACATTTCAAGTTTTGAGGATTTTAATACACCTAAAATATATAGTTTTTTGTACACATTTTTATACCTATTTTTGATGATATTGCACTTTAATGGAAGGAATTTTATGTGTTTTCTTGCAGGTACGATTAAAAGGATGATTGTGATGAAAGAAATGAAAAAGGATCAAATTTGGAGCAAAAAGGAAGAAAATTGAAAAGGTGATATGTGGCGGCTAAGCGCCAGAACTCACGCTTACACGCTAGCAAGCTTGCTCTAAGCATCGGAACCTCGTGCTTACGCACGTCAGTTATAAAAAAGGAGTTATTTAAATTGTGACGCCATTTTGAAGAGGTATTTGAGGCATCTCTTGGAAAGAACATGGGTAACTCTCTATTAACGCCAAAATTAAATTAAATCTCTCTTGCATTGATGCATCTCTTGGAAGATATATTGATTCTGGACACAATTTGAAGAGATATGAAGACATCTACTGAAAAACTATAAAAAGAAGACTTGAAGATCAGAAATATAGTTGTTGTTGGAGGGTTTGGTTTATGTTTAAGAGTGTGGTTTATGTTAGAGAGTTATTTTAAAAAAAAACCTCTCCACTTCACCATCTTTACTTTTCTTTATTATAGCTTGTATTAGGATTAGAAGTTAGAATTAGAACCCCTTAGAGTTGAGCTCCAACCTCTAAGTATTATTGTAAGGGAAAGCAAAGTTTTCAAAGGAACTTTAAGAGTTTGGTGGAGAGGATTTTTAGATAAATTTTTATCTTTGTTATTACATTTAGTTTTAATTAAGATTTTTTGTGTTTTCACTAAGATTTCTACTTTTAAACCAAGTTGTGATTGTATTTTCTCCATGAATTCAGAGTAGTTATCTTTATCTTTTTCCTTAAATGATGAAGTAATAAAGTTATGGAAGTATGTTGTGTGAAGTATAGGATTTCAATGTTGGAAGAAGTTGTGATGATTTAAAACCGTGCACTTCATTTACTTCTTGGTTTAGCCAATTAAGATGTTAAAATTTGTTGTGAGAACATGTAAGAACCGGTATGGTATTGTCTCAGTCAACAATAGGAATGAATCACATGAATTTATATGGATGAGAATGTAATCCATATGGTTGAGTGTAAATAAATAGAGAGATATACTTTGATGGGTGTAGAATTAGAGGAATTTAGAGTGACATGTTAAAGTCTCCAATTTAATTTATTGTTCTATTTTTTATATGAGATGTTAGCCCCCAGGTGGAGGCAATCGAGGAAACTCTATAGTGAGAGCTAGTATCTTTCCTATCTAACCTGTCTTCAATATTTTTAAAACATTAGATTAACCTATGTTATTTATAGCATCTCTAGTAAGGGTAAAGAATATAATTGCTCTTATTTGGCACAACAAATTTTAGATACTTCCATAACAATAATTTCCATGACTTATTACTGATTCATAAAAAGGAAAAAAGATTACTCATTTGCATAAGTTTTCATCTTACAAAAGTTTAGTTAAAGTAGTTACTTACTTTCATTTCAAACTATAAAAATTAACAAAAAAATCAAATTTTGATTCCTATAATATTATCTTTATTTTGAGTAAGATATTTTCTAAAAGTAAAAAAGTTGATTTTTTGTTTTTACGTGCTAGAGTATATTTTCTTTATTTATCACTTTACATGTGGGTTTGATATCTCAGTGCTTGATCAGAAAGTTTTATATTACTTGATAAACGTTAAATATAAATGCGCAGTATCCACATTATAATATCATTAAATAGAGTATCAATTCAAATATATATCGTAAGCATAAATATCGATGGATCAACCAGCTTGCTAAACATCCAGAAAGTGTTGGTCGGGATATCAAATATTGTAACGGATTAACTTTCAAAATCAAGTTGACCTTCAGGGATAATGACCCAAGGAAAAAAGGTTAAGACTTTCATGCCTATTTTATACTGATTTTGATGATATTGTACTTTAAAGAAGGGTATTTTTGGTGTTTTTCTGCAGGTATGAAGATTTAAGGACAAAGGAGCGAAAATATGCAAAAAGGAGCGAATTTTGAGCAAAAAGGACCAAATTATGCAAAATTGACCTAGGGCGCCGACGGTGAGGTTGATGGCGCCGATGGCGTGATTTTCCCGAGAGTTCAGAATTAATTCCAAGGAAGGCCGCCGACAGCGGAGGTCGAGGCCGCCGACAGTGGGGCCTATTTAAAAGCATGGTTTCTAGAAGGCCGCCGATGGCGAGCTCGAGGCCGCCGATGGCGAGCTCGAGGCCGCTGATGGCGAGCTCGAGGCCGCCGATGGCGAGCTCGAGGCCGCCGATGGCGAGCTCGAGGCCGCCAACGGCGGCATCGACGGATCCTTCATGAAATACGTCGAATGTGGATGATTTTCGAATGGGTGCCTACAAATCCCTTAGAGACTCTTCTACAACTTTAAAAAGAAAAAAATTAGGTCGAAAAAAGTGTCTCCTACGTGATTACTAGTGAGCCCAAAGTGTTATTAAGAGTCTATTAGTGAGTGAATTGTGTTGTTATTTAGTGAGTAGAGAGTTCAAATAGAGATTTTGTGAGGAATTCTTCGAGAGATTTTAAGAGTGGAAGGGAAGTGAGAGATCTCTTACGCATTGTTTGTTTCGAAGGAGAATTTAGTGTCTTGTAAGAAAGGAAGAAATCCGAGAGGAACTTCAAGGAGTTTGCTTGGGAAGGAATTTGAGATAAGTAGTGTTTATTTACTATAGTTTATAGAACTTTACTTTATTATATGAAATCCAAGTTTTATTGCATCCTTTCCATGAATTCTGAGTAGTTGTTCTATCTTTCTTCTTGTTTTGATGTTTTTGTGAAATGGTTAAATGAATTAGTCTATTAAACAAAATATAAAGAAGTTGTGATGATACTATACATAAACACACTTTATTATACGAATTGGCCATTTGTATTGTTAAAATCTGTGAAGAATTTTTAAGACCTGGCTGTGGGCTAAGAATTCTTAACTAGTATGTATCACATTTCTCTTTGAAAGGTAGACGAGTAAATCCTTGAAAGGAGAAGTGCAAATAAATAGGGAAATAATATTAATCGGGTGTAGAATTGGAGATTTTAGAGTGACAGACTAAAATCCTCAATTCGGTCCTATCGTTTGGGTGTTGAAGTACAGATTGTTAGCCTTCAGGCGAGGGGAACATGGGAGCTCCGAAGTGAGTGCCGGTATCCTCCCAGCCTAACTGCAGATTCAGTAACCAAGCATAAGATTAGTCAATGTTTTTTATGTCTGGACCAAAGGGAAAATAATAGGTATGCTCTTATTTGGCACAACACATATAAAACTAATTCTAATTATTATTTAACTTAAATATCTTAACAAAGGAGAAAGATTCTTGCTAATATATATATATTTGAACTTAACTTTAGTAGTATTAGTAATCTGTTAGTAGAACTAGTTTAAATATAAGAAGTTTATTATCGATTGCATATTAGTGGCAGATAGGCAACTTCGATTTAGTTGTACTTTTCACTTGGTTTATATAATCCTAGTCCGTAGGCTTTAATATTTTTCCCTGTGGGATCGATAACCAAAACTCCACTATAGTCCTGTATTACTCGAGCGATACGTATACTTGCGTTTAAAGGTAACTCTGCGATAAAAAGATTATAATATTTTATTGTTACTAAAATTAAAATTACGCTCGGGATCAAGTTTTTGGCACTGTTGTTGAAGATTTATATCTTCTAATAGTGGTGTTGAATTCTTACATATATAAGTATATTTTAAGTCGTCACGGATCAAGTTTTTGGTGTCGTTGCAGGGGAAAAACATAATTAAGTAACATAAATTTTAGAATTGTTAGAAAACCTTTATAGAATTGCAACTTATTTAGTTAACGGTTTTGCTGTGTACTGATTTTGATTGTATGCACAAATTTTGTTCTGAAAATCTTATACCCTACGATTCGGAATTAGGACGCACTATCAGGAGAATTAGAAAACTGAGAAAAGAACCTATAAATTCTGAAACAATGGAAAATAATATAAACAACCAAAGAGTAGAAAATAAACATCAATCTAGACCATTAAGAGATTATGCTAACCCTACATTAGATGAAATTCGCTTAACTATCCAAAATCCTGATGAAGCCGCTAATTCATTTGAGCTTAAACCTGTAATTATCGAAATGGTACAAAACAATTAATTTGGTGAAACTTCAAATGAAGATCCTAATTTACATCTTACAAGTTTCTTAGAGCTTTGTGCTACTTTTAAGTATGACAGAGTGTCGGATGATGCTGTCAGAGTTAGACTCTTTCCTTTTTTGCTAAGGGATAAGGCTAAGGCTTGGTTAAATTCATTAGCACTTGGATCTATTAGAACTTGGGGAGAACTTTCACAAAAATTCTTATCGAAATATTTTCCACCATCTAAAACTATTAAGCTTAGAATGATATCGCATCTTTCAGTTAGTATAAGGGAGAATTGATATATGAATCTTGGAAAAGATTTAAAGAACTTCTTAGGAAATGTCCACATCATGCTTTACTAGATTGGTAATTATTCAAACATTTTAAAATGGATTAGTAGGATCTCTTAGATCTATAATATACGCTGCTGGTGGTGGATCACTAATGTCTAAACCTTTTGAAGAAGCCTATGCGTTAATAGAAGAAATGGCTACCAATAATTTTCAATGGCCTGCTGAAAGGGTAAATCCTAAGAGAGTAGCTAGTATTCATGATTCTAATGCTTTAACTATGATAGTTTCTCAAATTGCTGCTCTTTCAAAGAAAATAGATCAATACAGAATGAATCGTTCTCAAACACCTCAAGTGTTAAAATAAAATTCATTAGGACAAATGGTAGATGCTCAATCTTCATATGAAACTATAAATGCTATAAATAATAGAAAAAATAACCCTTATTTAAACTATTATAATCCATGTTAGAATAATCATCCAAACTATAATTGGAATAATCAAAATAATAATGTTAATCCTCAGTGGGGGAACAATCCAGTAAACCCATTAGGAAATATAAACAATCAAGGTAATTCCAATTATAGACCTTCTAATCCACAAGGTAATTCCAATTATAGTCTGATTATGTTAAATTTATGAAAGATATACTCAACCAAAAGAGGAAGTTACTGGATCATGAGACTGTTGCCCTCAGTGAAGAGTGTAGTGCTATAATTCAGAGAAAACTTCCTGAAAAACTTAAAGATCCTGGTAGTTTCACTATCCTGTGTGCTATTGGTGAAAAATTTTATGGACGAGCATTATGTGATTTGGGAGCTAGCATAAATTTCATGTCTTTATCAACTTTTAAAAGATTAGAAATTGGAGAGATATCAGCAACTTCTTTAGCTCTACAGTTAGGTGATCGATCTATTACACATCCTAAGGGAGTTATAGAAGATGTTCTGGTCAAGGTTGATAAGTTTATTTTTCCTGTGGACTTATCATTCTAGATATGGAAGAAGATAAAGAAAATCTAATCATTTTAGGAAGACCATTCTTAGCTACAGGAAGAGCTATGATAGATGTTAAAAAGGGCAATTAACTATGAGAGTAAATGATCAAGAAGTAACCTTTAACATCTCAAAGTCAATGAAATATCCATCAATAGAAAAAGATGATGAATGTTTTAGAGTGGATATATGTGATTATCTAAGAAAAGAATATTTCAAAGAAAATTATGAAGAAAAAGAGGATGTAGAAAAAGATAATTTTGAAGAAATTGAAAGTGAAGAAGCTAATTATATTCAGGAAAAATTTGAAATGCTCAATTCAACTGCACCAAAAAATTGAAACATTAATTCCATCTGTTGTAAAATCCCCTAAACTTGAATTAAAGAACCTTCCAATTCATTTGAAGAATGTATTTTTAGGAGAGTTTTCAACATTACCAGTAATTATATCCTCAGACTTTCAAGAACAAAAATTAATGGATACATTAAAAAAATATAAAAGAACTTTTGGTTGGACTTTAGCTGATATTAAAGGAATTAGTCCTTCGATTTGTATGCACAGAATTTTATTAAATGAAGAACATAAACCAAGAATTGACCCTCAAAGGAGACTGAACCCTATAGTGAAAGAAGTAGTTAAAAAAGAGATTTTAAAATGGTTAGATGCTGGAATTATATATCCTATTTTGGATAGTACTTAGGTAAGTCTAATTCATTGTGTTCCCAAGAAAGGAGGAATAACTGTTGAAGAAAATGAAAATAATGAATTAATATCTATCAGACAAGTTTCTGGATGGCGTATTTGTTTTGACTATCGAAAATTAAATGACGCTACCAGGAAAGATCACTTTCCTCTTCCTTTCTTAGACCAAATGTTGGATAGAATTGCTGGACACAAGTACTACTGATTTCTAGATGGATATACTAGTTACCATTAGATACCTATTGCTCCTGAGGTTCAAGATAAAACCACTTTTACTAGTCCTTATGGAACTTTTGCTTTCAGAAGAATGCTTTTTGGACTATGTAATGCACCTGCAACATTCCAAAGATGTATGATGTCTATTTTCAGTAAATTAATAGACAATGGAATAGAAGTATTTATGGATGATTTCTCTGTTTTTGGAACATCATTTGACGCATGTTTAAATCATCTTGAAAAAGTTTTGGAGCTATGCGAAAAAACTAACTTAGTTCTAAATTAGGAGAAATGTCAATTTATGGTTGCAGGAGGAATTGTATTAGGACATAAATTTCAGAAAATGGTAAGGAAGTAAACCCTGCAAAAATTCAAGTAATAGCTAAATTACCATCTCCTATTATAGTGAGAGGGGTAAGAAGTTTTCTTGGACTTGCTGGTTTCTACAGGTGCTATATTAAAGATTTTTCAAAAATTACAAAACCTCTACGCCAACTTTTAGAAAAAGACAAGAAATTTGAATTTACGGAAGAATGCTTGAATGCCTTTGAATTATTAAAGGAAAAAACTAATCTCAGCATCTGTAATAGTTTCACCTAACTGGGAGAAACCGTTCGAATTAATGTGTGATGCTAGTGATTATGCTATTGGAGCTGTTCTTGGTCAAAGATATGACAAAATTTTTAAGGTTATATACTACGCTAGTAGAACTCTTAATGATGCTCAAATTAACTATACAGTTACTAAAAAAGAGTTATTGGGTATTGTATATGCTTTTGATAAATTTAGATCATATTTAATTGGAACTAAATGTATTGTGCATACTGGCTATTAAATATCTGATGTAAAAGAAGGATACTAAACCTAGATTAATTAGATAGGTACTTTTAATGCAAGAATTCGATTTTGTGGTGATTGATAGCAAAGGAACTGAAAATCAAATTGCTGATCATTTGTCAAGACTGGAATATCAAGAAATATCTAATACTGATAATGAAATAATAGACAGTTTCCCTGATGAACAACTTTATAATATTAATGAGTGGAAAATATCTTGGTATGCTGATATAGTAAATTATTTAGTAAGCGATATTTTAACATCCATGCTAACATTGCAGCAACAGAAGAAATTTGTTCATGATTCAAAATCATATTTTTGGGATGAACCATATTAATATAAACAATGTAATGATCTTATTATTAGGAGATGTGTGCCTTATGAAGAGACTAAACAGATTATCCAAAAATGTCATGATTATGATTTTGGAGGACATTTTGGGATTGACAAAACTGCATATAAAATTTTACAAGCTGGATTTTATTGGCCTACTTTTTTTAGAGATGTTTACAGATATATCAAAACATGTGATAGATGCCAACGAGTAGGTAATATATCTAGAAGAAATGAAATGCCTCTGAATTTCATATTAGAAGTTGAGATTTTTTATGTTTGGGGATTAGATTTCATGGGACCATTTATTCCTTCTTTTGGGAACTTATATATTTTGATTGTGGTTGATTATGTATCAAAGTAGACTGAAGTACAAGCTTTACCTAGTTGTGATGCTAAAAGTATTTCAAAATTCTTAATGAAAAACATTTTCACAAGATACGGTATGCCGAGAGTGATTATCACTAACGGTGGATCCCATTTTAGGAATAAATATATTCACAGATTGGCAGAAAAGTTTAGTGTTGTTCATCAATTCTCTACTGCCTATCATCCTCAAACTAGTGGTTTAGCTGAAGTTTCTAACCGTGAGATCAAACAAATTTTAGAAAAGACTGTAAATCCTAATAGAGTAGATTGGTCTGCTAGACTAGATACTGCATTATGGGCATACAAGATTGCTTATAAAACTCCTATTGGTATGACTCCTTACAGGCTTATATATGGAAAAACTTGTCACTTACCAGTAGAATTGGAGCATAACGCATATTGGGAAATTAAAGAATTCAATTATAATTTGAAAAATGCTGGTGAGAAGAGAATGCTGCAATTGAATGAATTAGAAGAATTAAGAAATGAATCTTATAATAACAATAGAATTTATAAGGAAAAACTGAAGTTAAGACATGATCGGAAGATTAACCAAAAGAACTTTGAACCAGGGTAAGAAGTTTTGCTTTATAATACAAGGTTGAATTTATTTCCTGGAAAATTGAAGTCTCGTTGGATAGGACCCTTTATTGTGACTCAAGTTTATACTTATGGAGCAATTAAAATTGAAGATCCTAAGACTGGGAATAGATTTAAAGTAAATGGAATAGATTAAAACCATATTTTGAAGGTAAACGACCTAGTTTTAAAGAGGTTTTAATGCTCAGTCAGCCTGAATAATACCTAAATAGGTCTAGCTGACGATGTTAAACCAAGCACTTTATGGGAGGCAACCCATAGTTATCTTTAATAGTTATGTGTTTGTTTAAAATTATTGTTAATTTGTAGTAATATTAAGTCTTACTACTCATATTTACCCTTTGATTATCATAGAATTTGAATCCATAGAGAAAATTTGGAACACATTAGACCACGGCGTTTTTATGCAAATTTTTTGCCTAGGGCGCCGACGGCGCGCTCGATGTCGCTGACAGCAGGTTTTTCCCGAGAGCTCTGGTATTTAATTGCATAAGGCTCACCGACGATGCCTTCGAGGTCGCCGATATTGGGATCGGTGAGTGGGCAGTTTTTCGTGTTCAAAATGACAGTTTTTGGTAGTTTTTAGCAAATTCAACCTTTATAAACTTCTATGGACGGTTCCTAATCACTCCAAACTCCCAAAAATGAATGGATACTCTCTCGAAACCTTCTCAAATGGATTCCAATTTAATTGATAACCCAAGATTTTGAGTGTACAACCGGGGAAAGTTCGTCAGTGCAGAAGCGCAACGACTTTTCAACAAGGTAATCTCGAAGAGAAGATTGATTAAAGAAAGAGGATTTGTCAATAGAGGACAAAGCAATCCTTCGTCACCAATTAAAGAAATGATTGTATGGAGAAGATGGGAAGTGTTTTGCTACACTACTGCCACAGTATTCGTTCCTATGGTTAGAGAATTCTACGCCAATTTACATGTAATCAACCAAGGAAGCGTTTATGTGCGAGGTTGGTGGATTACATTCAATTCTAGAAGAATTAATGAGTTGTATATGCTTGAGAATGTTACAGTTTGTTGTTATTTGAATTTCTTGCCGACGAGAGAAAAGATGAATGAAATATACCAATATTTGACGGACGAAACCGATGACTAGGAAATTAGAGAAAACGGGTATGTTAGTTTCTCTGCAACACTTTTAAATCCTGTTTGGAAACATTGGCACTTTTTCATCTCTGTGACGTTATTGCCGAAGATGAAAATTGGCAAAGTCATGAAAGAAAGTGCAATTCTGAACTACTGCATTCCAATGGGATGACCCATTGATATTGGATCGATTATTGTGAAGTCTGTTTTTTGGCATGATCGTTCAAGGATCATCCCAAGGGCTTGGACATCCTTCCACAATTTTCTCAATTTACAGTTTGTTTCAAGTGTCTTACGAAGTTTGGGAGAAAATACTGCTACCCTGGAGACCATTAGACCCAACTCAGATGTTCCCAGCCAATGATGGATGGAGAGAGTGATGTAGGCTTGATAATGGATCAAGCATCGCAGAATTCTATTCCAGTTCAACAATTAGTAGCAGACAAGACACTGATGCTCTTGCATAAAATCAAGATTCTGGAGAATTAGGTATAAAACTTAATGAGTACAGTTAGCAATATGTCAGATTTCTTTGATCACATTGATTGGAGAATGAAAGAACATTTTGATCATACTGGACAATTCAAAGCGACTTTGGTGTGATTGATGAGAAAGATGGGATTGATCGATGAAGATTCAACTGAAGAATTCCCATTCCAACCTTTTTACAACCTGTTTGTCCACGTTCAAGCAATGGGAGATATCGGAGGAGAGACTAGCACTAGTTCTGAAGAGTAGTAGACTTGATTAAGTTAAGTTTGCTTTGAACAGTGTTTATATGTTTGTGTGTGTGATTAATTTCTTTAGTTTTCTTTTTAAATCTCAGTATATATGAGATTAAGTTTGAAATGTTTGTTTTCATCGTTTTGAGTGTTCTGTTTTGGATTGCGAAGCTGATTATATGGATTTAGGTTGAAAGAATACCTATTTATGTGTGATATGTAATGTGTGTTGAAAACACTTGGATTTAATATATAAATGTGAAGTTTTGTTGTTGATCGAGGCCGCCGATGGTGGGCTCTATTTAAAAGCACTGTTTATAGAAGGCCGCCGACGGCGAGCTCGAGGCCGCCGACGGCGGGATCGACGGATTTTTCTAGAAATACGTCGAATGTGGATGATTTTCGAAGGGGTGCCTACAAAACCCTTAGAGACTCTTCTACAACTTTAAAAAGAACAAAATTAGGCCAAAAAAGTGTCTCTTACGTAATTACTAGTGAGTCCAAAATGTTATTAAGGTCTATTAGTGAATCAATTGTGTTGTTATTTAGTGAGTAGAGAGTTCAAAGAGATATTTTGTGAGGAATTCCTCGAGAGATTTTAAGAGTGGAAGGGAAGTGAGAGATCTCTTCTGCATTGCTGTTTCGAAGGAGAATTCAGTGTGTTGTAAGAAAGGAAGAAATCCAGAGGAACTTCAAGGAGTTTGCTTGGGAAGGAATTTGAGATAAGTAGTGTTTATTTACTATAGTTTGTAGAACTTTACTTTATTATATTAAATCCAAGTTTTATTGCATCCTTTCCATGAATTCTGAGTCGTTGTTCTGTCTTTCTCCTTTTCTTGATGTTTTTTGTGAAATGGTTAAATGAATTAGTCTATTAAATAAAATATAAATAAGTTGTGATGATACTATACCTAAACTTACTTTACTATACGAATTGGCCATTTGTATTGTTAAAATCTGTGAAGAATTTTTAATACCTGACCGTGGGCTAAGAATTCTTAACTAATATGTATCACATTTCTCTTTGAAAGGTAGAAGGGCAAATCCTTGAAAGGAGAAGTGCAAATAAATAGGGAAATATTATTAATCAAGTGTAGAATTGGAGATTTTAGAGTGACAGGCTAAAATCCTCAATTCGGTCCTATCGTTTGGGTGCTGAAGTGTAGATTGTTAGCCCTCAGGTGAGGGAAACGTGGGAGCTCCGAAGCTAGAGCCGGTATCCTCCCAGCCTAACCGTAGATTCAGTAACCAAGCATAGGATTAGTCAATGTTCTTTATGCCTGGACCAAAGGGTAAAGAATAGGTATGCTCCTATTTGGCACAACACATATAAAACTAATTCTAACTATCGTTTCACTTAAATATCTTAACAAAGGAGAAATATTCTTGCTAATATATGTATATTTGAACTTAACTTTAGTAGTATTAGTAATCTGTTAGTAGAACTAGTTTAGATATAAGAACTTTATTATCGATTGCATATTAGTGGCAGATAGGCAACTTTGATTTAGTTGTAATTTTCACTTGGTTTATATAATCCTAGTTCGTAGGCTTTAATATTTTTCCTTGTGGGATCGATAACATGACTTTACTAGAGTCTTGTATTACTTGAGCGATACGTATACTTACGTTTAAAGGTAACTCTGCGATAAAAAGATTATAATATTTTATTGTCACTAAAATTAAAATTACGCTCCGGATCAAGTTTTTGGCACTGTTGCTGAAGATTTATATCTTCTAATAGTGGTATCGAATTCTTACATATATAAGTATATTTTAAGCCGTCGCGGATCAGATAACATGTAGTGTCTAAGATTTTGAGCATGTTAACCTCATTTCTGGTGAGGTCTAATCTTCCTCTTAATGCTTAGGATCTAGCCATAGGACTTCTCTTGGACTATCCTAGAAAACTAGAGTTGGAACCCACCATTTAGAAATTTTCAGCCACTTCTTAACTCCTCTTGGGACCCCACTTGGATGGTTACAAACCTCTAAATCACCTTGGAAGGTTAAAACCAACATATGAAAAACCAATAGTGAGTTCCCATAGGAATGTTTGGACTTAGGGTAACCTTGAGTGACTTGAGCTTCCCTTGCACACACACACTCCTGGACCATTTAACCTAAACCATAAAATCTTTCCCTTTTACCCTTTAAGAAACTCACATGATTGAACCAAAGCTACTAGTCTTTAATTAAGATGGTTAGGGTCAATATGTGAAGGATCATAAAGTGGTTGCCATTTGGCTAAATTTGATCCCAAAGTGGTTAGGCTTGACTAAGACCCATGTCATGCTCCTAAACCCTAATTTCATCCCAAACCACATCTACTCAATCTTGTATCCACCAAAATGGTCCCATTCTTCTCCCTTTAAAACTGCCTTCTTTTTTCCAAAGTTTTAATTTTTGAAATCGGGCCCCTAAATTACCCAAATTGCCCCTATAACCACCAAATCATCCGAAATTCCCCAAATTACCCAAAAACCTTAAAACACCATTCCAAATTCTTCCCTACAACCAAAATTGACCAATTAATCCCAAATTTCCTAAAAAGTTCACCAAAACCCCCAAAATTACCAAAATGCCCCTCTTGGCTCAAAATTCTAAAAATTTAAAAAATTCCCAAAAAATTTCAAAATCTCCCAAATATTCCCATTTTCATTTTCTTCAACTACCACATGCCCCAATTTTATCAATTTAACTCAATTTAACCAAAATCTCCAATTTGACCCATTTAACTCAAAAAGTGCCTAAATTAAACTCAATATCTACCCAATTGACCCCAATCTTGCCCAATTCCAATTCCAAGCTTCAGTTCAACATCTCCAATACCAATCTAAACCAAATCCAAGCCCAATTTGACCCACATTTGAATTCAATTCCACTTGAAATCCAAAATCCCTAATTTTACCTAAATGATCCAAAATCCCTAAATTGACCCAAATTTCAATCCTAAACTCTTCCTAACACCCCCACAAACAAAATGCAACATCAATTTTCCCCCAATTTAAACTAAAATTTCACCCCAAGCCCATTTGAGCTAAAATTGCCAAATTTAGTCCAAATTGAACCCTTCACCAAAACTATCAAATTGATTAACCCAAACCACAAATGGGCACCCAATTTGTGTTGTGAACTCTTTATAAAATTCTTATTGACCTTTTGAAACATTAAATATGGACTTGACCCCAACCTAGCCTAACCAAAGTCCAACTTAACCCAAAATGACACAATTTGACCAAATCATCCAATTCCACCAAATTCACCCTCCAAATCACTCCAAAATTACTCCAATGCTTCTTTCAATCATTCATAACAATGATTTGCACATTTTTGCTCAATCCATTTGATTCAAACCAAACCCAAACTCAAGTTAGCCCAACTTGAACCCAAATCAACCTAATTGGACACATGAATCAAATTGAACCAAACCAAGCCTAAATTGATCAAACCCACTCCATGGCAGCCAACCTTAGACCCCCTAGGACTGGTCCGAGCTGACCTGACCCAAGCCCTTTGAGCCATGGACCAAAGGTCCACCACTTTGGTCCAATGGGTCTAACCTTTTGGCTAAGCTAAAGTCCCATCCATAAACCCTTGCATAAGCAACCCCCCTGCCCAATTAATTGCTCTGAGCTCCTCCCCCACTCCTCCTTAGCATGCCAGCCATGTGCTTAAGCCTTGCCAGCAGCCAGGAGCCACCGGAACAGGCACGCCCGAGCACCCCCCATAGGCTTAAAACTCAAAATTGAGCCATGACAATGAGCAATCGCCTCACTGCCTAGCTGATCTGCTCAGCCCTCACCCTAAGCGGCTTAGAGCACTCATTAACTGGCCCTGAGCTTCCCTCTCGGGTGAGTTCTATAAAATGGCTCCTCCACGGCCAAATTATAAGTGCTGAAAATTTCTCCACGAAACTCTCCCAAACTGCTCCCAGACCTAATTACAACCAAGAGAAGAAGATTCCCACCATTCTCCTGCCCTGAAGTCCACCACCTGAGCTCAATTTCTCAGTCAAAATTCAGGCCAGAAACAGGACACTTCTCAAACCTCCACCAAAATCAAATTAACTTCACCGACACCATCCCCACACCAAGAGAAGGAGTTCCCCAGTGAAAGCCCCATCACCAGGTCACCTATCTATGTTATCGACCAGAGCTCCAAATTAGCCTTGGTCGAACTTGGGTCTAGACATTTCACCACGACCAGAGGCTCAATATGTAGGCTCCTTGGACCTCCACGAACGTACCGAGTATCTCTGATTGAGGCCTTACCTCTTAGAACAAAGGTATAAACCTCCCCCTCATCCCGAGCCACTTTCGATTCTTCATGCATGTTGAGTTAATTTAATGCTTGATCAACCGTATGAATAGCTTTGTCTAGGCTAGATGAACATTTAGAAACAAACTGCACTCAGTTTGGTGGAGTGTAGCTCAAGATCTTAGGGTTTTGGTGTGGACGGCTCTCGGGCTGTACTAGACGGGGACGAAGCTCAGCGACCGTCGGATGGCACGTGTAACTTTTGGACGGCTCGGAAGAAGTCGCATGAGAGCCCAGTCCTTAAAGCATGTGGTGACTCGGATTGCGGTGCCAAATAAGAAGATGCCGATGTGCTTTCGACACTACCGAGGATACAGTCAGCGCTAAGTCAGATAAGTAGAAAAATAGGATTTTCTTAATTATTTAAATAGCCTCAACTTTAAAAATGCATATCTTTACATAAAAAAATCATAAAAATAAACTAAAAATATAATCTTGCTCGATGAACAGAGGAGAAAAATGTAGAATAAAAATCAAAATATTTTGTTATATATTTAATTTTTAATCATTTATTTAATGTCCTGAGTATTTTAATTCTCCATTCACACACATAATTTACCATGGCATGAGACTATAGAGCTTTTGTAGCCTCTAATTTTGGGAACATTCTCTGATTTTTCTAAGGTTAGAGGTTATGTCTAGAGGGTGTTGTCTATTTTCTAAGTTTAGGGCCTTTTTCTTGAAAATTAATTATGGAAATTAGCATGTTGTTCTTAAAAATATAGAAAAATTAGGGGAAGTATCTTAGAACCAGAGGAACCTACAAAAATTATGGTTTGATTTAATTCACTAAAAATAACCTTAATTTGACCAATCACTCAAAACTAAACTTAAATTAATTTGGAGCAACTACAAATCAAAATGACATGAAATTAATTCTCCACTGTGCTTTATAATTAGGAGAACCTCACATAAAAATTTCAAGTCAATTGCAGTTAGTTTAAGCCACCAAATGAATTAAATAAGTGAAATAATCATATTTGAAATTCAAAAATTCATAAAACCCAAAATATAATTCAAAAATTCACCAAATCAATTTCGGGAGTTCTGTGAGATCAGAGGAGTCTAGGAAAAATACAATTGGATTTATCATAAAAAATCTATTTTTAATCATTTTTTAATATTTTAATAATTAAAAAATCATAAAAATCATAAAAATATTAAAATTCACCAAAATGTCACGTTTAGCCTCCTAATGACTTGGAAACCAACAAAACATTTTTCCTAACTATCTAAGTAAAGATATTAAATTTTAAAGGCTTAGGGTAATTTTTAATATTAAAAAACAGATTTTTCAAGCCTTTCACTAAAATAATTCTAATAATTCAAATAAAAATCATAAAAAATCAAAGTTTGTTTCTCTAGGTTCTCTGAACTCAGAGAAATTTAAGAAAAATATAAAACCTAATTTTCCCCATCAATTGTATTTTATAATTAATTAATACTCAAAAATTTAAAATAATTCTAATAAATAAATTAAAATTTAAAAATTCACCAAAATTGGTCCAAGTAGTCCTCTAGTCAGTAGGAAACTCCCATAATTTTCTTAAGGATAGAAGTTTTACCTTGGTCATGTTGTTTAATTTTCATTGAAAACCCCTGCTTTCCACTAAAATAATTATATAAATTAAGTTAAAAAATAGAAAAATCACATTTTCTCCTGTGATGTCATAATTGACATGTGAGTGAGGTGACATAAAAATTTTAAATTCATTTGAGCTTAATTTAATGAATTATGGGATGAAAAAGCTTGAGAGGGCATAAGGGTAATTAAAGAACCTTAGCCTTAACTAATATTTATGCTTAACCAAAGGGGAAGGGTTAATATTTGATCTTAATTTTCCTCTTGGATGATTGAAACATAGAGAACTAAGGGGTAAAAACTAATTAATCACCTTTAATATTAATGAAAAAATCTTAATTAATTAAATCACTAAGCTTTGGAAGTTAATTAAGGCATAAATTATTAAGATTAGGGGGTGTGTTATAGAAAGACTCTAACGCTTTAAATTGAACCCCTAATCAATGAATTGATTCAATACTTTCTAACTTTTACTAATGAAACCATAAAATGATAATTGGAATTAATAATTAAAAAGAATAATCTTGAAATCTTATGATTAAATTAAAATAATTTAAAACATCAAAATTAATTTGAAATGATTTAAAATTAAATTAAAATAAATCTAAGAAATTAAGTTTAATTTGAAATAATTTATAATTCAAAACATCATAATTAAATTAAGTCAATTTAAAATATTAAAATTAATCTGAAATATTATAATTAAATTAAAATAATTTAAAAAAAACATTAAAACATAACTGAATTAAATGATTTAAACACTTTTCCAATTTAAAGTAATTTGAAATATTTGAAAAATTAGCTAAAATTTTATAACTAAATTGAATAATTTTAAATCACTAATTTAACTTCAATTAAAAATGGTTAAGTTCCTTAACGAACTAATTTGCTCCTAAAGGATTTCATCTTTATAACTCTTAAATGAAGTGTCAAATGAAATGCCACCATACTCATAGGATAATCAAACATCCAAGTTCACTGAGCAAGAACCAAAACTCAATTAAACCCCGGATGATCAATTCATCCACATAATGAAATTCATTTGGACTCAAAATGATCCCAAAAGCGTTGAAAAGATTTTTAGAACCCGTCCTAAGCACTTTCTCAATCCAATGACATGTTTTAGAAGAACAATTGAACTTCATTGTTCTTTGATGAAGAAAATCATCCTTAAACACACCTTAGGAACTCTTTAGTGATAGGATTAGGATTTGGTAGACAACCAGGACCCTCCCTTAGCTTTACCTAGGTGTTTTCTTTCAAATATTTAAATGCCCTAACATGCATTTTAAGTGTAGTTGAAAATGACGAGAAGACCTGTCAAGTACGCTTTTGTTTTATTGCATATCACTTACCTACATTGTACTGTACTTTCCTTTCTTGCAAGCTTGCATGTTAGAACAACAATGTCAAACTGCATGAAAACTAAAACCTTTAGGATAGCCATAAAACTGAAACTAAAATTAAAACAAGATAAAATTCACCGCCACAACATTCAAAATATAAGACAACTCAAATTTTAATCATGAACAAATAACACTACAATCATAATTAAATTAAAACGTCTCATTGGATGATCGGGAATACCTCAGATGATGTAACATACATGTTACTAACGATATTTCCCACGATCTAACTGAAAGTGTGGAACTCATTCAGTTGAGTTTAGCAAATTCATTTGGACTAAGTGAATCCGATGAAAATAGTGGTGCGGGTTGATGGAACCGTGGGATCTTAACTGGTTCCGCTAAATCAATTTTAATATTTCTCCTAATAAAGCTTAAGACATTAAATTTGATACACTATAAAACTTGACCTCTAAACCATAACACTTCTTTCATCTCTTGATTGTTACTTCTTAAACTAAACCCTCTGCATTAATAAGGAACTTGGAGTAAGCGCGGTGGGCAGCATGAACATCTTCAACAACAAAACATATCTTCGTTAGCTTATCTTTCCTTAGAAATAAACAACTAAGCCATAGAATTTCGAGGTAGTTTGCTTAGCGCAACATAAATCCTCACTGCATCATTTAGGCATTTGCATAATCATACTATGCAATCTAAGCCCTAACTCATCTTAGGACTCTGAGGTCTTCGTTCGTTACGACCTAAACCCTCATAACTTCCAAGCCATTTGTATGATTGTGTCATGCAAATATAAGTCCCAACTAATTAAAATTGGCAAGATTGAAATATTAAATAATCACCCTAAGTCGAAGTTAAATCATAGGATAGTTGAGAAGTCATCGAATTTCGCTTCGAATCCGTGATGTCCCCTACCATTCTTCCTTTGGATTCCTAAAATAATTGTTCCTAATTTGATCCATTCCCTTTTGAATTTCCAATGTCCAACCTTGGAAAATTTCAAGTTTGCAATTCTTGAAAGCGAAAGCACTGATCTTAATCGGAAGTTTTCTTAAGTGATTCCTGTCACTTAAGATGTAATTAACTATAAAGGCTTGCCCTTATAGGAAACTTCAGAACCCAGGTAACACAAACCCTATTTAATTCCTTTATATTAAATAGGGGAATTTGTCGGTCAAACATAAAAATGGTTCATAGACCAAACAGATGTCATAAATTTACTGGTTTATTTAATCGAGCCTCATTATTAAGCAATATGTCTACTCCTCGGGATAAACACATAGCTTATGGTGCGGTGATCACAGAAAAATATGTTAAGAAATTCATACCTATTTTTTATGAAATTGCACTTTAAAGAAAGGTATTTTCTTTATTTTATTGCAGGAATGAAGATTTATAAGTGATGGAAGCAAAAAGCATGAAATGGAGCAAATTTGGATAAAAAAGAAAGGAATTCATGCAAAATGAACTAAGTCGCTGACGGCGAGATCGAGCCCGCCAGCAGCGAGATCATGAGGAGAATTTTTGAAGGATTTGCAACTACCTCGCCGACAGCGAGCCCGAGCCCGCCGACGGCGAGATCGCGCGGTTTGGAGACCTTCTAGAAGCCCTGCTGATGGCGAGACTGTTCAAAATGCCCGATACATTGAACCAGGACGCTTTTTGAAGAGGTGTTTAAGTACCCCTTGGACCTTTGTCTACCTCTATAAATAGAGGACGAATTTTAGTATGTAGTGTGTCTATTTTTAGGAGTCTTAGAGTATTCTATTAGTGTGCTTTTAAGTTTAAGTTGAAGTTTAGTGTGAGTAAGTGTAAGTAGTGAGTTAAGAAGTGTGCTGTACTAAAGGAAAAGTCAAAGGAACCTCAAGGAGTCCGTCAGGGAGGAAATTGAGATAAGTATCTTTGTTTATTGTTGTTAACTTTAAATGAAATCCATGTTTTGTTTAATTCCCATGCATTCTGAGTAGTTTTCTTAGTCTTTCTCCTTGTTTATGAAATTATTTGAATTGATGAAATTAAATAGAAGTGCCTAATGTATTAAAATAAATTGTGATAATCTTTTACTTAAAACTTAATTTACTTTCAATCTGGCCAATTGATTTGTTAAAATATGTTTAATTATCAACTTTAGTAAAGATTACATCCAATATTCAGGGAAGTCAAAAGCCTTGGAAGTAGGGTGCAAATAAATAGGGAAATATTATTTATCGGACATAGAATTGGACATTTTAGTGTGACAGACTAAAATATTCAATTCGGTCCTATTGTTTGAGAGCTGAAGTGTAGATGTTAGCCCTCAGGCGAGGGGAACGTGGGAGCTCTGAAGTGGCAGCCATTATCCTCACAGCCCAGCTGCAGATTCAGTAATCAAGCATAGGACTAGTCAATATTCTTTGCACCTGGACCAAAGGGTAAAGAATAGGAATGCTCCTATTTGTCACAATACAATTAAAGATAATATTTGAATTCATCATTCACTTAAGTTTCTAAAAACAAGGGGAAAGATACTTTTTCTGAAATCTTTAAATCAACTTTATTTAAAGCATTAGTTTACTTTAGATCGCTTTAGTTAAGTATTCTAAATTCCGTATACTATATTAGTAAGTAAATCTTTTAAATTTAGTACGTTACAAATCTAGTAAACTTCCCGTGGGATCGATAACCGAGACTCCACTAGAGCCCTATATTACTTGATACGATACGTATACTTGCGTAGAATCCACATTATACATTCCATCATAAAATTAAATATATATTAAGCGGGATCAAGTTTTTGGTACCGTTGCTATTTTGTAAATATTAAAAAGTGGGTCATGCGGCGTTTAGTTATTTAAACTATTAAAGATATGGGATCGATTTTGTCTCGTATTTTCAAAAGATCAAATATTATTTTGCAAACTACTTAAAATTATATATATATATATATATATATATATATATATATATATATATATATATATATATTTAGCACAAAATATAAATATAATTAAGTAAATGTCTTACATCTAACATGAGGGATGCCAATCAAATCCCCATGTAAAAGAGCACTAAATAAAGGAAAAGAAGAGTAATTAGCACTATAGATAACTTCATGAGAAGAAGAAGCTCTAGTAGCTAGCCAATTTGCTCGGTTGATTACCCTCCCTATAAGTATGGCTCCAAAGGACAGCAATTGAAGAAGTGATAGAATTAATTTTGTTCATCCAAATTTGAAGAAACCAAGGCACATCCACTTTTGATAATAAAACCTATAGTAAAACCAGAGAGTCCATTTCCAAATGAACAAATTTATAATTCTGCATAACGACAATTTTCGTACCCCAAAAACAAGCAATCGCTTCAGCTTCCAAAGCATTCAATGCAATAATAGGTGCCGAGAAAAACCGGAGACAATTCCCTTTGTGATTTCTGCATAGTCCTCCAATACCGAGCAGTTGAATCTTTAAAGCTCCCATCACTATTAATCTTAAGCCATAAATTCCTAGGTGGTCTCCACATGACAAGTATAACTTTATTATTACAACTTTGTGTTAGAGGAAGAATAGAATTCTGAATCTTACCAATAAAAGTAAGACAATTTCTACCGATATGTTCAACAGAAAACACCTTGTTGTTATAAAGCAAATCATTTCTAGCAAGCCATAAAAACCAGAAAACCACCAAAGGGATGAAATAATAAGAAAAGGATTTCCAACTAACCCAGCAAGAGATAATTGAACTCCAAGAGGCTAAATGAGATTGCAGTCCCATAGCAGCTAACACTTTTTTCCAAACATCTTTTGCCCAACTGCAAGTTTAGGAAAAGATGACCCATAGTCTCTTCAAGCACAATGACACAAATGACATCTCGGAAGGAATTCTAAGTCCTTTAAGTTTCAATAAATCATCGAGTTGGTAATAGATCCATGAACAACCTCCAACGAAAAAACGACATAGAAGGTGTTATATATTTATTCCAAAGCTTAGCACTCCAATCATTTTTTTGCCAAATAAAACATGTTTGATAAATAAATTTTGATAAACTTTGGTTGTGAGGCTTCTTGATGATCAATCTATCTGTTCCTCCATTATGCACAGGAGTGTTTAATATCATATTATGATAATCAGCAGGAACATAATCTCGAAATTTCTGTAAATCCCAAGATCCATCAGTCAAGCAGTCAGCAATATGTATAATATTACTGTTAGGATTAAAATTTGCTTGAAGTGATTTATCAAACAACCAAGTATCAAACCAAAAACTAATTTGGCCATTACCAATTTCCCAAGTAAACATCTTTTCAGCATGTAATCTGACATTAAGCAATTCCTTCCAATTTTTAGAGTCCCCGGCTTAAGACCGACTTGAACCTGGATGATCATTAAAGCGATATTTAGAATACATGAATCTTGCCCACAAAGATTTTTGTGCTCTAAAATTAATCCATTGTTTACAGTAGAAGGTAAAGCTCAAATGCTGAAAATTTTTAAAACCTAACCCACCACAATCAATAGGCTTACATAATTTCTCCCAAGAGGTCCAGTGCATTTGCTTATGCTGTCCTTCCCAAACAAATTTGTTGAACATAATAGAGAGCATTTTCTGTGTACTCTTTTTCATTTTGATCATTTGCATTATATAAAGAGGAAATGCAGATAGAACACTTCTGAGTAGTGTAAGTCTTCCACCATTAGAAAGAAATGAGTTGGACCAACAATTAATTTGAGAAGAAATTTTGGCAATTATATTATCATAGTGTGAAAGTTTCCTTCTTCCTTTAATAAGAGGAAAACCCAAATATATTAGTGGATATTGAGTCTCCCTGAATTGAGTAAAATCAGAAATCCAATTTTTCCTTTGGGCAGTAACTTTTGAGCTTGGAAGAAACTGACATTTAGATTTATTAAATACCATACCAGAAATTTCTTCAAATTCAGTCAGCACCTTCATAAGACATTTAATTGATTGCTTACTTCCATTAGAGAAAACAATAACATCATCAGCATAGGCTAGATGACTAACAAGCTGAGTAGATTTATGCTGATATTGAGTGTATGGATGAGCTACCTGCATTTGATTCAACACTCTTGATAGATAATCAAAAACAAGGATGAAGATATAAGGTGATAAAGGATCACCTTGTCTAATGCCCCTTCCAGATTTAAAGAATCCATGGCTAATACCATTAATAAGCACACTATGATAACTATTATTTAACCACCTATAAATGAGATTACGAAATTAGAGTTAAATCCCCTATCGACAAGAACCTTCGAATAAAACTCCAACTAATGGAATCAAAGGCTTTAGCAATATCTAGTTTAAAAATGATATTAGATCCTCTGCGGCATTTATCAAGATCTAATAGCAACTCTTGAGCCAAAAGAACATTATCACAAATACTCCTTCCCTTTATAAAAGCACTTTGATTATCGAAATAAGGTTCTCCAATAAAGGTCGTAATCTAAAAACCAAGACCTTACTTATGATTTTGGAAAAGGTTGAAGTCAGACTAATTGGTCTGAAATCCTGCCAAGTGGATTTCCTTTTATCCTTAGGAATCAATACAATAGAAGTGGAAGCAAAATACTTAGGGAGATCAATTCCTTGAAAAAAACTTTGTACAGACCATGACCACATCGAATTAATAACCATCCAGTTCTTAATATAAAAATCAGTCGTAAATCCATCCGGCCTATTGCCTTACTTCCATCAATGGTTTTTAGAGCCTCAAAAACTTCATTAGTGCTTGGAGGTTGAGACAAGCAATCCATATTAACATTACTTAAATCGGATCTTATAATTGAAGGAGAATAAGCGGTAGAATTCATTGGTCGATAAGAAAATAAACTAGAGAAATATGTAATAGCATCAGTAGCAATATCTTTTGTATCTACTAACCATGTATTATCAGCTGATTTGATCTTCAAAATAACATTAACAGACCTTTTGTACTTAATAGCAGCATGGAAAAATTTTGAATTCCTGTCACCATGCTTAAACCAGTTAACTGCTGCTTTTTCTGTAAGAAAAGTTCTTCAGTCTTGATAGCAGAATGTAATTTACAATAGGCTTCATTCGGATTATGATCGGAATCTAATCCATCTTCGACCAATTTCTCCAATTCATTCACCATGGATTCGAGCTTCAACAACTTTCGATGAACATTACCAAAGACGAGTAAAATTCCAATGTTTCGACTTACTAGCAATCATTTTTTGTAATTGCCAAAGTTTGGAAATAGGATCAGAATAAAATCTTAGCAAAGAAGCCTTCCAATTATCAGCAATTAATTGAGTATACTCAGGATGAGTGGACCAAACATTAAAATATCTAAAGACAGAATTTTTAACAGCTGTAGAGAAAGCACAAGTAATCAGTAGAGGAGTATGATCAGAGCTAAGCCTTGCCAAATGATTAACTTAAATTAAACATAAATAAATTAAAGAAAAATGCGGCTGACAATTTTCTAGCGACTCCGCTGGGGAGTAGTTTCTCTCTCCATTTAGATCAGATAGTTTTACTTTCATAAATCGGCAGTAAATACATGCCCCCCTAGTGGAGCAAACTACCATTCTTTCCGTTGGAATACCTCGTTCATTTCTGTCTTGACTGACTATAGTCAACTCTTTTTTATTCTGGAGCCACTACTTAAAACACCCTTAAGTAGAGAGGTTCTGGAATCTCTTTTTCACCTCCCAAAGTGAGGTGAGACCCCCAATAGGTGTTAGTTTAGGAGCGATCTACCGAATTGAGATTCCTACGAGGTTTACCTTTTTTGAATTCGGGATAAGGGTACGGTAGCTTTCTCTCTCTTATTATGATTGATTCTACTCTTAACCAAATCTTTATCAATTTTCTATTCCCTGAATTCCTCTATTAACTACAAGAAAAATAAAACTTAACTCAATTTGAAAGGTTCTACAAAACAAACAAAATCAAAATGAAATTAATAAAGATTTGTTTGGACTTTGCCTTGAGTATTCTTTGTTTCGTCCTAAAGATCGTTGCAATGAAAAGGGAAGTGTGGGAAAAAGCTAACACTCCAAATCTTTTCTATAGAAGATGTCTGCACCAAAGCTGATCTTTTCCTTTACCGCTGGAATGGACTTAGCAATCAATAAGAATGAACTGCCTGATGACGTCGTCATCCATTTTGGACAAGGATTTGATCAAACGGACATTAAGTTTGGAGACGTTACTATCGTTGTACTGAAATCCAAGATACCAGAATCTGTGGAGCCTATAGTTGAATTCAATCTGAAGTCAGCTCAGGAGTTTACTCCCCTAAAGAGGGTCCCAACTAAAAGAGACACTGCTGCTCGTAAGAGATTAGCTGTCAAAGCTAATAAGACTGCCCCCAGGACTGTTGTTGCTACTCCTGCTGGTCTGGTCCTCACTACACCTACCCCCACTCCTGCCAAATGGAAAGGGAAGGAAGTCCAGATAAGTGATGAGTCTGCTGCCGTGGAGGGTACGACTTTTTCTGCGATACCGCCTATGTTTGAGATAGGGTCTAGCTCGAAGTTTGTGCCCTTAACTAGATCCCACAGGAGGAACAAGAATAGAAGGGCGGCCAAGATCAAGAAAATCAAGACTACTAAAGTTGTCATTCCTGAAGAGATCCTGGAAGAGGAAGAAGAACTGCCAGAACTTTCACCCCTGTCATGAGGGAATAGGTTTTACCCACTTTCTGTTGCCCCTGAGGAAGAAAGTGCCTAGAAGATTGCTGCTGTGTTACCCCGGCGGTGTATTATGATGATCGTAGAGAACATAAGGTAAGAAGTATGCCACTTACACGATTACGAATGATAATTGAGAAATTGGCAAGAAAGGATAATTGTTCTGTGTCCGAGATCCTGAGAAGAATGGGAAGAATACCTGCTAAAGCACGTCTCGGACCGAGAGTGCTTCCCCCTGTCGTACAAAGAGAACTTCCACCAAAGAAGAGAAAACTAAGTAGCAAGAAGTTACCTGCCATGGTATCTAGCCCGCATCTTAGTAGGTACACCACTTTTCGACCTACCGCTGATGGACCATCCGGTTCTAGGCACTCAATTTCAAAAAGAATGGTGCGGCGACCTAAAGTTGCGGAGCCAATACTGGTGGAACGGCTCAAAGTGAGGAGTTATGATGCTGAACCCAGAACTAAAGGGAGTATTGTCGTTTCAGAGATGACTCTAGAAGACGAGGTTCACCGACTACAGTCTACCAGTCATAGGACCGTCAGAGGAAAGCCACTTGAAGTCACTTTGGAAAAGTTGAGATTAGATATTCAATAGTTGGCTAAAGAACAGAAAGATAATCAGAAAATGAAAAAGACCTGTCATGGTACATGGATGAGGATTTTGCTGAAATCAATGTGGTTGAGACCCGGGCGTCATCGGCTCTACTAGGAGCTCCAGCAGTACGCCGAAAGAGACGACCCAGAGGTAATGAGGCTATGCATTCGGGAAGGAAAAGGATGACATAATTTATAGGATGAAGAAGAAAATGGAGGAAATGGTGGCTGCCCTAGCCACGTTCCAGAGTCAGCCTCAGCCCCCAAAGGAAACACCCCCGGAAGTCATTCACATTGCTGACGGAGGAAAGAAAGTCACATCCGTTAATGGAGACGAGCAGCCAAAGAAGGATTTCACTCAAAGTCTAATTCCAGAAAAGGACATTAAGAATATGGTATAACAGCAGGTGCGAGAGGCGTTAGCCCAATCTAAAGGCGGGGCATTGATTCTGAAAGGTAGACCAAACCCCGAAGAATTTGATACTGTGCAATACCCTAAAGGCTTTGTACCACCTCTGTTCAAGATTTTTGATGAAACAGGAAACCCACAACAGCACGTTGCACACTTCCGAGTAAGTTGTTGCAACGCGGGGGTAGCGACGCTTTGTTGTTCTGCCAGTTTGTTAGCAGCCTTTCAGGAATTGCATTTGACTAGTATGCGGAGCTGCCCAACGGCTCAGTCAAAACATTCGCAGAATTAGAAAATCTATTCATGAAACGATTCGCCGGAGCTCAGCACCACATCACCATCAGTGATCTTGTGGTAGAGCAACATAAACCAAATGAAACTTTGGTGGACTACATTCTGCGGTGGAGGAATTTAAGCATAAAATGCAAGCCGTAACACCAGGAACAGCATGCCATTGGAATTCTACTAAAGAGAATTCACGGCCCGAAAGCATTTCTCCTTAAGGGATTTACAATTAAGATATTCGAGAAATTGCTCAGCAAGGCTGCGAGTCTATAAGAGGAAGCAAAACAACTCAGTCTCATCGATAAGACCGATAAGCAGAAACCGATTAGAACATTCGAGAAGAAGTACGGGACCACCGCAGCAGTAGATAAGGGCAAGCAGCTGATGCTAATACGAACAGAACGACCTCAGCAAAGTTATCAACAACCTCCTCCAATTTACCAACCGCCTCAACAGAGTTGTCAACCGTTACAGCAATATGGCCAGTAGTCATCTCAGCAATATAACCAGCAGCCGGTTCAGCAGAAGCGTAGCCTGACAGAACTTTTAAGTAAAGAGTACCCTTTCAAAGATGAAGCAGTTGGAAAGATGTTCCATATTATGATTAACAAGGACAGATTCCAGCTGTAGAGCCCAAGAAGCCAGAGGAAGTGGACAAGAAAGATTACTCGATGTACTAACCTTACCACCGGATGATCGGACACAAGATAGAAGATTGCTTCACTTTCAAGAACTGGCTCAAGAATAACCTTCGAAAAGGGAACATAACGATCCCAAAAGAATACATGAAGGAAACTCAGAGAGGAGGTTCCGTTAATGTTATTTCGGCAGATCCTATTGTTCTAACAGACCCATACACAGCCAAAGACGGATGGAATACTGTTTGGACAAAGTGTTCAAGGAAAATATTGGAACACATTCAGACTGCTTCGGTGCATGCTACAATTCAAAATTCAAACCCCGCCAAGCCGGCACTATCAATTGCAATTGAGGAACCACTCCAGAAGGAGAAGAAGATTGCAAAGGGAGAGAAGATCGAGGCTCCGAAGAATAGAGTAGGGGTTGTTTTTTCTAGGATGGTTGTTTCCGATTTGGGGGAGAAATCCCTTGAACCTCTAACTTTGCATGATTATTTGCTCGCCCTGGCGGGATCTTATAATGATAAAAGTTATGGTGTTGGCTATGTTTTGATTGTTTCTAACGATTACGTAACTAACAACAACCAACCTAATCCGGAAATCAATTTCAATCCTAATAAAAATTCTTAAATCATACAAAACTTCAATGGTAGCAATAAGGAGGAGGATGTCAACGAAAGAGATTACAATGACCTGGGAGATGATAAACTCGTTTGTGAATTCCAAGGATCTCCTATTGCAATTGAGCTAGAGTTCTCAGATCTTGAAGTAACTCTAGAAGAATCTGCTGCTCCAATTCAGAAAGAGGAAGCCTCAGCTAATTCAGTACCAGACTTGGAAGAGATAACAGAAGTCAACTTAAGAAGCGGAAAGGTCTTACCCCCGCGAATGGGTCTAAAAGATAAAGAAAAGCATGTGGTTGCTCAGGAAGAGCCAACCCCAGCAGAAGAATTAACCATTCGGGAAGAAGTTGAAGAACCTAACAATAAAGTGGAATATAACGTGCTAGCCCATCTTCGGAAGCTGGCTGCCAAACTGAGCATCTACGACGCTTTGATCCTTTCAAAAGAGATGAGAGAAGCTCTAATCAAGCCCCTACTTGATCCAGAGATTTGCTTAGCTCAAATGGCCGGTAACTACTTAGACGAGGTTTGCTCGTTAAGAGAACAGTATGGTGTTACTTTCATGGATAAAGACTTGCTACTTGGGATAGCTGATCACAACCGACCCTTGTACATCTCAGTCACTATCAGTAAGTTCACGCTCTCGAGGGTGTTAGTTGATCCTAGAGCATCAATCAATGTTATGAATCTTTGGAATTTAGCATATTTGGAATTGACGCCCGTGATCTTAAAGCAGACAAAATGCTACTAAAAGGTTTAAATCAGAAAGGAGTGAGAGCTCTTGGATCAATAACACTATCTATAAGGATCGGAGATTTGGCAATGACAACTACAAAATTCTATATAATTGATTATGAAACGTCATTAAACGCTCTATTTGGTCGACCTTGGATTCATGAAAATCGAATGGTACCGTCGTCTCTACACCAGTGCATAAAATGTTATGAGGGAGGACAAGAACAATGCATCAAAGGTGACTTGCAACCGTTCTCCGTGCATGAAATTGGAATCCATGAGGATGCCGCCTACTACACACCTCCGAAGAAAATAATCTTCTCCAGAAATGCCCTGCCAAATGAAACAAAAGAAACTCAAGACGACAAAGATCCTCAAATTCTAGTTCAACAATTACTCACCACTCCCTTACGGCGAGATGCTGAAGGTTTCTCCATAACTCGCATCCGAAGTCGAGGCTGGGAACGAGGTCGAGGAAGAAATGGTGGAATAGTTGAACAAAAGAATCTGGTGATTAATGTTGATTAGGAAGACAGTTCCGAAGAAGAAGAAAAAGAAATCAAGAAAGAAGCAGCAATGATTAATCAGAAGAAGCCCCAGTTCAAGATCTCACTAAGAGATGAGAGAAATAGAGAATACAAATTAATGTACGACAAGATAAACCACAATGTATAGACTATGACCCTAACCCAGATCTACCCTAGTAGGGTTGAGGGTATGGTGGTCAAGGAAGTATATGGTAGTGGTGTTAAACCAAGTAATTTTTACTATGGTGCTTCTTCTTCCAATCCTGAAAATGATGTAAAAATTGAAGATGTTGCTTCATCTAAATTAATGGAATTGTCTTTTGAGTGGTATTCTCAATGTGATCAAAATTTAATTTAATGTGGTGTTTTACCTAAAGATCAATCATACCGCTTTGAAAAGTTATGGAGTAATGTCAGTCGACCTCCCAATTTAAAGCATGGTCTTAGCTTTGGCACGATAAGGCCAACTGATGATACAGAATTTTGCTTGGTTGTCACTTGCGTGCCTAATGAAGATTGCCTGGAAGCTTGAGATGATCTTGAGGACTTGCCAGTCGAAGATGCTCTACCCGAATTTGAAGAAGAGATTAAATCTACAATTGACGAGTTAATGGAAGTTAACTTAGGTAATATCGAAGAGCTTAGTCCGACCTTTGTTAGCTCCTTGATCAATAAAGAAGACTCTGAAGATACGATTAAGCTATTGATGGAATTCAATGACTTTTTTTCTTGGAGTTATGATGAAATGCAGAGATTAGCTCCAGAAGTTGCAATTCACTAGCTAGGAGTAGATCACACCGCCTTCCCAGTCAGATAAGCTCCGAAAAGAATGCTTCTAGAGATCGATCAACAAGTAATAGCCGATGTTAAGAAGCAAATCGATGTTAAATTTGTCCGTGAAGAAAATAATCGACTTGGTTAGCCAATGTGGTACCAGTTAGAAAGAAGAACGGTCAGATCAGAATCTGCTTGGATTTTAGAGATTTGAACAGAGCGTGCCCAAAGAATGAATTCCCGCTACCAATTCTGGAATTAATGATCGACATCGCTTCGACGCATGAAGTCTTCTCCTTCATGTATGAATCATCGAGATACAATCAAATAAAGATGGCACCAGAAGACGAAAAGCTCACAGCATTCAGAACACCAATCGAGGTATACTGCTACACAGTGATGCCTTTCGGATTAAAGAACACAGGAGCAACATACCAAAGAGTAATGACGAGAATCTTTGATGATCTTAATCACAACTAAGTCGAGTGCTACGTGGATGATGTGGTCATCAAAAGAAAAATGAAAGAAGATCACCTGTATGATTTGAGAATTGTTTTCGAGCGATTAAGATAATTTAACCTTAAGATTAATCCCTTGAAATGCGCCTTCGGCGTCACATCCGGGAAATTCTTAGGATTTGTTTTCCGGCATCTCGGAATTGAAATCGTTTCTGAAAAGATTAAAGCTATCCTAGAAATGCCACCTCCCAAAACTTTAAAATAATTATTATCCTTTAAAGGGAAGTTGGCATATCTTCGACCCTTTATTTCTAATTTGTCAGGAAGGTGTCAGCCTTTTTCTGCTTTGGTTAAGAAGGATGCCAAGTTTAATTGGAACTCTCAATGTCAACATGCCTTCGAGGACATCAAACAATATTTAATGACACCTCTTGTATTAGCAGCCCTAGTCTCGGGTCGACCGTTGATACTTTATACCGTGGCTTTAGACGACTCCCTCAGAGCCCTGTTAGCCCAGGTCAATGACGAGGGTAAAGAAAAAGCTCTCTACTACTTAAGTCATCGTCTAATTCCGACGGAGGTAAAGTATCCTCCTATCGAGAATCATTGTTTGGCCCTAATCTTCGCCGCTCAAAAGCTCAGGCACTACGTGCTTTCTCATAAGGTCAACCTTATTTCGAAATTTAATCCATTGCAATATTTGATGACCCGTCCAATGCTTTCCGACAGACTTGCTAGGTGGTCAATGATACTATTGCAATTTGATATAACTTTCTTTTGTCTTTGTGTCGTAAAGGAACAAGTCTTAGTAGACTTCCTCGCAGCACACCCTTTACAGGCAGAATCGCCTCTCAATGACGATTTGCTAGACGAACAGATAATGAGCTTAGAAGACCTCAATGATCAGTGTTGGGAATTACACTTTGATGGAGCATCATCAGCACAACGAGACGAAGAATTTCAAACGACAGTGCCCAGTAAGGCAAGAATCAAACTAATATTTATAACACCGGAGCGGGGAATGTTAAGGTACTCCTACCATTTGACAGAACCGTGTATGAATAATAAAGCGGAATATGAAGCTCTTATAACCGGACTGGAGTTAGCTATTCAAATGGGTATAACAGACATCAACATCTACGGTGATTCACAGTTAATCATACAGCAGGTCGTTGGATAATACAAAATTATGAAGCCTAGACTTGAGAAGTATTTTCAGTATTCAATGAAGCTGCTATAGCAGATTATGAACGTGACGATATCCAAGATTCCCAGAAATGAAAATGCCCTTGCAAACGCTTTGGCCTGACTTACAAAAGAGTTCACATGTCTACAGGAAGAATTAGTTGAAGTGACAGTGCAGGGACAACAGGTCCTATCGCAAATTGACATAGACACTTGACGCAGACTGAGAAATGAAGAGACAGTTGCAGCAGTGGCAGAAACTACAGAAGATTAGCGGCAGCCATTAATAGAATACCTACAAACAGAAAACCTACCATATGATAAGTCAGTTGCCCATCAGATCAAGAAAGAACTCTGTCATACGCCTTAATAAACAATACCTTATACAGAAGGTCTTTCGATCAGATGTGGCTAAGGTGCCTGAGTGGGTCTGAGGCTCTTGAAATTGTTAAAGAAGTGCACTCAAGACTTTGTGGGCTCATTAGTTGGGTCCGAAGATGAAAATGAAAATTAAGAGACTAGGGTACTACTGGCCCTCGTTGATAACCGATTGCATGAAAGTTGCCAAAAGTTGTCATTAGTGCCAAGTGCACGGAATGGTTCTACATCAACCTCCGAATGTGCTACATCCAACAATCAAGTCGTGGCCATCTGAGTGTTGGGGCACAAATATAGTGGGTCTGATAGAACCGCCTTCTTCAAGAGGACGTTGTTTCATCCTTGCAGCAACAGATTACTTTTCAAAGTAAGCAGAAGCAGTACCGCTTAGAGAAGTGAAGGCACATCACATGTTACAATTCTTCAAGAATCAAGTCATCTACCATTTTTTCGCACAGAATTATCTCAAATAACGGGTCTGCATTCAAAAACACGAAGATTAATAATTTTGTCAAAAGGCACGGGATAGATTGGCGCTATTCAACGATCTACTACCCAAGAGAAAACAGCTTGGCTAAGGCTTTTAATAAAACTCTCGTCCAAATCCCAAAGAAAACTTTGGAAGACAACAAAAGAAATTGGCATGAACTGTTATTAGAAGCCTTATGGGACTATAGGACAACTTTCAGAACACATACTCAGTCTACGCCTTACGCTCAACTGTATGAGTCCGAAGCCGTCTTGCCCTTGGAAGTTCAACATCTGTCACTCAGAAGTGCAGTCGCAAATAAGATCACTGCATAACAGAACTTTAGATTACGATTGGAAGAATTGGAAATCTTAGAAGGAAGGAGACTTTCAGCGCAACAAAATTTGGAGTTATATCAAGCTAAGATGATTCAGGCCCATGACAAACTTGTTCGCCCAAGAACTTTCAAAGTTAGTGAATCAGTTCTCGTTCTCAGGAGACCTATTCTTGCACACCGAACGATAGGAGTTAAATTTGAACTAACTTGGGAGGGCCCGTTTGTAGTCGAGAAAGTCTACTCGGGAGGCTCTTACCAACTCATAGATTGTCGTGTAGAGCGACCAATGCTTCCTATCAACGGACGATATCTAAAGAAGTCTCACGCGAAGTGATGTTTCGAAGAGTGGACTTTAGAAATAAAGTTTCTCTCGTAGAAGCACTGACATGATAATCGTGTGCTACTAGGTCCGAACCCAAAATAATAATAATAATAAAACTTTAAAACCAAAATACAAAAGAAATTTTCTCGAATAAAATAAAATTAAAACTTGTTGTAATTTCAAAACTCCAAATCAAATCTTTCCCTTTCTTAATAAAATTTCAAAATAAAATAATTGTATATAAACGTATAAAAGAAAATACAATAAAATTTTAAAAATTCTTATTATTCTTGTTCCTTTTAGGTTTGGCCCCTGATCCTTTTCTTGTTTTCGCAAGAAGATGTCGAGCGGAAGTCTGGTCCTTTCCTTTAGAGATGGCGTAAGTCTTGCACTTAATGAAGAGGAACTAAAGACTAGTGTTGTGATCGAGGTCGACTTAGATTTTGCACAGATGAAGCTAGAATATGAAGAAACTGCTTGGACTACTATAGACCTCGGGGAGCCCCGTGAAAAAATAGTAATGAAGCTCAGTGAGAAAGGTCAACACAATGCAAACCAGAAAAAGAAGATTAATGTGATTGAAGACAGCAAAATGAAATCAGTAATAATCGCAATGGGAGGGAAGCTTGTCAGTGCCGTCCCTACCGACATCCAGGGGAGAGGAGAGCCACTTTGACCCCGACTCAAAGAAGAAACAAGAACCGCCGTATTCATAGAATGTTAAAGAAATTGACAAAAGAGCAAAACAATGAAGAGATTCTGACGATCGCTGCAGTTGGCCCGAGGAGACCAGGCCTCAAGAGCACCATACCCTCATCATTGACTTGGGTGAGAAGGGCTCCGAGGGAGTCGTCTAAGGCTGCGGTATAAAGTATCAATGGTCTACACAGGATAAGGGCTACTAAAATAGGAGGTTTCGTTAGATATCATTTAATATCTTCGAAAGCCCGTTGGCATGGCTCTCCAGAAACGAATTTGACATCCTTTCAAAGGAAAAACACCTTACTGACATATTAGATATAAAACGTCTTAGGTAGGCCAATTTACCTTGAAACGAACGTAGTTGCTTCAAGGATTTGGGAGGAGGCATTTCCAAGATAGCTTTAATCTTATTTGGGTCGATTTAGATTCCCTGATGATGGACAACAAATCCTAGAAATTTCTCAGAGGCAACGCCAAAGGCGCACTTTAAGGGATTCATCTTGAGATTGTATTACCGTAATCATTCAAACTCAATCCTCAAATCATACAGTTGGTTCTCCTTTACTTTGTTCTTGATGACCAAATCGTCCACATAGCGCTCAACTTGGTTGTGGATGAGGTCATCGAAGATCTTAGTTAGTGCTCGCTGGTAAGTAGCTCTAGCATTCTTCAATCCAAACGACATCACGGTGTAGCAATAAATCCCGATAGGAGTTCTGAATGCTGTAAACATTGCATCTTCTGGAGACATCTTGATTTAATTTGTAACCTGATGATCCATCCATGAAGGATAAAATTTCATGTGTCGATGCAATGTCCACCAATAGTTCTGGTATTGGCAACGGGAATTCGTCCTTTGGACATGTTTTGTTTAAATCTCTAAAGTTGACACACACTCAAATTTGTCTATTCTTCTTATTTACTGGCACGACGTTTGCTAACCATGTCGGCTATTGTTCTTCCTGCACAAAGTTAGCGTCTATCAACTTCTTCACCTCGGCTGTGACTTGTTGTTCTATATCGAGGCGCATTCTTCTAGGGGCTTGCTTTACGGGCGTTGTACTTCGATCAACCCTGAGGCGGTGAACTGCGACTTCTCGAAAAAAACCTAGCATTTCGTTGTAGCTACAGGCAAAATAATCTTTGAATTATGACAATAACTTGATCAAATCCATAGACTCTTCTTTACTGAGTAATGAACTTATAAAAGTTGGTCGGGGTTGCTCCTCAGTCCGGAGGTTCATCTCCTTCAGTTCATCTACTGTTGACTTAATTTCTTCTTCAAATTCTGGTGGAGTGTCATCTATCAACTGATCTTCATATTCATTTTGAATGTTAAGGCAATCTTTGTCTAACTGGATAGTAACAACCATGCAAAATCCTGAGTCATCGACTGGTCCAATCGTTCCAAACCTAAGACCTTCTTTCGAATTGAGTTTCTTTCCTTTTACATTCCATAATTTTTCAAATGATTGTAACTTATCTTTTGACTTTTGTCTTGGCACATATCCTTGTTGAATTAATTTTTGTACACACGATGAAAAGTAACCAAAAGGTAATTCTATTAATTCATTAGAATCATTTTCCTCGAGAATTACACAAGATTCAGAAGTAGAAGGGGAAGCTCGGTAAAACTTGATCTGTTTAAAACCAACATTATGGACTTCCTTAACCTCCATACTCTCGATCTTTTGAGGATGGATCGAAGTTAGAATCATGGCTTGAACATAATGGTTAATCTGATAGTACATTGATCCATATTCATTCCTTGCCTTCAAAAGAGATTTTAAACTGAGGCTTCTTTTGACTTATCATCATTGTTTCTTTTCTGAATTCATCCTCTTCGGAGCTTCCTTCTACGTTGATGTTGATCGATGGCTTCATTCGTTCAACAATCTGGTGAGTTCTCCCTTGCCCGCATCCCCAGCCTCAACCTCAGATGCGTGGGCTAAAAGAACCTCCACCAACTCGTTGCAAAGGAGTGGCGGGAGATCATTGAAGCGAAGGTGAATGGTCCCATTCTCATGACGTTTTTGAATCTTCAAGTTTGCTTGTCACTTGGGGGAGCGCAGCAGGTGGAATCTTCGTGGATGCTCGCTTCATGTATTAAGAACGGCTGTAAATCTCCCTCGATGTAATGCTCTTGTCCATCTTTGTAGTACTTTATGCATTGGTGAAGCAACGATGGGACCATATTGTACTCATGAAGCCACGGTCGACCAAGCAGGGTATTGAATGAATTATCTGCATCGATGACATGGAATTTTGTGGTTGTTACTAGATTTCCAACTTTCATTTGCAGTGTTATAGATCTGAGGGCTCTTTCTCCTTTTTGGTTGAATCCTTTTAACAACATCTTATCCGTGGTGAGCTCTTGTGCGTTGATATCTAAGTAAGCTAACATTCGTAGACTTATTATGTTAAGCAACTCTCCAGTATCTACTAATACTCTATAAAGTACAAATCTGCCGATGATGACAGAAATGTAGAGCGGAGGGTTGTGGTCGGCAGTACCGAGTAGCAAGTCTTCGTCAGTGAAGGTTACGCCAGACTGTCCCTTCAAAGTACAAACTCCATCTGAGGATGTGCTAGCCAACTGAGCTAAGAAATTTTCTGGATCAAGTAGAGCCTCGATGAGATTTTCTCTCATCTTCTTTGATAGGATCAGGGAGTTGTAAATGCTTAGTTTGGTTGACAAATTCCTAAGATGAGCTAGTACATTGTAATCCCCTTTATTTGAATTTCCAATCTCGTTTTGAATTTGCACTTCTTCTGTTGTTGGAGGAAATTATTCTTGAGTAATTAGCTGTTTCTTTTTCTCTACTGGAGCTGCTCTTGGCGGTAGTACCTTTCCACTTCTAAGATTTACTTATGTTATTTCTTCCTCCTCTGGATCCAGAGGTTCTCTTGACGATGTAGCTGACTTTTCTGGTGTTGTTTCTGTATTTGAAAAGTCAAAGTTGATTGCAAATGGAGTTCCTTTGCACTCGAGGACTGGCTCCTCGTTTCCCGCACTATCGTAACCGGTGTTGTCGATATCTTTTTCATTTCCGTAAACGTTCTCATCAGGAACTAATATGATTTGAGGATCATTTTGGTAATCTAAATTAGGGTTAGAAAGGTTAGAATTAGTTACATCATCACTCACAGTAAGAATGTAGCCAAAATCGTCACTCTTATAATTATAAGACCCCATAGGGGCAAAAAGGAAATTATACAGAGTTAACGGTTCGAGGGATTTCTCCCTCAAATCTGAGACAACCAATCTAACAGGGGTAATCCATAACCTAGCCTTCGCGCTATCGATCTTTTTCTCGTCCAGGACAACTTCCTTCTTGGTCTTCTACTGCGGGGGTTTCTCCGGTGTAATCTCAATCTTTAGCTTAAGAGGTGGTAGACTCCGTGCAGCGGCTTGTTCTGAAGCGGTCTGTATCTGATCCATAATCTTCTTGGAAGACTTAGTCCAAACTGTGCTCTATCCATCTCTGTCAGTGTATGGATCTATCGGGTAGATTGGCTCGACCGAAATCATATTTACAGAACCTCTTTCATGTTCTTTCAAATATTCCTTCGGGATTGTTATGTTTCTTTCTTTATAGTTCTTCTCGAGCCAATTCTTAAAACTGAAGCATCCTTCTATCGTGTGTCCGAGCAAACTGTGGTATGGACAAAAGTTGGGATGGTCCTTCTTGTTCATCTCTTCCAATTTCTTTGACTCGGGCAATTTGAACTCGGATTTCTTCATTAAATTTCTGAACATCTTTGCCATATCATCGTCTTTGAAGGAGTAATTCCTGCTTAGCCATTTTGAAATCGTCGGACCCTATCGTATATCTATCCTGTACGACCATTGTTGCTGACCAAACTGATTATTTTGTTGTGGATGGAGCTGACCATACTGCTAAGACTAACTATACTGCGAAAAATCGAGAGCACAATACCTGTTAGGCAGGAAAATCGAGAACTTGTTTGGAGAATTATTTTTGGAACGGGAATGTTTATTTACAACATAACTTTTCATCATATGTATTAAAGTCTCATTGCATCTTTTGAGATCGTAAGTTAAAAGTTTAATTTTGCTCCCCCATTGTGTTTTTGAGATCGCGGGTTGAAAACTCTAATTTTGCTCTATGAACGCAATATTGTAGTCCTGTCACATCTTACGACACTGACCATCAATTCTCTTAAAATAGCTAGGAAGGTTGGCACTCTTTTATGTCCCCGTAGCGGGGTGGACACCGGGAGGCTGCCGAATTGGGGATGTTAAATTGTAACCTAACACTTTCTGCAGATATTTTGAAGGTCTGTCCAATCTTTTTAGATTGCGGTTTAAATATTTTTTTGTTCCCTGACTGCAGTGCCTTACGACATTGACCCATGCTCCCCAACAAATGTTGATGTCGGGAGGCTGATGAAGTTTTGGGTGATTTGTACTGATGAAATTTTGGATGATTTGTACTTATAATTAATTTAAAATAATAAAATATTTAGGCTTATAAAATAACATAAAATGTAACCCATTTGAACTGAAAAATGATTTGGGCTTGAGTATTTCAATTTTAAATCCTAGGTTTTTAAAATACTATGGATTTGGGATTCCAAATAGTTAGATTCTAAAGGTTTTAAAAATTTCAAAGTTCTCGGCTTTTAAAATATAAACTTTCAGGACATTAAAAAAAAATTTGGATTTTAAAATTTAAGCTCTTAAATCTCAAAATACTTTTAAAATGTCTTTCAGACTCAAGGTCCAACAAAAAAAACATTCAAATACGAAGCATTTTGGAGTTTTAAAATATCGTCACCGAATTCAAAATACTCCTGCTACTGAACAAAAGGTTGTCCCTTACCTAAAGCCTAAAATAATAGCACTTTTACAAATATTTTAAACTCCAAATGATGCTAAAGTTTATAAAAATTTTATGGTTATCTCCAAAGTCAAATACGATATCTTGAAATGTGTGCCCACTCTTAAGACTTAGATAAGTGTCACTTGAGATACTCTTGATCTATACATATATTAAGTTGTTTATCAAGTAAATCAATCACACATATTTTTCTAAAGCCTACATGTGCTTCAACTAACATATAGAATGTTCAAATACTATGTTCAAGAACATTGCACGGGCTAATCAGGCAGCGTTGTTTATATGATAAGGTTGTAAGTCTCACTCAACTACTCTGATCATCCTCCTCGTAAGGACTGGACATGACGAGTCTAGTAATTTTGAAATAAATATCCAAATCCAAAATAAGAATTTATAAATCCAAATCACCTAGTCCTATCTTCTTCTTTAAAAAAATATAGGAAAATATAAACTTTCAGGACATAAAAAAAAATAGATTTTAAAATTTAAGCTCTTAAATCTCAAAATACTTTAAAATTAAGTCTTTCAGACTCAGGGTCCAACAAACCAAAAAAAATCAAATATAAAGCATTTTGAAGTTTTAAAATATCATCACCAAATTCCAAATACTCCTGCTACTAAACAAAAGGTTGTCCCTATCTAAAGCCTAAAATCATAACGCTTTCACAAATACTTTAAACTCCAAATGATGTTAAAGTTTACAAAAATTGTATGGATATCTCCAAAGTCAAATATGATATCTTGAAATGTGTGCCCACTCTTAAGACTTAGATGAGTGTCACTTGATATACTCTTGAGATATACATATACTAAGTTGTTTATCAAGTAAATCAATTACACATATTTTTCTAAAGACTACAAGTGCTCCAACCAACATATAGAATGTTCAAATACTATGTTCAAGAACGTTGCACGGGCTAATCATGCCGCCTTGTTTATATGATAGGGTTGTAAGTTTCACTCAACTACTCTGATCATCCTCCTCGTAAGGACTGGAGTTGACGAGTCTAGTAATTTTGAAATAAATGTTCAAATCCAAATCACCTAGTCCTATCTTCCCCTTTAAAAATATAGGAGTCGGCATGACTTATACCCTGAAAAAGACAAAATTAATTGCTCCCTTCATCTATATATATATATATATATATATATATATATATATATATACATATATATACATATATATACTTTAACCAATTTTTTAAATCAATATTTTTATAGTAGTCAGCTAAAACACTCAAGTTAAAATTAATCACTAAACACTTAAAGCAAAGCATACCCACCATTCACAACAATACGCTGAGTGTGACAAATTTCTAACTGACTTCAGCTCACAAAGAGCTAATGTCATATTAAGTGTATCCCTATATTCATAATCAAAGTGATTGTATGCTAGTAAGGACGTGACCTGAGTCCTCTGTCCGCTTGACTTTACTGCCAAATGACACCACAAAATAGCGGTTACGACCAGAGCCCTCTAATCGGGTGGTTGTCCCTAAATGACACATTTATATTACGGTCACGGCTATAGCTTGTATATTCCTCACTGATTTTCCATCCTTTGAATTGGGAACCATAAGGGTACAATTAATTGGTACAAAGTCTTTGGTTAGCTAAGGTAGACACAAATTTATCTGCTTAAACAAACATCCACCCCAGAGCTACAAGGATACCTTGGACAACACAACCCATTGCTGCTGAAAAGAATCCTTTTGTCAGGTTAGGTCGACAATCTCATCTAAGTAGATCATGGACCATGACGGCCCCGGCTGATGGAACCATTGAATCGTGATTGAGTTTTGTCTTCATTCCCCCACAATCCGCTTTCAACTTCAAGTGATAAATTTTACAATTAAAAATCCTAAGTGTGCTGCTACTGTAAGTTAAATATTCAATTCTTGATGTCTATCCTTAATCGAATGCGCTCTCCTGCTATCGGGAGGGGTAATTAATCACAGAGGCTTGCGCATATAGGAAATCTCGAACCTCAAATCAAAAAGTCCTCACAAAATGAGAGTGAAATCACTGTGTAGTATCTTTATCTACAATCCAATCTGCTTTCTGAAAGTTCGATTCTCCAAAAGCTCTCTCAATAAAATAAATGCAGAGAGTTCTCTGAAAGCGATCAAAATTTTTGAAGGCCTGATAAATATATTAAAAATATGTGATACATATGTAAGTTAAAAAAAAAAGATAATAGGCCTGTCAAATGTTACTTCCCGACTCACAAGCCATGTCATGAGACAATTTGCACTCTTTTGGGTTATTGTATTCCCAATAAAAAAGTCCATTATGTTTGTTTCACTGCTGCATAGTATGCAGTGTGAAGTTTGTTCTTTTGTCTTCGACCATAAACATTCAGCTGCCATTCAACAATACCAATTTTATATTCAAAATAACCTCTAATTGCCGCTCTTTCTCTTCCACGCTAATATTAGACAAATTCAATTACCAAACATAAGACTCGATTAGATCTTAAATTTTAGCTGCATTTTGTTTTTTTATTTTAAAAGTTGTAATAGGAGCATTTACTTACATTCCACACAATTCTTACGTAGTTATATATCTAACACCTATATTTTGATTTTTACATTTATAAAACTTATAATTTTCATGACACCAAAAATATTTACTCTACTAAAATTTTGGCGTGCACTTTTTCATGCATAAGTGATATAAATATAAAAATTAAGGTTCAGGTGTTAGATGTGTAAATAAATAAACAAAAAGTTTTCGACGCCCATCATTTCTTTCAATTAGCCAACATCTTAAAAATTATATCTAATTATTATTGAATATTTACCGAGTTTTCTTAATCTAATAATTATTTAACATTATATGTGATATAAAGCATTAAATACTATATTATTTCTGCGTTAATTCTGATGCTAGTAAAAATCTTATATATATATATATATATATATATATATATATATATATATATATATATATATATATATATATATATATATATATATATATATATATATATCTAAAATGAAATAATAACATTTACATACATACCACTCAATTCCTCTATTTAAATATCTAGTACTTTGACTTTATTTTTTTTAAATTTATACCCCCTCAACTCATTCTTATCACAAAAAATATCACTATTTTCACCTCTAAAAAGTGAAGTGCACATTTTCAGCATAGATAAGATGATATATATTAAATCTTAGGTGTTGGATATGCAAGTACATAAATACATAAGAATTGAGTGGTATGTATGTAAATTTCCATAATAATAATAATCAGCCAGTTAAAGTTAGGCTTCATAAAATGATAAATGGTGAGACTTGAAATTTGTAAGATTATGATGATGCCATCAAAGTCGTCCTACATGTCAAAATCTATGACTAGTTTTCAATTGAAGGTGACAGAGGTTTCTGAATTCTATCAATTAACTAGAGAAAGCCATCAATACTCAGGCGGATAGTTGCTACTAAATGGATATAAGCGATTATCTGAGTGAGTTCGGTAGGTTAACGATAGGAAACTTACTGTGCGAGTTGATGTGATTTCATGATTTTAGAAGAAGCAGGAAGGGCGGAAGAACCATTGGGCAGGGCAATTATTATTTGATCAAAATTGAAAAACCAAACAAATTTAATTGTTTCTGTATCAAAAATACAATAAGTTATTGATCAATTTTAGTTTTTAAATTTTAGTTTTCATTTAACCTTACAAGCCAAAAAATTGAGAATTCAAAATTAAATAAAAAATTCATAAAATTAAATTGGTATTATACATGCAGGTTTTTTTTTTTTTTTAATCTTTTTTGTTCATAATCAAACTCAAACTAAACTTCAAATTGTTATAGCTGACCAGTTTAAATTAACTTGAACTTCTGTTCAATCAGTTCAATTTTATCAAAATTTTGATTGTTTGGTCATAAGAGTTTAGATGCAATCGATTTGACTAATTTGAAAATCAATCCATCCAACCGACAGAATGGTCACCCCTTTGGATGGTTGGTGTGCGTGAAGGACATTTTAGTGAGCAAAGAGCGGGTAATAATTGAGAGTTGTCAATTGAAGACAACAGGGGCACGAGAGATGTATTATATAAAAGAGAAACGGAGGATTGGGTCAAAAGTTGGGAAAAGTGGTATCCTTTGCTAATAATAGTGGGAGATATAACACACATGAGTGAGACACCGTAGGGGATGCTAGAATTTACCAAAAATTATAGAGTAGCCAAGTAATTAGCTAGGAGTGAGAGGAGAGGTAACGACGGGGCAAGTTTCTAAGATGTTGGTGCTATAACAAGCATGTTTATATATAAGCAGATAAAAAACAAAATGAACATATTCTCAAAAAATAAGAATATATTACAACAATAATTACTGAAGATTCCCATAATTTTTTTCAAGATATGTGATAAGTAGATATAATAACAATAAGATTAATGAAAATTTAATCTAATTTTTCCATGACATACAACAAAAATGAAGTATCTTCAGACTACAAAATTTATAGAGATATGGTGGGCGGGTACCACGTAAGACTTCGAGCATTTATGTGAGATAAAAATAAAGTTATATTTAATATTAAAAAAAATCTGATAAAACAAATTTAATAGAACTATAAATAAAAACCTTATGCTAATTTCATCCAAAAATAAAATCCAAAAGCTGTCAGTTCTAAGTGATGCAAATATACAACTAGTTCATTCATGAAGGATGCAACTAAAGAGAGAATAGTGTCGAAATGGTCTTCTCACTCTTTGCAGGGGACAATTTTAGACTCGAGAGTTTATAAAAGCGTAAATTTAGTCCTCAAGTTCTTTTAACATGGGTTGAAATAATCCTTAGTGAAGTTTATTTTAGCCCCCATTAAAATAATTTGGGACTAATTCAGCATTTTTATAAACTCTGAGACTAATATGGCTATTCGGGCACTTTGCACCAGTAAAAAAATTGATAAAACTCTTCACATGCATCAGTCGACCAACCTCGTTGTCACTTTTATGGGCACAGGAAGAGTTGTGTTCATCAAATTCCAACTCATCTTCTTCTATTTAATAAGAAGACAATAAAAATTTTATAAAAAAGTTATATTTTACAATCTAAAATACCATCTTATGAAATCAAAATAATTATCTTACAGTTCAACCTCTAGTTTCATGAACTAGAGTTAAACAGGGACGTCACGAGCCAATATTTTTCCCAAACCAAGCACACAATATGACATGATAGTCTGACCAACTCAAATAAAAGGCGATATAAATTTTGACTGAAATAAACTTTATTTTTAATTAGCAACAATAAACACTGATTCAATCATAATATAAAAAAAGCTAATTCTTATGTTGTGTGACAAAATATAATGTATGTTTTATGGATAAAATTAATCATTTATATAAGCTTAAAAAATAATTGTAGTTCAGATGAGCTCTACCTGCACCAAGCAGCATATCTGGTGCCAGAAGTAGCAAGTTTCCATTCCCCATCTGTTGGGCACCAGGACCCATCACCAATCTTAACGCACACTTTCTCCCCAATGATTGCAGCATACAGGTTTGATCTGGATTCCAGTATTCTAACACTGGAGCGGCTGTGGATATCTTGATTTCTTCGTACATCCATCTTAAAAAATTTTAGAAAAAAAAAGTTTAGAAGAAAAATAATGAATGCAATGAAAGTCTTGAAAATATATAGGAAGTACCAGTTTCACAATTTGATCATGAATGGATTTTCCCCAGTCATAGAAATGATCATAAAATACCGTAGGTATTCCAGGATGAGTGAGTATGTAGGCGTATCCCTGAAAAAGTATTAAACTTCATTAGGTTCAAATTCAACCTTCATCCACAATAATTGGATTTGCAAAAAGTCTATTCAACATATAATTTTCCAAGGCAAGTATTTGGTATTTATGCAATAAAACAATCTGTTTGAACATGATCGGCATCCTGTAGAGAAAAAAAATTAGGATCCACCAATGTATAGTTTCCTTGATGATCAAATTTTTCATGTAACGAATTATACAAATTAATTTTCTGGCACCTCCTCTCATTATCCATGGAAATAATTGAGGCCTTGTAAATCCTTAGCCACTCGATAATAATTGTCTTTGTTAGTGTGTCAATTAAGTTCTGAGATCTCATTCCTTCGTTCAACACTAAACACCCTCTCAAACTTAGAATAATGTGATATAATGTGATATTATTTTAACATAGAATAAATATTTCCTTGAATTAATTTGCAACCATTCTAGGGTTCCTAGAAGTTATAGAAAGTAGATCTAACAGGGAGGTGCTTGTGGATAAATAATGAAGTCGACGACATTTGAAAGGTGATAGGAAGTGCACGTTCGATGGTTATCGGAGCTGAAAGTAACAGAGAGAACCATGAATCGTCGGCTCTGATGAGGCATGATTGTCGAGAGAGATCCGCCACCTATACTTCAACAAGCTACAGACATAGCATTTACTAAATAACGTTGATACAATACTCAATTGGCAAAAATTAGAGAATAAAATTCCCAATTAAAAAAGAAAAAACAAATCAAAAGTCTCCTCTATCAGGTCCCATGTAAGATATTTATACTAATCCCTCAAATAAACCTTAATTAGATGTCAAATATAGTAAATAATGGTCCAAAGAACCCGTGACAATAAAAAAAAAGAAATTCCAGCTGAAGATACTCCTAGTACAGGTCGCCCTGTCCGATTCCGTAATGGCGAGATTTCAAATACCGCATCAATGTCACGCCCTAAACCTAATTCCACATTTTGCCTCCTATGTCTACATCCTCATCTGCATCCACAACTGCATTTGTGTCTCGTGTATATATCCACGTCCCACGTAAAAATACTTCATTTTTTTAAATATTTATAACATCATCACAAAAAAGAACACTAAATGTAGAAAACAAGTTTGGGGAGGAATAATTCCTTGATTTTTTGTATTCACATATACGGATACATATATATAGGAATTAAATTATAATCGAACAGAAACATTCATTCGTTATGACTTAAAGAGTTGTATGTCATTTGAAGCAACAAAAATTGAAAGAAAGCGAGAGAAAGAGCGTGGAGAATCATACCTGTGAGAAGGAAGCTTGTGCCCTATTGTAAGTGAAGGAGAGGAGGCAGAGCATTCCTTAGTCTTCGACGAACTAGGCGAGTGCTTGTGTGAAGAGGAACGACGAAGTAGGCAAGGCAATAAGTAGAGAGACTAAAGCGAAGTAGAGTCTTCGAGTCTTTGAGTCTGTGAAGAATTGGATTTGACGCTGAAGCAACGCTGCATACTCATTGGAGCGAAGGAGAAGAGGACCCGTGTGAGGAAGGTGGAAGCGAGCCGCAGAGAAGAAAGGGAGAAGTCGAGGACTCGGCTCGGTGCGTGGAGCGGAGAATTAGCCCCGTCCTACTATTATATAGCGGCTCTCATATGAAGCAGGAACTTCCTTGTTCGAGCTGAGACAGGTTTTGTGAGTGAGAAAAAGAATGCCATTGTCAACCAACAGCCGAAGTTGTAGAGAAAGAGTATTGTGCATTGGTTAAGTGAGCCAAATGACTAAAAAGATAAAATAGAGATTTTAATATTATTAGTATATATAAATGTAAATATATGTGTGTGTGTGCGCGCGCACGCGTGGGTGCGTGTGTGCGCGCGTGGGTGTGTGTTAGTATTTAAATTTTAGATTTTAGTGCATTTAATATTAGAATTGAAGATATTAAAGCCTTGAAATTGTTAAGACAAAGGTGATGCGAACTTTCTGTGCGAGTGAAGAGAAAGAAACGTTGGCGAGAAATGAAGAGTTGAAGCCTAAATCCTAGATTATGAGTTAAGGTAAACTTGCGTTAGATTTATTTAGTAGAATTTTAAATACAATAATTTGATATGTATTTATTATGTTAATATGAAATTAGGTTAATTGAGTCAAGGAAGCTAGCAATTAAGTTAAGTAGAGAATTATAATAATAAAATAATCTATTATTAATAAGGTGAATAATTATATTTCCGAATTGCAATAATGTTCATCATTTTTATTTATGTTTGACTTTAACAATGATTTATTCCATTAATATGTAGATTATAGTAGATTTATCATATTGTCAGATATGAAATTATGCACGTAGAATAATTGCACAATGAAATTAAATCACCTATTATTCTTTATATCGTCAGTATGATATATACATATTAAATATTTTTTCTTTTAATAGTTGCATAATGGTTTAGTTTATGAAGATCTCAGATTACTACATGATCTACATCTTCTAATAAAAATGTATATGTTAGCTCATTGTATGGCTAGATATATATGTCAGGTTGTAATTTGAACTTTAGAACTAGAGTAAAGGTGTCTCTTTTAAATTATCATATGTTCTTAGATTTTAGTAGAGTTGCATGATTTTTAGTAAATAAATATCTCACATGAAAGTAATATATGCTTTGAAGTATGAAAAGAAAATATGGTATACATGAATGCTTGTATGTGCATATTTGAAGGAGTTCACCCCCTAATGATACAGACAAGGAATGACGCTGTACCCGTACGTAGAGGTTTTTCTACCAACCCAGACAATTGTGACAGTTAGTTCACTAACCGCTATGTTGACAGGATAATATTGGCTAGGGGCGAGTAGACATGCTTATCACCCCAGATAATTATGATGTATCAATTCCTAACCATTGTGCCGACGGAATAATATCGGTCAGGGGCAGATACGAATCATTCCACCCTAAACAATTGTCATGTTTACATCAATAACATCTATGTCAATGGGAGCAGACAAGACAATATTGGCTCAGGGTGTGTTAGGTTGTTTTGATGGTGATCCACAAAGAAGACATGTATGTAAAGAGTATAAAATAAAGACAAAATAAAAGTAAATGCATATAGAAAAGTTGAGTATCTTTATTTAGAAAAGATCATTGATACATGCATTAACATTTACGAGATTTCTTATAGAAATATGAAAGATAAGAATGTTTTAAACTTTTTATAAAAATGTGAGACCAACATACATATAGATTTTCTTTTCTTGGGTTACTGTAGTTTAGAAGTGTGATTACTCTTGTTATCTTTAGATAACTCATTATGTTGTTTTAACATTTTTTTTCAGGTTTAAATTTTTAATTAAGATGATTAAGAGAGGAGATAATGTGTACAAGAGGCAAGAACAACAAACGAAAATATACAAATTTCTAATTATTAATTTCAATTGCCTTCTTTAGTGGCTCTCACATTATAATTAAATATTAAACTATTTATGATAGAAATAGAATAGCATAGAGAAATTGAATAGCAGGGGACTTATTTTTACCATCCGACCGTCCGTTCTCGTCTTGGTTAATTCCAAGCTCCAGGCCGGGTCATAACAACTTGGTGTTCGGATGAAGCTTAGTTGCATAATTCATCCATTAACTTTTTAAGAGATGAAGTATATATCAACTTCAATATGTTTGGTCTTATCACGATGCACGAGAGTCTTGGCAATACTGATAGCTGCTTGACTATCGCAAAATATTTGTATAGACCTATAAGAGATACACCCTGATTCCTTCAACAATTACTAAATCTAGATCCCTTCACAGATTCCCAAGGCAATAAGGGTATAAACAGGTCGAAAATTAGCGAGTTGAGCTTCTATTTGTTTTCGACTCATTTGAAATTGTTCGTCTCAGAAATTTGATTTTGAATTTATTTGTAAAATTTTTATTCATGTTTGGTTTGATTTTTTTTTTTAATTTAGCATGAATTTTTTATTTATTCTTGAAATTGCTTGTAATTAACTAAAATTTTTTGTTTTGTTCGAATAAGCTTGAAATAATTTTAATTGTTTGAATTGAGTATCATGACCCGACCTAAGGGCTTCGAATTACCAAGACGGGAACTGATGGTCTGACGGAGGAAATCTAACAGTTTCATTTCATACAACAACAACCAACAACAAAGCCTTAATCCCACTAAGTGGGGTCGGCTACATGAATCTTTTTTCTCCATTGCGTCCTATTTAGTGTCATATTTTCGTTTAATTCTAATAAATTAAGATAATTGTTTATGCAATAAGCCCAAGTTTTCCTAGGTCTACCTCTGCCTTTCTTAACATAAGTTGTATTTAAAACATCTACTCACCTAATCGGATCATCAGGTGGTCGACGTTTAATGTGACCAAACAATCTAAGGCGACTCTCTCTAATTTTATCCGTCATTAGTGCAACACCAACCCTATTACGGATATATTCATTTCGCATTTTGTCTCTAAGTGTAAAGCCACTCATCCACCTAATCATTCTCATCTCGGCAACACTTAACTTAACATTATGCTTCTCTTTTAAAGGCCAACATTCAGCACCATAGAGCATTGAAGGTCTCACCACCATCTTATAAAATTTTCCTTTCAGACTAAGCGGTACTTTTCTATCACACAATAGGCCAGACGCATTCCTCTACTTCAACCAACCAACCTAAATTCTACTATTAACATCCTCATCTATATCACCATCAATTTGAACAATGGCCCGAGATATCTAAATCGTTCACACCTTTTAATAATTTGATCACCCAAAGTTACATTTCTGTCACTAGACCTACTATTACTAAAATTACATTCCATGTATTCAGTTTTAGTTCTACTCAAACGAAGACCTTTAGACTCCGATGTAGACCTCCATAATTCAAGTTTTCCTGGACTTTTTCTCTTGTCTTATCCACGAGGAGGATATCATCGGCAAAAAGCATACACCGAGGTACATCCTCTTGTAAATGCCCAGTAAGACCATCCATAAATAAAGAAAAAAGATATGGGCTTAAAGCCGATCCTTGATGTAAACCAACAGAAATAGTAAAATATTTGGTCAATCCTCCTTCAGTTCGAACACATGTAACAGCTATAGCATACATATCTTTAATGACTTGAATATAAGTCATATCAACACCTTTCTTCTCAAGGACTCTCCAAAGAACAACTCTAGGAACATTATCGTAAGCTTTTTCTAAATCAATAAAAATCAAATGTAGATCCTCCTTATTATATCTGTACTTCTCCATCAAACCTCTCAATAAATGTATAGCTTCCATGGTAGACCTGCCCGGCATAAATCCAAATTGATTATGAGAAACCTTCGTAATACGTCTTAACCTATGTTCAATTACCCTCTCCCATAATTTTAAAGTATGACACATCAATTTAATTCCTCTATAATTAGCACACTCTTGTGCATCTCCTTTATTCTTAAAAATGGGGACCAAAATGCTCTTTCTCCACTCCTCAGGCATCTTTTTAGTTTTTAAAACAATATTAAAAAGTTTAGTAAGCCAGGAAACCCCCAAATCACCTAAACATTTCCACACTTCAATTGGGATATCATCGGGTCCTACGGACTTTCCCCTTGGTTTTCTTTAAAGCACTCATCAACTTCACTAATGCGACGGTAAAAATGAAAAGTTTTATTATTATTAACGATATAAAGATCACTAAGCGTCAATCGTACTTTCAAGATCTTCATTAAAAAGTTTATCAAAATAACTCACCCACTCTATGTCGAATATTCTTTTCTAAGAAAAGCACTTTTCGATTTTCATATTTAATACACTTACGAATTAAATCTTTACTTTTCTTCTATTTGTTTAGTTAGATTTATACGTATATTTTTCACCGTCCTTAGTATCTAACGTATTATAAAGATCACTAAAAATAGAATTTTTAGCTACGATTATTCTT